>CM067217.1:10987097-11414478 GCA_034190945.1 Octodonta nipae | reverse complement strand
ATTTTTTATTTTTCGACATTTTTTTTGTGTTTTTTTGTGAAAGAAAAATTCTAAAGATCATGAATTATAGTTAAACCAGCTTTCAAATTAGAAGAATTTGAAAGAGTTGTTTTTAGAATTTATAAGTGGCGTTTCTAGGTACGACTTTGTTATAAGATAGCGCATTCGCCAAAAATGCGATCAAAGAATTCTATTGTTTCAGTGATCCCATTAACGTCATAACGGAAAAATAGGAAAAACCTTATGAACTATCCGATATTGGGTTGTTCAAAGGAGGTACCATTAATAATTCTTCCTTAATTGTCGGTAACCAGATACGATTAAATTCTACAGAAGTAGAAGCGATACAATCGTTTATTAATCAAAAGAATTAAGGCAGACTCTTTTATTTTTCGTTTGTGTTATGTTGTTCTTTGTGAAGTATAGTTGAATTGTCAAATTGTATTTTATGGCCTAGGTCCCAAGCATGTTCACAAGAATTACATAAAGAAACGACAATTTGAAAAATCAAAAATTTGTGAACATGCTTGGGACCTAGGCCATAAAATACAATTTGACAGTTCAACTATACTTCACAAAGAACAACATAACACAAAACGAAAAATAAAAAAGTCTGCCTTAATTCTTTTGAATGAAGACGATTTTATCGCTTCTACTTCTGTAGAATTTAATCGTATCGGGTTACCGACAATTAAGGAAGAAATTATTAATGGTAACCTCCCTTTGAACAACCCAATATCGGGATAGTTCATAAGGTTTTTCCTAGGATTTCCCTTATGACGTTAATGGGATCACTGAAACAATAGAATTCTTTGATCGCATTTTTGGCGAATGCGCTATCTTATAACAAAGTTGTACCTAGGAACGCCACTTATAAATTCTAAAGACAACTCTTTCAAATTCTTCTAATTTGAAAGCTGGTTAACTATAATTCATGATCTTTAGAATTTTTTGTGCTACTTATATATCTAAAATCAACAAATTTTCTAATGTCAATTTTAAATGTCATAAATCAAATTTTCATTTTGCAATCTACATCAATAAATATAAAGCCATTGACAACGAAGTCAGAATAGACTTTGAAACGTTTGGTAGTCCTGCAATATACGTCGTTTTATTTCTATTGTTTAGTTTAGTTTAGTTTATTTATTGGTAAAGTATTACAACTGTGTGTTTTTACAAGTCAAAGGTACACAAGCATGAAATGTATTAAATATGTATACAAAAGACTTTATAAAATGTTATTAAAATGGTAAGAAAATAAAATGTCCTATTACTAATATATAGACAACAATGTACATTATGGAGGCAAACACATTAAAAATTTATACATTGAAATCACTTCCTAAGTATCCTCAAAAGAATAAAAGGCGTGTTTTAAAAGATTTTTTACTCTTGTTTTAAAATGATGTTCGTTTAAATTTTTATTTCTGCTGGCAGTGCATTGAAAAATTTAATGCCATAATAGTTAGTACCATTCTCGTTCGTTGCAATCTGTGGTAGCTGAGAACTAATTCTCCTCCTTCCTTGTTGAATGGGAGTGAATATCGTTGTGTGTTCTGTAGCTGTTTTGGTTCTGTTTCATATAGACAAGACACTGAAGGATAAAAGTGCAAGGTAGGGTAAGTAGTTTTAGCCCCACAAAGCTATCTCTACAACACTCGCGGTATTTTAAGCCTGCAATAATTCTAACACAACGGCGTTGTAACTTAAAAATTTGAGCAGAGCACGGTGAATGCTCCAATTTAAAATCGCGTAGGACATATTGGAGCTTAAAGTATCCATGATACGCTGTCAGTAATGTGCCCTAGATACATTTTTTGACAGGCTCCTTATAAGGAAAGTTATTTACATAATTTGGAGCTAAGGAAATCAACATGGGCTCCCCAGGTCAACCCAGGATCAAGGTAGACCCCTAAGAACTTCACTGGTCCATCACTCTCTAGAGTCGATGGTGAAGATTGTAATGTAAAATTGATGTTCTGGGTCTTACTAATGTTGAGACTAAGCCTATTGGCTAAAAAACAATTCTCTATTTCACGCTGTTTGATTTGAGTCCACTGCAATATTGGGTCTGAAGGTTTGATAGCGCTACAATGTTGTGGTATCATCAGCAAACAGGATTATCTGGTGATTCAATAGATTGTTAAGGTTTGGCAAGTCATTTATGTATATGAGAAATAACGGAGGACCCAACACAGAGCCCTGAGGTACGCCATGCTGAATCCTGCGATTCGCGGACTGCTGAGTCTCAAAAAGAACATACTGTTCTCTTGCTTCTAAATAGGACTGTATAAGGGTAATACTGCTCGAATCAAAGTTGTAGTGAGATAGCTTTTTGTAAAGGATTTCAAAACTTATACAATCGAATGCCTTCGTTAAGTCCAGGAATGTACCATATGTATTATGCTTATTTTCAAAGCCCTGTGCCACAAACTCACTTAGTCGATTAATAGCCACAGTTGTGTTCTTGTTGTTACGAAAACCAAATTGATTTGGTGTAAAGATATGATTTACTTCAAAGTAGTTAATCATTTGGTCTTTCAATAAAGATTCAAGAATTTTTGAGATAAGTGGCAATAGAGATATAGGCCTGTAATTAGTTACATCTTCAGGATCTCCTTTATTTTTGAAAACAGGTATAACTTTTGCCAGTTTGAGAACAGAAGGAAATATGCTTTCTCGGATGCAGAGATTAAACAAGTGAGTGAGGGGTTTGCTAACTATATCTGTGAGATGTTTAAGGATTCTAGAGTTGACGTCATAACAGTCTCTGCTACCACTATTTTTAATATCGAAAATTTTATCTGAAACCATTTTTTCTGTTACTGAGTAAAATTTGAAGCTATCTCCAATGTATTGATTTGATAAATACTCATTGAAGGGGCTATTAGAAGAAGAAAGATTTTTAATCAGCTCGTCTGCAATTGACACAAAGAAATCATTGAAAACCTGGGGCATTGAGGTGACTGACTTTCGGTGCTGGAGCGGAGTTCCTATGTGATTTTATTATACTCCACATGGCTGACACCTTGTTTGATGTATTAGCAATGAAATTATCATGGGTAGCTTTTTTAGAATTTGCTATCTCTGTCCGATACAGTTTTTTGTAATAACTGACCATGTTTTTGGGTACCAAAATTGGATTTTGCTTATGAAGGAGACTGAGAGTTTGAAGTCTCCCCCTCATGTCTCTAAGGTTGTCATTAAACCAGTTAATTTTAGGGCCTTGTTTGACTTTCCGAACCATTTTCGTCTTTTGTGGCAGACTTTTATCCAAAGCGTCAGTTACGACTTTAAAAAAACTGCAGAACTGATCCTCCACACATTTGGTACCTTCCGTGATTGATTTCCAGTTATATAGTTGTAGATGATTATACAGAGAAGAAAGACCTTCATCCGTGATTGGTCTGAAAGTAATTCTAGTGCTATGATTATATGAGAGTTTGAGTGGTGTATTGAACAGTAATCCGGAATGATCAGAGATGCCCTCTAGAGCAACGGGAATGATGTCTAGATTGGACTTGCTGAAGTTAACATAGATATTATCCAAAGTTGATTCACCTCTCGTTTTGAAGTTAACTGTTGGAAACAGATCATAGAAATTAAAAAAGAAGTTGAGATAGTCAACCTCCTTGCAGTTCCGCCGTTCATAATGCACATTGAAGTCGCCAGTGACTATAATGTTCCCTGTATGATCAATTTTGTCCAGAACCAGAGACATGACCTCTAGATATCTATCCAGATCGTCTTTAGGAGATCTATATACTGTTACTATTTGGGTGTGTATAGAGGAAATATAGATCCCAGCTACCTCACACTGCAACTCTTTCGAAAGTTTTGACAGGTTAAGTACTTGACATTCTAAGTTCTCTCGTATATAAATACCCACACCCCCATGCACTTTATCCGATCTACAAAAGCTAGTTATAGCTGTAAAACCCTTTATTTTTAACTCAAAGAATTCATCTGATTGAAGCCAGTGCTCATTGGAGCAAAAGCAATCTACCTTTGATTCATTGAGAAGCAATTCAAAGTCAGATATTTTGTCCCTAATACCCTGTACATTGGCATAAAATAATTTAAAGTTTTTATTGATAGTTAGACCCTTGCGACTCCTTTCCTTATTTGGTGAGTGGATGGATTCCGCAGGCGTTGAAGATTCAGGAAATGGTTCACAATAACCCCATTTGGCCAGAAGTTAGGGTCAAGAAAATCTTCTTTTAAGTTTTGTGGTACCCCGAGTTTGAATGAGCTTACTTGTTGTCTGGTTGTCCGCATTTTTTCACAAGTAATGATGTTTTTGTCTTGCGATTTGGATTCTAGATAACTGAGAATGTCTTTTTCATCGGTTTTTCCTGGATAGTCCAGTAACAAAAATCCAGTGGAATTTCTGAGCAATTTCTAGTCCAGTTTCATTTTCATTCATGCCCCTAATTGGAGCGTGCCGTTGGGTCGTTGCTGAGGTATGACGAAGAGAGCGGTTTCTCCGTCCCTTTGCCCTTACCTGCTGCCAGTTATCTTCATCAACCAGATCAGATTTGGATGGAGATAAATTTGCTTTATTTGGTATAGCAGCACTAGGAAGTTCATCTTCACTGTTATTGTCAGTTCCTTGCAATTCAGAGTTATTTTGGATTAATTTATTTACATCATCTTCTTGTAAAGTAAGGTTGTCATTTTCGATGGAAGCTCGCTGGCTCTGCTTCTTGCTACGCCTACTTTTTGACTCAAGGCGATTTGTGTTTTACATTCGTCAATTTTGGCGGTAGTTTCCGTAATCTGAAAGGGCTGCATTTGTGCTACGGCCTCTTTTGAGTGTCTTAGTGCCGAAGATGATGATGGGAGGATAGAAACGGGGTTGCCACGCCGTTTGTTTGTTTAGCTGATGAAATTGTCACTTTACGTACTTTGTGGTGTTATTGCCCAAAAAAAAACATAAAAGTAATCAAGAATATGCCACAAACAACGTTTAGAAGACAACAAATAAAGTCTTATGAATTATATCTAAAAAAAACTTACTTATTTCTAGAAGCGAGATTTTAAGACCGACATCTAGGATTTTCGAGGAAACTATCACACAGAGGTTCCGAATCTGGATCCGTTCCGTGTAACTGCTGTTCTCCCTACAGTCCTAGGATAGAATGTCACGATAAACTTTTCAGGTTATTTAACCGGCCAGAGATATTGACACAATTGGTCGAATTTCGATCACTGGGCGACAGCTAGTAATGCATAATAGGACTTCAACAAGGAGTTAAAAGAGCCAAAATAATAATTTCTAACCGTACCTACGAAATATGTGGTGGTTTCCTTGAATGTGTGTCATTGGGCAACGTTTTGTCTACACTCAATAATTCTACATATATAGTTATCATATTAATTGTTAAATTATGTATGATTCTATGACATTTGCATTAGCCTGCTTAACTTTATAGTAAGATGATCGGTTTTACATAAGGCAACACGTTTGCAATCTAATACAAAGTCGAAATCGTCCACTCTGTATTGAGACATCACTTTTATAAGATTCGCAATTTCGGTCAAAAACCTTTCGGTAATTTCGCAGACATTCTTGCCTTTGGATAAAGCATATCTGTTGTGTAATGGATTTTGGAGGTGTGTCAAGTGAAACCAAAAAAGAACTGACAGTCTGAACATTTTACGCCTATTCTTGTTTTTTTAAATCCTTTTTAAACTCTACTTGAATTAAAAATGATTACATTTCACTGGTATATTCAAATCATCGTAACAACCATCCAATTGGTGTGGATTCTCACATATATTGAAAATTATTGTTGTTCATAGTCAGGCATGCATTTTGTAATGTGCCTACATAAATAATAATTGTAAATTCTAATAGAAATTTCCACACTGCTAATGAATTTTTTTTAATGGAACTCTACCGTAAGTGGCACCTCGTTTTAAAGCCTTAAAGTTTAATAATTTATATTTAAATAATTTGGTCAAGTGCGAGTTAGACTCGCTTACTTAGGGTTCAGTACCACCTTCAAGATTCTAATATTCCAGTTTCAGACAAGCAGGGAATGAGTGCATTTTCTTATATTTACCCTTATATCCTTTAAAGGAAGCGTTTTAAATTTATAAAAAATATACACTTTGATTTTCCACACATAGACTGTTTATTTTATCTGCTTCAGGATTCGCTTCATTTTTATCAGAATACATATGAATTTAATTTTCTAATTTGGCCCCCAAAAAGTAACATTAGAGTTTTTTTACTAATAAACTTTCAGAGATGCCTTTTATAATCTACTGTCTGAATTTTGAGGCTCTGCAGATTGGAAGATAAAGGGCAAAATAGGTCAAAGTTTAAATTATAAATTATTAAATCTGTTATTCAAATTATTTAAAAATGCATATAAAATATATTTTTCAAAATTTAAATAGTGTAGTTTCTAAAAAAATATGATATATTTGTAATTCACACAATGAGCCTTTTATCTGATATATTACATGATGCGTTTGAAAATTGAATCTTTATTTTCCATTTAATTGTATAATTTGTCCCTAAAATTACTATGGGGGTTTTCTAATAATTCATTTTCCGTTTAAATCATATGTTTCCAATAAACAAAAAAAAATAGGTCTTATAGTTTGGGAAATAACGGGGAATGGGTAATTTTTAAAATATTTTTTAATATATTTTAAAATATTCATTTTAAAAAAATTAAAAAAATATATTTGTATTCGCAATAATGAGCCCTGTGATTTGATATATTACATGCCCCGTTAGAAACAATTATAATTTTTTATTTTTTTTTAAATTCTATAATTTGCCCTCCCAAAATGAATATTAGGGGTTTTTCCTTATTTTTCCAGTAAAGTTTAGGTGAAGGGCTATACTTCCATTTTTTCCAACATTTTGAGCTTATGGTTTCGGGGTTAGGGGGGGGGGAATGGGTAAACTTTTTTATATTTTTGTTAATATCTTTTAATTTATTTATTTTAAAAATATGAAAAAATATATTTGTTTTCGTCATAATGAGCCCTTTCATTTGATATATATCATAATGGGTTAGAAACAATTTTAATTTTATATTTTCCATTTAATTTTATAAGTTGCACCCCGAAATAAATATTAGGGGTTTCTCCTTATTTTTCCAGTAAAGTTCAGGTGAGGGGCTATACCTCCATTTTTTCAAAATTTTCCAGCTTATGGTTTCGGAGATAAGGGGGGAGGGAATGGGTAAATTTTCGTATATTTTCGTTATCTTTTTAAATAATTTTTTTTAATATGAAAAAATAAGTTTGTGTTCCTCAGAATGGTTTCTCCTTATTTTTTCTGTAAAGGTCGGGCAACGTTCTATATTTCCTATTGTTGTCAAAATTTTAGGCTCAGTAGTTTCGAAGATCAGGGGGGAACGGTCGATTTTTTTAGTGTTTCCGCCAGAAGTACCCCTAATATCAATTTTTTTTCTTTTACGATATGTACTCCTGATCGGGTCACCAAACTATACATTGATACCAGATTTCAACCTCTTCTGTCCAGTAGTTTAGGAGAAAATTGCTGGGATGTGACAGTGGCAGAAATCCGGAGTGATATTATAAGGGTGTCCATATATTGTATATACGGAACCCTAAAAAGAACCGACTTCAGCTGACTTAAAATTAGAACGGTTTAGAAACCGTGTGCAATCAATCACTATTTTCAGACATATCTTCTTTTTTATCTAATTTAAGATACAATTCTAAATTTTAGCGTAATCGTATCTCTCTCTCTCTCTATCTCTCTCTCTCTCTCTCTTTTTCTCTTTCTCGCTCTCTAATTTGCATTGTTTTTCTATATTTTCCAAATATTTTTTTCTTTATTTTATGATTTGGACCAGTTTCTATAACTATAACTCTAATTTACTCTATATTGCATCCACACTGTATTTGCTTCTGTGAATTGGTGACCCTCATGGTCTACCCTATAGATATCTTGTATATTCAACTGCTTCTACCATTTTTTGAAGCCTTCTGTACAACGTAATTATACTCCATCCTACAACGCAAATATCCACTCTATATAACTACAGTTTTGCTCCACTCTTATTTCAATCACCTTGTACACGCAACTAGTTTTGTGCCACGCAATACAATATTTTTTGAACCACCCTTATGTAGAACTTTTTTTCAATCATCTTATGTATACAAATCCTTATGTATCACCAATATCACATATACAACCGTATAGCATATAGAAGAGTTCGCCGACATAACAAATTTTCGTTTCGATAAACTATAAGCGACTATAAGCCCCGTAACTTAACTTCGTCTCTAAAAGAAACAGACTTCAAATGAATCAAAATGAAAACCATTACAAACACCCTGTATCATGGCATATCTTGACATTTAAACTAGATATTTATGATGAAAATTTGACATTTACATTGATGTTTACAGTTTTTTTGCACATATTTTTCCGATTTTCAGAAAATGGTATGTTTTACGTTATAGAAAAAAATCAAGCTGTAACATATCTTCGTAGAGTACAATTTATAATATTCAAATTGCTTGAGCCGTTCCGTGTAATTGCTGTTCTCCCTTAACTCCTAGGACAGAATGTCACGATAAAATTTTCAGGTTACTTCACCTGTCAGAGATTGAATACTCTCTTCGAGGTGTCATTCCTTTGTACGCAAGACAATATATATACTCTCGAAGGGAGTATTCAATCTCTGACAGGTGAAGTAACCTGAAAATTCGTATCGTGACATTCTGCCCTAGGAGTTAAGGGAGAACAGCAATTACACGGAACGGCTCTAGATTCGGAATCTCTGTGTGCTGATTCTCTCGAAAATCCTAGATGTCGATCTTACATCTCGCGTCTTCAAATTTAACGAAATGCATCAAATGCAGAAAGAAGTGTTCGAGAGGACATTCAATTGTGGGAAGCGCAACTGATGAAGGTTCCCTAACCAGAAACAATATATATTATATTTATATATAATATATATTGTCTTGCGTACAAAGGAATGACACCTCGAGGAGAGTATTCAATATCTCTGACAGGTGAAGTAACCTCAAATTTTTATCGTGAGATTCTGTCCTAGGAGTTAAGGGAGAACAGCAATTACACGGAACGGCTCCAGATTCGGAATTTCTGTGTGCTGATTCTCTCGAAAATCCTAGATGTCGGTCTTACATTTCGCGTCTTCAAACCCTCCTCCTTTTTGGAAGTCTGTTAAAAGGGAATTCAACAGAGTTTCGTTTTTGATATTCCTTCAACATTTAAGGAATTTGCGAATTAAAATTAAAATAGATAATTCGCATATAATTTTGAAGACTTTTTGCTATGATGACAAGGAAAATGATTTTAAACAGATGTTCGATATGTTCTTCATTGTATAGCCTGTTTGACGAAGAGTACTATTTCGAGGGGTAATTTTTGAGGTCCTCCACTGAGTATCACTTGTCATAACTTCTTTCGTTAATAAAGAAAAAATTCTTCTAGTAAATTTCGTAGTTTCTATTCATAGTGGCTTTAGTGTTAGTCTTACTTTGTTATTTTTCTTACTAGACAAAATGAGTTACACACTACCTGAAAATTTAAAATTATTCTTTTTTATCTAAAGCGGTGATCCCATTGGAACTACTACTTGTTTTTAGGAATAGTTCTCGTAGATAAGGTCCCTGCTCTTCACTGTCTAAAGAACATCTACATGTAGTGCTTTCTTTAACCTCGTTCTCTAGCTCCATAGAGCGATGATTGTCACTTGCTTAATAGGTACTGTGGAATATGAAAGAGAACGGTATTCATCTTGTATGCTCGGGGTAGTTTTTGGTGAGAATTGCAGAATTCGATAGTCTTGATAGGATTTATAATCTAGTGAAAGGTGAGTCCAGCGGAAGGCTGTCAAATCGGATGCGGTTGTTTAACAGGGGTGAAGTATTGCGCGAATTTTCTTTAATTATAAGCACTGAATTTGGAAACAGACTCAATGAGACTCGAGATCTAGATTATAATCTGTTGTATTTCAATTGCTTCTTCTTCTCTATTCTCTTGAGAATATTCTGTCATGTTGAGATCGTACAAGTAACAATAGTAGTTTAATATAAGGATCGTCAAGGAATTTCAACTATTCAATTCTGTACTGAAAAATTTATTTTAGAAAATGGGAACTGACTTGTACAAATGTTGTCTATCTGGCAAAATAGAATTTTTTTAACAAGCAGTAGCTCTTTAATTACGGTTACACCCTTTGTTTCTTTGAGAAAATTTTGCATTAAATTTACTCATGTAAAAATACAGTTTTACACTTTAATACCAAACCTTTATTTAAAAACTCAACGCCGTTTCAACAACTCTAAGTTGCCATCATCAAGGAGTAAACCAAACAAACCAAACAGTTTGAGTTTGGTTTACTCCTTGATGATGACAACTTAGACTTGTTGAAACGGCGTTGAGTGTTTAAATAAAGGTTTGGCATTAGGGTGCAAAGCTGTGTTTTTACATTTGTTTCACACCAAAGGTTCCACAGCATTTCCATTATGAAATTCATTCGCTTAGGAGTCGGAGATTTTCCTTCAAGTTTAAATGGTACAACCCTTGAAAGTACTCACAAACAAAATAGATGCAATCCTTTCTAAAAATGACTTACTTAGAAATAATGCTAAAGTTTATCGTCAATACAAAAAGGATTTGCGACTGTTGTAACAAAGATTATCAAAAACATTACAGTAAAATATACCGTTCTTTCTAATATCACGAAATTAGAATTCGATTGATTCTATTAAACACATATAAAAATGAAAAATCAGTTGTGAATCGTAAGTATGCTAAAATAATTCAGTTTCTCTTATTCTATTTTTTCGTAACGATACACCCATAATGCATAATCAATTATAGAATCTTGTAAAAAACAATTAATGTTACGTAAAAACGGTTTATTGATGCTCTCGACGAATAATTAACAGTCATTTTATCATATTTTTGTAATTTCAATAATATTTAATGGGTGCTATGAATTTTGAAGTTAAATACTAAATTTATAGTCTTGTGTGTACATAAGACCCAAATTTAGTAACAATTTTATTGGGAAATTAGGAAACATCGGCCTCATAAAAAACTGCCCAAATGGTTGATAACATAAATAGTCAGAATTAGAAACTTTGGAATGTTTTTAAAAAATGTATAACGGGTATGAATTAAGTAGACTGATAGTCTAACCTTGGAAGTGGCAGCCCTGAAAACACTTGGATGGTGGCAGGTAAACATATGTTACGCGTTCAGTACCAGTTTAAACTTGTTTTATTTATTTGGTTTTTGTAAATGATTGTTTTCGTGAAAGATATTTTCTGAGTACGTTCTAAAAACAGCTGATACACATTTTGAACAATAGTGTACTGTAAGGTTTTGCTTCAGACTGGCTCACAGGATAACGACAACTTTTGCAAAACTTGAAAAGGTCTTCCACGACAATTTACCACTCAGTTCTGCTGATTTGCTTCTTTGATAGCCAGGGAATCAACTAAAAAGGGTCATTCAATGCTTCGGCTGTAACTAACTCAATCAAGGTTATCAAATTATCCTAGTACCAATGCTAATCTGTAGAGTAAAACAAATGAATTTCGATCTAGTAAATAATTTCTGTTGTTCTTGAGCCTCATTTTTCGGAGTCCTAGAGACTTGTTCCCCTTTCCAAGGTAGAAAATTCACGACCTTAAGTGGTGACAATTTGAGACACTCGAAAACATAGGCTTTAACTGAGCCGTTCAAGGCCATTCTCGTACCCAAATTTGAATTATGGAGATTGCAAAAGTCATATCCAGTGAACAATATATGAATTTTCAAATTTTGACTCTACTCGATCAATTCGAATAGAGAACATTACAAAAAACAGTCGCCTTATTGCATCGGATTTGTTACTGGGTAGATACTTACTTAATTTTCTAGTACTGAATTAACTAATCATACAGAAGCACCTTCTATCACGGAGGGGTTTTGTGCATGATATCATAACTTTTATCATGGGCAAACCAACGTGTGCAGGGAAAATCCAATATGGCGGCCATAATATGGCGGTCAGGAATCGGAGTAATCGAGTTTCTACATTAAAAAGCTTATTGAAATAAAAATGTGTGACTAATGTTGTCAGAATTAGCCTCAAATTGTTCTTGATGTACACCTCGAGGTGTAAATTTGGTATATTAAGGTTTTTGGGATCGCAGTTCAAGAATCCGACGTCGGATTTGCAAACTTCAAGATGTCAGATTCAAAATTGTGGAAGAGATTTATACAAATCACAGCACAGTTTATAATAGCAAAAAAACATTGCAAAGATAAATCTAATATGAGATAGTCAACCAGCGATCCTTAAAACCCCAGTGTACCAAATTTGGTGCGAAACCATTGATCCGCCTTATTGGATCCTGTGGTCTGAATAATTTTTTCAAAATATAGTACGAGGGTGAATCAAATATGAACCGGTCTTTTCTGCGCTGTTAGTAGCATCATGTCAGAGCAAGAGGTGCATACGTCTGTTGCGCAACGTGTTGTTATCAAATTTTTGGCGCGGGAGGGCGTTAGATCGTCTGAAATTTTGCGTCGACTATCTGCACAGTTCGGCAATGTAACACTTTCAAGGACCCAAGTGTACGACGGGCACAAAAAGTTTTCAGATGGCCGAGAGACAGTAGAAAATGAGCCTCATACACGCCGTCCCACGACAGGCATCAATGAGGGGAATAACTACGCAATTCGTGAGCTGATTGAAGGTGACCGCCATCTTACAGTATTGGCAATTGCTGAACACGTTGGAATCTCATACGGGAGTGCTAAATCAACCATTTCAGATGAGTTGGGTTACCGAAAAGTGTGTGAGAGATGGGTTCCTCGCCTTCTAAGGGAAGATCAGAAAGCAAATCGTCTTGCTGTATGTGAAAGGCTGTTAGCAAGATATCGAGCAGAGGGGGATGGGTTTTTGAGACATATTGTCACCTGTGATGAGACATGGGTGCATCATTATACCCCAGAGTCCAAACGTGCAAACATGGAGTGGCGAAAACCTGGAGAGGCAGCACCGCGGAAAGCCAAGACCCGTCTTTCTGCAGGGAAAATTCTTGCAACAGTTTTTTGGGATTCGAAAGGCGTACTGCTGATCGATTTTCTGCACGAAGGCCGTACAATTAATCCTGAGTGTTACTGCGAACTACTCCAACAAGTGAAACTTGCCTATCGGCAAAAGAGGTGGGATATGTCTATCCGAAGTGTGATTCTGTTGTATGACAACGCTCGGCCACATACTGCTGCATTGATTCAAGGAAAATTGAACAAAATGCATTGGGAAACCCTTGAACACCCGCCTTACAGTCCTGATTTGTCGCCATGTGACTACCACATGTTTGGGCCGCTTAAAGAAGAACTGGGAGGCCACCACCTTGAAGACAACGAAGGTGTAGAAACGTTGGTGCGCAATTGGTTATCGACACGACCAGTTTCATTCTTTGAGAAAGGAATTGAAAAACTTCAAATTCGGTGGGAAATGTATACATAAGAGAGGAGACTATGTAGAAAAATAATATGTATTAAAATTTGTATTGATCGTACCAATAAAATTTTTAAAACAAAAGTCCGGTTCATATTTGATTCACCCTCGTACTTAGGTATGTCTAGAAGATAAAATCAGCTTAACATTATTAAATCGCACTTCCTAGATACCGTAATAATCGAAAACAGTACTGGTATGAATGTTTTGTCAGAGGATGTACGCCGAAATAAATCTTTAAACCTATGAATATGAAATTTTTCCATTAATTCATATTTAATGAGTGAATTTCTAATTAACGATCCTTAACCCAAAACCCAAAATCATCAAATATTAATAACAATGATCATCAAGAATAATAATTGTTGTAAACATTTACGTTAAATAGGTGGTATAATTTATCATAATTGATAATTTGTATCAATTGGTTTATAATTGTATATTACGAAGTACAATGTGATAATTATTTGATAATGAATTTTTTTCAGATGGAAGGGCAATTATTAAAGTTGAATGAAGAAATTTTAAACAAATCTCATATGTTTACGTATCAAGTGAACATTTGTAATTTGACAATAATGACAAAATATTAAATAATGACCTAATTTCGACAAGTACATTTATTGGGTAAAGGGTCTAATTTAAAATCAAAAACAAATTAATTTAAGGGCACCAGGTAGTTTAAATAATCTGGACCTGGAAACATATCTTCTATATTTAAATATGAATATATAGATAAAATGTTTTTACTGAAGATAATGCTCATTATTGCTATATCTTCATCCAGTAACATATCTTATGAGGACAGATGGGAGTTTAATACAAAAATATAACATTTAAAAAATATGTATAATCGACTTCCACCTATAACCAAAAAGCTAAAAACAATCATAACAAAATACAACTCTAGCAAATAAATAACACATTCAATGTTGTTAGGTACCTACCCAGGAAGTGAAAAATGTAAACATTAAAAGGTGCTCATTCTGTACAAATTAATTACCTACCAATCTGGTATATTTTTGAATTCTGTGCCAAGCAAATCTAAAATCCTTCATTGCGTACTTATCTACTACTTTATCAAATTTGATTGTTGCTTGGCACCGCCTTCAAAAATATACTAGATTTGTAGGTAATTAAATTGTACAGAATGAGCACCTTTTAATGTTTACATTTTTTACTTCGTGGGTAGGTATCCAACAACATTGAATGTGTTATTTATTTACGAGATTTTTATTTTTTATAATTATTTTTAGCTTTTTAGTTATAGGTGGAAGTCGGTTATATATTTTTAATGTTTTATTTTCAACTTTTTAGTTTTTTTTGAACTCAGGTAGTTTTCAATGTGTATTTTTTATTTTGTATGTATAACCTTAATAGACAGGAACAAGTAACATCGAAAGATTCAACATTACACAATGATACATTTTCATTTAAATTGACAGGTTTATGAACAAAATTTACTAGTAGGCGTTGACTTAATAAAACCAAAATATATTTATGCCTTTTGACAACTCTGTATAACTATAGATAATTCCACTCCACCCTATGTACCAATCATCCTGTACATACGACTGCACACGAACAAGCATAAATTTGTTAGCTGTGTTCTGTAAACTATAGGACGGAGTAGAATCCATCAAACATTTACGGAGTCAAACCCGACCTATATTTCAACCATAGTCTATAACTCCTTGTGAGCTACCCCATAAATTATTTAATTTTTAACATTTTATATTATCGCCCTGTGTAACATTAATTCCTCTCCACACTTTATGCAACTTCTTATGGGCTATAAAAGAAATAATTTTTTAATCACACTGTATAAATATAATTCAACTGCAGCATATATTTCAACCATCCTGTATATGATTTGTTTACGTCCACATCATATAACAGTTTTTTAATCACCCTATATAATTTTAATTTCACATTTTTTTCCAACATTTTTATACCACCAAACGTCCACCCCACCCTATATTCCAACCATCCTGTATATACGGCTAAACGGCTTAACCTATATTTCAATCCTAGATGTCGGTCTTACATCTCGCGTCTTCAAATATAAATGCAACTCCTTCTATCACTTTAGTTTGTGATTTTGTTTGCTATAAATAAACACCCTGTGTATAAACGCACCAAATAGTCACTGAATTATCTATTAGGCCAGAAGAATGTGACAACCAAAAGCACCTTCTTCGCAAAATGGAAAAAAATTCATGTAAATAGTTATTTGTCTGGTATACAAACAAAACGAGCTTGGTACTCGTTGATTTAAGGAGCCGAAAATACTATGCTTTACTACCAATGTGCTTGAGATGTACATAGAAAATTTTCAAATTCGCAATTAAAACTTCCAGTGCCTAAAATTCCCGCACTATTACGTTGGAATTAAAATATTTATGAGGAAATGTCCGTTATGTCATTTCGATGAAATTTTTGATAAGAATTTTGGAATTTTCGACGATTTTCTGCAAAACTGCAAGTTGTACGTCGCAGAAAAGTATATGAGATCACCTAGGGATCTTCCTCAATATATTAAACGTTAAAAAACTATACACATCCATAAGGAGTTTTCGAAAAATCGACCAATATGTTAGGGATATTGGTCGATTTCCACGCATGCATGTGTTCATTCACAAATTTCTTCACTTTACCAATAGAATTCTTTTCCAAAATTTGAAGTTCACCAATCCGGATAAATACTTTATTAAACAAGACTATATTCATTCTAAACGGTTCACCACAGGAGAATAAATCATACATACAAAAAAAATACGGGACAAATTGATAACCTCCTCCTTTTTGGAAGTCGGTTAAAAAGTCAACAATACATACAATATCAATGAGAGAATAAATCTAAAAAATATACGAAATATGTTAATTACAAAGGATTTCTAAATGGAAACTTTTAAACTCTCAACATTTAATATCTCTTTATTTTTTTGTTACTTCTTCCTCACTGATATTCTGGATGAAAGAAATGACTACAGTCTTCCTGTGTACAAATATGTGTATTGTATATCTATATAAATAAAACAAAGTTGGGTTAGGTACACAATTTATATTTCAAGAATTGCTTGACAGATTTTGATGAAATTTTGTATGTATGAAGGTAGCTGACATCCTGGATTAACATATTATAGGCTACTTTTTAACCGACTACCCCAAAAGGAAGATTTTTCGTGAATCTAATAATCTGCGGCTAGTTCGCGGCGTAGTGCCTTGTAAAACCTAATAGATTTTGACATAACTGTCATGCCTATACAGGGTGTCTCACATATGAAGGGATAACATATTGCTATTTAAGAAACGGTAAACACGATTAAATGAAAATGTTGCATATTTTAGAGACCATTTGACTACATATAACAAAAATTCGTTATCTCTTACCGTTCTCAAGTTATACGAGGAAAACCAAAAATGTCTTTTTTTGTCTCTGCTGATTTTATTTTAAAGAATATCGAAAAATGGTAAATGAAATGTTTTTTACATATTCTATTACAAAAACTATTTTTTAAATACGGACCTGTACTTTTATGTTGGAATATCCATAAATCATTGAATGATTAATACATTGGTATACCATATGTTTTTTTATCTCTTGCCGTTTTTTAGATAGCAATGTTATCCCTTCATGTGTGAGATATCCTGTATAAATTGGTTATATAAGGTGGTGTCGAATTATATTTATTCAAGGTGGTTCCAAATATATTAGAAACCAAATGTTTTTTGGGGTGGCCTATAAGCAGTTGCATATACAGGGTGAAGAAAATATAGAGTGGAGTGGAATTATAGTTATACAGTTTGGTTAGAAAAAATAATTATATATTGTAGCCATAAGGAGTTGAAAATATATGATAGAGAAATTATAGTGCGGAGTAGTAGATTCTAATTAAAGTCTTTACTCTTTGGGCCCTGTTTGTTTTTCTCAACCAATTTTGCCTTTTGTGGCAGACTTTTATCTAAAGTATTATTTACGACTGAAAAAATTGCACAACTGATCCGCTACACTTTCGTTATTTTCCAGTTATACAGTTGTAGTTGATTATACAAAGAAGAAAGACCTTCATGAATTATTGGTATGAAAGTAATTGTAGTATTGTTGGTTCTCCATAGAAATAAGTGCTTGATGAATAATAATACTGAAACTGTGGCTAAATGCTTCTTGGAAACAATTATTGATAGAGCATTGTGGAATCCTCAGTATCAAGTGATTGGAGAGTCACATAAACTGTCCCTCCCAAATGCATTTGACAAGCTCGACGATTCACGAAATTAAGCTTAACTATCACATACAGTGATTGATAACGACTCCAGACTTGGAAATGAAAAATTTCGGTATCAGATAAGTATACACAATATACAATACACCGGATCGCGAATACATATTATTGCAATGATAGTTTATTTGTTAAATAGATAAAGAAGCGAAAGTCAAAGAAGATCGGCACCATAGTGGTTTAAGGGCATGCAAGAATCTATGTAATAAATCTGATGTAGAGCTTTATACAAGAAGAGCTAGGGTGAAACTTTCAAAAATCTCACTCAATCTCATAAGTTTTGAAAATTTGAAAAAAAAAACATAAATTGTTTCAGTTCTATGTGGCTCTTGCTTTTCCGGATATAACTCAAATAACATTTGAACTGTTTCATTTATATGTGAAACTCATTGTGTACTCTAATTTCGTTTGACAAATCATGTAGGCGCGACATGTAAGAATCTATAATTTTCGGTGGAACTACCACACAGAGGATCCGGATCTGGAGCCGTTCCATGTCATTGCTGTTAGCCCGTAACTCCTAGGTTAGAATAACGATACAATTTTCAGGGTAACTTCATCTGTCTGAGATATTGAATACTCTCTTCGAACTGTCATTCTTTTGTCGATCCTTACATCTCGTGTCTATGTATTTAACGTCTCTAGTGGGAAGCGCAACTGACGAAGGTTCCCGACTAGAAACAATATATTATACAGGGTGAGTTTTTTTTATGAATCAGTATGGGGATCTTGGAAACTAGCGGAGATACAGCAATGGGAAAGATTTGCAGTTTTACTGGCCTAATTTAATGACACTTTCGGATTTTTGTAAAAACTCATGTCTATTTAGTCAAATCCCTCAATCTCCTTTGTTTTTGATTTTATAAAAAAAGTGTAAATATCAAAATTGAAGGTAATTGTATCCCGAATATGATTGTCATGTCCTCGTTTGCGTGACAGCTCTCGTTTTCGAGATATGACACAAAATTATGTTTTTTTTTAAATGGAAACCATAGTTGGCTATAACCTCATAAAATCTGACATTTTTAGAGCTTTTCAACGATATAATACTCGATATAGTTATTCATAAAAATAATGGAGTTGTTTTTCTCTCTTATTTTCACTTTTAACGTAGTTAGCCATGAAATAGATTGATTTATTAATAACTATTCCAAAAAACATTGAACGTATATCAGATAAAACGAAAAAACTAAATAAGTAGGTACTTACTAAAAACTTAAGAAATTAAAGTACATAATAATGGTTACAATTTGTGTTCGAAAAGTCCACCATTGTTATTTAGACAAAAATTGCATCTTTTTAAGATTGACATTACCGCTTTCCTCACAGACCGCCTATAAATTTCTTCAATTGCTTGTAATACCTGTCTCATACTTTATTTCGTATACTTTGTTTTTTAGCGCATCCCATAAATAGAAGTCTATAACTGCTAAATCGGGAGACCGGGGTGGCCATTCGCGTGGGCCATTTCTTCCTATCCAAGAGTTTGAATAGATAAGGGTTGTCTTACTAATAACGAGTTATGAGCAGGTGCTCCATCATGTTGGAACCACTCAATTTCTAAACGAGTTCTCAAATTGAAATTATGCAACATGCCTTGAAAAGTGTATTGCAAGAAATGCAAGTAGCGCTCCCCAGTAAGTGATTCGTCATAGATAAAAGGCCCCAGAATAGTAGACCCTTTGATACCACACCATACATTAAAACCAAATTTTATCTGCGGTCGTCTTTGTTCCACATGGAAAGGGTTTTCTTTAGCCCAGATATGCTCATTGTGTCTAATGAACATACCGCAGTTAGTAAATCAGTTTCATCTGACCATAACACCTTTAATGGAATCTGTGGATTGTTAAGGCACATGACTCTAAACCATGTGCAAAACAAAATATGTCGATGTTCGTCACCAACATTGAAAGTTTGAGAAACTGAAAGTTTGTACGGGTGGAACTTGTGCGCTTTCAGTACACACAGTTCGTTGAGATGTGCCAGCTTCTGCCGCAATCTCACGAGTTGATGTAGATGGATTTTGATTTACCATTGCCAAAACATTTATTTGTGCTGCTTCGTTAATTACGTTCCTTTGGTGGTTTAGTAAAAGATCCATACCTGCGTAAACTATCGTAAAGCCTCTTAAATGTACATAGAGCAGGTTGACGACGATTAAAATATCTATGAAAGTATTCCTCAGCTGTACGAACCGAATTTTTATGGCATATGATATAACATTCCACCATATTCAGTTTTTCTTCGTTAGAATATTCCATTTTATCACGAAAACTTGTCAATATCGACTGCCAGTTCAGCACTACTAATGGTATTCCTCTCAAATGAGGAAACGTCAAAGTGAAAACAATCTTTTTCATGGCTAACTACGTTAAAAGTGAAAATAAGAGAGAAAAACATCCACAACTCCATTATTTTTATGAATAACTATATCGAGTATTATATCGTTGAAAAGCTCTAAAAATGTCCGATTTGATGTCATTGCCAACTATGGTTTCCATTCAAAAACAGATAAGTTTGTGTCATATCTCGAAAACGAGAGCTGTCACCTAAACGAGGACATGACAATCATATTCGGGATACAATTCTCTTCAATTTTGATATTTACACTTTTTTATAAAATCAAAAACAAAGGAGCTAGAGGGATTTGACTAAATCGACAGAATTTCGTTTTTTCAAAATATCTAGTAAGCCATGACTTATTACAAAAATCCGAAAGTGTCATTAAATTGGGCCAGTAAAACTGCAAATCTTTCTCAATTTAACCATTGCTCTATCTCCGCTAGTTTCCGAGATCCCCATACTGATCATCAAATCAAAAAAAAACTCACCCTGTATACATACATATATACATATATTGTCTTCATTCTTCCTTGAGAATTGTTCCAAGGGCTCAAGGCTAAATAAGATGCTATTTAATAATTTAAAAATGTTTGCTTTCAAGCAAGCAAATTATGACAAGTTTGCACAAAAAATATAGACTAATCTCCAATTTTGTATTTTTTTGGGTAGCTTCGGAAGTATTAGGAAAATTAAAATTAAAATAACTGCTTTTCTTCAAGCACTTGATTTTGAAAATTTTCCCCCCATTTAAATAAACTTCTTCGTATCTCTTGTGGTTTCCCAGATCCCAATGGTGAAGGTCAAATATGTATTACCATGTATACAGACGAATTGAAATTTTATGAAAGCAGTTAATTAATATTTATTTCATATAATTTTGTCAAATCTCAGAATTTGAATAAGGATAATATCATTGACTTAATAATGGTCCATGCGACAGTAACAAACTTTGTCGTTATTTTTCTGATTTTCCGAAACACCTCATATGCTGATCTTCAAACAAAATACTGTTTTCAAAACACACTTCTAATTTAATAATTTGATATAACTCGGGTATGTATATTTCTTTCTAAAGAAAAACAGGAAATTACATATTATGTACAAAAAACAATGGATATATCTAGTTTGGCATTCATATTGCAATAAATCCTGTGAGTTCAAATCAAATTTACACAAAAATTTCACATTCAACTTCTTTATTTTCCTAACAAATAAATCTACTGTCCAGAAACACTGTGGGTAATACCACAGCTGACTTCTTCTGTCGATTTAATCCACACCGCAATATAAACTAAACTGAACAACTCATCTTTAATTCCTTTAAATAGCTAGTGTAGAACATACCCGAATGCCATTTTTATTTCTTTGTTGTTATATCGTTTTCAGGGACCTGCTCGAGGCCGCCTTTTTTACACACATCGAAATTTCGGGACAGCCATTGTGTTGCTTTTTTATTATTTTAGCCGGTTTATGTTTACATTTTGTTTCATTGGAACGATTAATTTAGAAGGTTTCTTAATTTATTTTATAACAATATAAAACACATTTTTCAAAAAATGTATTATTTTCTGTAAAAAGTATATAAATATAGTTAATGTGAAAATAAAGTAATGTAAATATGTACTGCAGTTTCTTTATTGGTGCAGCCACATATTCATTTACTACATATTTTGTTTCATTAATATGATTGTTTCCTTCTTTACGATCAACAAGCTTTTATATCAAAAACGCGAAAATTTTATTTATCCCATATAAAATAATATAATGGTAACTCATTTAACTGTATTGTGCTTTCGGATTTGCCTTTTTTGATAAGTTACAGAGTTCTTATTTTTGCCGAATAGTCTGATAAGATTTATTCCTTTAAAATTTACTCTTTGAAATTGGACTAGAACCAAGTCGGTTTGTTTAGCCGGGGGGGAGGGAGTTAACTAAATCTTCAGTCCAAAGACAAAAAATAGCACAGTTTTGTTAATACGAATATCGACGCTATAAAGTTTGCAAATTTGGGTATACCAGATTTTGTTCGAAAGTACAAACTTTACTGAAGAATTTTAGTAGAATCCATTTGTGATCTCAAACAAATAGATGCACGGAAAAATATTACCTCATAGATGTTAGATTAGAAAATGACAAAATATAGATATATTTGGTTTTCTACGCGAGCTCTTCAATTGAGAACCTACTCTTTTTTGAAGTCGATTAAAAATGAGATGAGTTTTTCGCTATTGACTCATAGAATAAATTCAAACAAACTTTAACGAAAGGGCGAATCTACGTTGGTCTTTAGGAGGGGGGGAGGCAAATTGAAAATGGTGACAATAACAAAAAGGGTGATTGCTTTCCTGTCTATTGTTTAGGATCAAATAACTTAAGTCTCTCGATTTGTTAATCTACGGCCTAACTCATTATTGTTTTGAATGATTTTTTTACAATTTTGAAAAACTTCAGGGGGCCCTTCGTTGGTTGAATCGACATTGGTTTAACAGAATATTTCGCTAGGAAGTTAAACAAAATAATTAATCAAAATTCTATTTACCGTGGAATAGTACAGCCATTCCAATTAATAAAGAGTGCTAATATGAAGAAATATTGAAAACAAAATTATTAAGTGGATAATTAACCTTCGAAACGCTAGTATCATTGATAATTGAACGCAAATAATGATTGCCTTATTATTGGTAATAGATTTTTTCGTAATAACGAAAAAATGGAAAAATATATTAAGTTGTTAAGGAGACGTAAACTATTAAATGACTGATAATAATTATTCACCGTAATTGCGTCTTCATTTGGTTGCATGTTATGTTACAAAATTGTTTTTTTTTCAGGGTGAAGTACAACATATTTAATATTTAGGACAACCTTCAATTTTAGAGGCCAAGGTAGTTGAGTTCATATTGAGTACATAAAATTAATGCATTTTTTTAACAAGCGTTTATTTATTAATTAAAGCGTTAAAAATATATTTAGTTCTTGTCCAGTAAAGTTATATAAGAACCTTTTCTTAATTTTTAGGCCCTTTAAGGAAAATTTCCAATTTTTAGGAGTACTATGTTAACATAATTTCACTAAGTATGCAAATGCTGCATCTTTGATCGGTGTCAGAGGTTTCTAGTTCCTGCGGGAATGTACTTCTTGTCACTGTGAGACGATGGCTCATATGACAGCAGAGTGGAGACCGCGACAGTGTCGCCTGTCCTTTAGCTATTTAGGGTACACGACAAAACATGTGTATCCCAGTTTCTGCAATCAAAAATGGCGGCTAAGTAACTCCAAAAACTTCTTGAAGAATTAATTGTGAAATAATTTTGGAATAATTGGAAGGGGTCGCATAAATGCTGTCACTGTCGCCTATCACGATCGCGCGCCTCTGTCTAGCGCTTCAAAGCAGGTGTGTCGCGACCGCCTATCTCCTGTCGCCAATCGCGGTCGCACGCTTCTACGTCGCGCTTCAAATGTTCGGCTACAATTGCATAGAAAGTAGGTCTGTCATGTGTCGCGACCGCCTGTGTCATCTCACAGTAGCCTGTCTGGGTCGCCTATCTCAAACTCCACCTTTCCCGGGCAGCCTCTTCTAAAATGGCGATGTTGTGTGGTCGTTGCATCCCTCTGAATTGACGACTCCACGTTTTTTGTAGGGATACTTGAAAAGTAAAGTCTATATTAAATCGTCCACAAGCTTTAGAACACTGAAAGAGAATAATTCGTGAAGAAATTTCGCAAATAAATACTGCCCAAACTTATCTTTTATTATCAAAATCACTATCTGGATTGTCCTGGATGTCATTTATTGCATGATGTTTATAATAAAAAAGAGATAAAAGGCTGAACTGTTTATCAGGTATAGTTGAGCCTTAGGGATACTAAATTCAAATACAGCCTGCTATTTTATAGAGAGTGTTCTGGACAAACATTCATACACTAATAACTTCATTTCTTCAAATAGCATCTACCACATATTTTTTCACTATTTGATTCCTCTTTTTAACATCTTTTTTTCCTATGAATCTTTCTTATTGCCAAATGTAAAACATGTTGACTTATTTTATACTTTTACTTAAAATTTGACTGAAAACTAGTATACCATGAAAAACTGATAGCTCCTGAAATTGTTAAAAATCAAATAAAAACGTTGCATTAATTAATTTACGCTGCAATACCAATATAAATAAAACTAAAATTCTCGATAGATTGCCAAAAATCGCATAAAGGTGTCAGAAAGTACTAGAAAAATGCGTTACAACTTTTGGACTGTAAGGGTATTACGAAAGCACCAAGTTAAATGAAAACAATATAGAAGCAAAGTGGGAAAATCATAACACTTGTATGTTACAATTTTTTTTGTTTTAAATTGCCATCATCATTCATCAACATTATGCATCAACTTTCCTTGCTAAAGCCCTAAAAGGACCAAACATGTTATTTAAAAACCATAGTTTTTAAGAAAATTCTATACTTAAATGTTTATCTATTTATTTATTGATTATCTTTATAGAATTTTTGCTAGTGCAAACTTTTCGTTTCTTTAAAATATATAAATATATTGTTTGTAATATCCGTTGATGCAATAGAAAACAAAATTAATTGGAAATCATTTTTATATAACTTTTCATCACCTTTTCTGCTCTTTGTATCATTCTTGAATTCTTGATTGTTTTGGGGTTGGATTCCGATTTCACAAAACGCCTTTTGAAAGTGTAAAATGACTTTCTAAGTCACGGGAAAGTCTCAGGAACAGAACTTGAAGCCAGTGAACTTATCAGCAATTTATACGATGGCAGAATTTCAGAAGACTCATTTTTTAGGGAGAGAAAAAATTTTAAATTTCAAAATATTTCACTTGAGAAGGTTGAGAATGTCGGCCAGTAGATTTGATAAACCTGGCAGAAGTCTTGATGACAAAATAATGTATGTTGTAATGATGTTAGAGCATCTATCTAAAAATCGGCCGTGTTGAAGTTGAACTGGGAGCAAACTGAAACAGCATATCGTCAGAAAAGCAAGAGCACATCGGTAGCTGTAAAGATACAAATGAAAATATATACAGCAACAAAAAAAATCATATATATATTATATTATATTTATTTGAAGAATTCAGATTATTAGACTAACTGTTAATTTATAAATTGTAATTAATGACATTGATTTAAAAAAATTATTTTCAATACTGGTTCTTCTCATAGAAACTTTTAAAGCACAGAAAGAAGTTGGAATGCAAGTAGATATTTTATAAAAATTAATAAATAGAATTAAAACATTAAATAAGCTCGATGTAAAAATAACAGAGTTGGCAGGTGTAATGCAAATCCAATATTGACTCCTAGTACTATTCTTAATCCTCGCAAATAAAAGGTGTGCTACAAACTTTAATGAGTGTGTTCATAATTCATTGTTCTGGACGTGTACACATTAGTATCATAGATTATGACAATATGATAGCCACAGTAAAAAGGAAACAACAATCAAAGCAGATTTAATTGAAAAAAATCAATCACTGTAATAAATAACTTAATGTGAAAATTTTGGTGTAAAGCATGTATATAAACGTTAAAATTTAGAATTATTTTTATCAATGAATGGATATCCTAAAAAGAAATTTTTAATTATCTCATAAACATTTAATTGAACAATATAGGCAAAAAATTATGAAAATATATAATGAGAGATTTTTAATGATCAGAAAACAAAATAACCGAGATACTGGAAAAATTATATTATTTATTTTTAGTAAACGTGGAGTATCAAAATTTTTTGACGGTAATCTTTTATTTAGCGATCTGAACACAGAAGCAAAAAAAAAGTTTTATAATAATTTCCAACTTGGGAAAAACCTCTAAATTTGCAAAAGTTAAAAAATAAGATTATTGTTTATTTGTGTTTCTTAATAGTCCTTAATTTCCATAAGACTGATCAGCCCATTTTATACTTAATTTCACCTCTAATTTAAAATTATAAATATTGATCTAAGTTTTTTTTACAATACCAACAAATTTAGAGTTTCAGTTACATCAAAAGAAAGGCTATTATCTTAGAAAAGCTGCTTTACTTATTTTTTGTAGGAAATTTGGTTAATATCGTAATTATAACTCAGTAAATGAAATAGTACACAAAACGATTTTATTAAAATACAATCGATTTTATGAAACCTAAAAAACATGTTTATTAGTCCTGTTACCAAAAAATGACAGATCAAAAATCTAAAAACATAGTTTTGCACCCTAACACCAAACCTTTATTTTATAATCAGTGGTTTACTCCTTGATGATAACAACTTAGAGTTGTTGAAACGGCGTTGGGTGTTTAAAATAAAGGTTAGGTGTTAGGGGGCAAAACTGTGTTTTTACATTTGTGACACACCAAAGGTTCTACAGCATTTCTTTAGATCAAAAATTGTTTTTAATGCGATTTCCTTTAAATGCTTTTTTGTGGGAATCAATTTTTTCATCATTATCTGGTTTAAAATTGTCATCCATATCTTTCTATTAAAACAGCTTTGTTAATAGACACAGTCTGTCAAACCTATTGCTCATGATTGCTTTGCTTAAAATATTTTCAAAACGCAGATTTTTAATGAAATGTTGCACTTTGAATATTTTATTATTTATTTAAGTTTACCTATCTTCAGGAGACGCAATGGTAGTTTTGATAGCTTCTGTTTTCTAAACAATCTTTTGAAATGAAAGGCGAAAGAAATTTATAAAATAATAGTAATATTGAACGTTATAGTTGCATCTTACATACACTTTGGTACTGCACAAGGATAGTAAGTATACTGCTCCAGAATTGCTTAATCAATGTTTATAAATTTAAAACAGCATATAAGGTAAAATTGGTCCTTGGCCAGCCCACTAAATGTTAACAGGTTTGTTCATAGAGACCAGTTTGGATAATTCTCGGGGAATCAGCGATCTCGACAGTTGACTGTGCAAACACTCGATACGCGGAAAGTTTGTCTAATTTTCAGAATTATTTGGCTTGTTGTAGAGACCAAGAATTCCAACAATTTTCAAAATTCTCCGTCAATCAATGATCTCGACAGTTGGCTGTGTTGAAAACGATTGATTATTATTATACTTTGTGAACTATCTACTTCAGATATTTCAGAAATCAATGACCAATTGACTTTTTGTGATATTTTAAGTTTATTGGGAGATTTTCAAATTATAATCAGGTATAAACATATTTAAGTGAAAAATGAATTATTAGTAACGAATTTTTAATAAATAATGGAAACTATTAAAATGCAAATTTGAATATTCAATTTTTCAATTCATGCCACAAATCATGGCAGCTGTTTCATATGCCAAGGATAATGTACCAAGATTGCTTGACAGATATAATTTTTTTCCGAAAGCACATGACATGAAGTGACTCATGGCCAGCGTAAAAAACAAATGCCCATATTTGAGCCGTGAACTATTTTCCAAATTATAACCATTAAAGGCAAAAAAAAGAAAAGTAAAATTTCCATTATATTTTAAAAGTCTATCACTAATAATTCATGTTTCATATAATATTTTGATTTTTCTTGAATACAATTTGAAATTACATTTTGATATGCACCTGAAATGCCACATTAACCGCCAACATCACAAAACATTAATTGTATTAAAATCTGAAGCCTGATTATAAACAAAGCGCCAGAACAACTCGAGAACTAGCCCAACGCACGGTGATACGTCTCAAGGTGGCTGGTTTTTATCGAAAATTTTTAACATTCATCAAGCAATCCTTTGTAAAATATCCTTGGTGCCTAATAACATTAAGTAGGCGGCCCACAGTGGTCAATAAGCGGCAAAAATATCTAAAGTTTAAGAAATTCTTTTCTTTTTAGGTTTTTAGGGTTCCGTATATACAGTATACGGATACCCTTATAATATTACTCAGGATTTCTGCCTCTGTCACATCACAGCCATTTTCTGCTAAACTACTGGACGGAAGAGGTTGAAATTTGGTATGAAGGTATAGTTTGGTGACTTGATCAGGAGCACATATCGCAAAAGAAGAAATTTTGATTTAAGGGGTACTTCTGGGGGGAAAAACTAAAAAAATCGACCGTTCCCCCCCCCTGATCTCCGAAACTACTGAACCTAAAATTTTGAAAAAAATAGAAGATATAGAACGTTGCCCGAACCTTACAGGAAAAATAAGGAGAAACCATTAATATTAATTTTGGGGGCAAATTATAGAATTAAATAAAAATTTAAAAATAAAAAAAAATTCAAACTCATCATGTAATATATCAAATGAAAGGTCTCATTTTGATGAACACAAATATATTTTTTTCATATTTAAAAAAAATTAATTAAAAAGATATTAAAGAAAATATACCAAAATTTACCCATTCCCCCCCCCCTTATCTCCGAAACTATAAAACGTAAAGTTTTGAAAAAAAATACTTTCATAGGTTCTGACCTGAAGTTTACTGGAAAAATAAGGAGAAACATCTAGTTTTCATTTTGGGGGGCAAATTACAGAATTAAATGGAAAATAAAAAATTAAACTTGTTTCTAACGTATCATGTAATATATCAAATCACAGGGCTCATTATGACTAATACAAATATATATATATATATATATTTTTTTAAATAAATATTTTAAAATATATTTAAAAAAATATTTTAAAAAAATACCCATTCCCCCCTTTATTCCCCAAACTATAAGACCTAATTTTTTTTATTTACAGGAAAAATCCGAAGAAATCTTTAATATTAATAATGGGGGGCAATTTATAGAAATAAACGGAAAATAAAAAATATTTTTTTAACGTGTCATGCAATATATCAAATAAAGGGGCTCGTTATGAGAAATACAAATATATATTTTTAAAATTAATTGTTTACAAGATATTAACATAAAGATATAAAAAATTCTCATTTCTCGCTTTATTTCCGAAACCATACTACCTAAAATTTTGAAAATAATTAGGGGTACTGGGGCTCACTTGAAATTTATAAGAAAAATTATTAGAAAACCTCCATGGTAATTTTAGGGACAAATTATACAATTAAATGGAAAATAAAAATTCAATTTTCAAACGAATCATGTAATATATCAAATAAAAGACTCATTATGTGAATTACAAATATATCATATTTTTAAATCATTTGTTTAGCAAAGATATTAAACATCGACTTAACTCCCATTTTAGAAACTATACTATTTAAATTTTGAAAAATATATTTTTATTTGAATAACAGATTTAATAATTTATAATTTAAAACTTGACCTATTGTGCCCTTTATCTTCCAATCTATAGAGCCTCAAAATTCAGACAATAGATTATAAAAGGCTTCCCTGAAAGTTTATTAGTAAAATAAAACTCTAATGTTAATTTTTGGGGACCAAATTAGAAAACTAAATACAGCGAATCTTGAAGGTGATACGGAACCCTTACAATGCGAGTCCAACTCGCACTTGACCAAATTATTTATTTTTACAGATAATTATAGTTCACAAAATTAGACCGATATTCTAAATTTTCTCCGTCTATATTTTAATAGAGTCATTCAAAGTAGCCAGATTTATTTGCAACCAAAATATTTAATTTTGCGACAGAAATTTAAGTGAATATAATTTTTCATTCCTATTCAATTTATTTTCTTGCGTTATAATTACTTTTTAACATTATTTTGCTCTATTTATCATACAAAAAAAGAAAGATTTATTTAATTTAATACAGTTGAAATGAGACTTTAAATATAAAGTAAATTTAAACTTCACAAATTGGGATCTTTAGAGCAATAACTTTAGCTACATTTGCCTACACGTTCGAATACATATTATAATATTCTTCATAATTTACTCTATTAGGTGTATAAGTTTTATCTGCAACTTTGCGCAACCTTGCCTGTAAGACCCCTTTGAATTTTGTCAAGTAGAACGGTGCGAAAACTCTATAGAGTTTAGAAGGGGGAGAATAACAGTCTAAAGTTTAGAGGGATAACTCCTCGGCGGCCTGCAGTCTGAACCCGAGTTTACTAGTTGAATGATTGACTTGTAGAGGGATAACCCTGTTTTGTATCACGTTTTGCAATTTTAGACCGGACTAACTCTAGTAACATATCGAAACTTTCTTGATTCATTCTGAGAAAGTTTTGTAGGCTTATGATTCTGTATCGCGCAAAATGTTGGGCACATGTTCATGGCTAAAACAGGGGCGCATCTAGAATTGTCCTACCAAGGATTATTACTTGGACCTATATTCCTTCAGTTTAACAAGTTATTGCTTTCCATTGTACTGTTTACGATTACTAATATTTTTATCCATTCTTATAATGCTTCAGAAGGGGCCCCGCGCCCCCTGGGTGGATCCGACACTGGGCTGAAGTGATGCCTCCACTAGGGTTGTCACCTTTGTTTTAAGAAAATATAGTATATTTATTAAAGTTATAAAAATAGTACTTTTGGGAAATTTTTGGAAAAAAAATAGTGCGCATTTATTTCTCATCATTTTTTCATATATTATTTATTTTTAGATTTTATTTTACATGTGTATTTGCTATTATTTTGTGCTTTGGACAGGAAAGTTCTATTATATTTAATATAATCATAGGAATCCGAATAATTTAGATTAATATTAAAATAAATTAATAATTCATTTTTAATTAAATTAATAGATGCTGTTTCTTTCCTCTCATCATTTCATGTTTATAACAGTAAGTTAGTAAGTAACTATTTCTGTAAAAACAGAAGTTGCAGGAATGGAGAGAAAAACCCAACAATTTTAAATGTATTAGTTAAACAAATATCTGTGTTTTTGAAAAGCATTTGCCATCTTGAGGAGTATTTTAGATTGAAATATCTGTTCTTTATTCACTTTTGAAATAATTTCATTGATGCTAATTAATTATTTCCAAATACAAATTATTGATATCAATATTTAATTTGGTAATTAAATTCTAAAAATTTAATAAGCTCGCGTACTGGATGGGTTCCAACTTACAGTTATCATAAAAAAGCGCAACATTTGAATTAGTAATGAAAATATAGCACATTTCCTGCTATATTATTTTTCTATATAATAATATAGTAAAATACTGCATATTATAGTACGGTTGGCAACCCTAGTCTCAATATAAACCACTCCTTTGACCACCGTCGTTGGTTCTTCTTATTCTGCTTGGTAGCAAGCACAGTTACAGAAAGGAAGGCTAATGTAAATATTAGAAGGCATTTTTAAGTAAATTTTAAGAAAATATGACATTATGTAGATATAGATGGAGGTTCAACGCCAATAAAAACTTAACTACAAATGCAGAATGACTTACTGAAGTGTAGAATATGGCGTCAGAATTGGGCTTAATTCAAAACTGTCAGTAAAACTCATTGTCTAGGGCCTCTAATACCAGTCATTTTCATTGTCAACCTAAGGAAACATCGGCTGTAACCGGTTACGACTGCAAATCGAAAATACATTGTACGTTCAAGCAATCACACTTCAGTAAAATATAATCGGCTGAAAAATCTTGGGTAGTTTTATTGGCAAAGTTGGGGGATTAAAATAACATGTTCGAATATTGTAACCTATAAGAACTGTATTATTTACAGATTACTGATTATTCAAAATATATATTGCCTAAAATTGTCATGTTCAAAATATAATAACAAGTTTCTCACAGCTGAAGATTTCTAATAAACAAAAAAACTTAATGACTAGTTAACTGAAAAAAAGTATAATTTGAATACTATATAAATAACACTCAGTAACCTAAAATTGGCATGAATAATTTAGTCCAGAACAAGTAGAGAATTCCAACTATAAACAGCAGCTTCACGATACGATCGACCCACCACATTCTGTAACAAAAAAGTTTATTGTCATGTTAGATTAGTACATAGTAGATAATACTTAATGGGTTTTTTGTCGATGTCAATCTACATAGGACCACCTATAGAAGTTTAAAAGTGAAACATTACGTTGTATATTTTCAATACTCACTGATTATGGAAAATCTGTTAAAACATTTGTATTTGTGTGCTAGGAAATACGCGTAAGCCCCATAATTCTAAACGAACTACAATAGGACATCAAAACTATTCTACGTTTAAAATTGAATTAGAAATTGGATATTTGTTGTATAAAATCGGTAAGGGTGGCAAAATATGACAGGCTATTTTCCAGTAGTGGACAGGACAGGAAAATGTTGACGACGGCAGGAAGCTATTTGAAACAAGTAACAAATTTAATAAATAAGTGAAAATGCTTGTTTAATACACAAGAATCGATAATTGAGAATAAAATATTAGTAAAAATCAACACAAATTTAGAATCTTATGTAGTGACTTACATTTTCATATGCCTTCTTGCAGCTGGTAAGGTATCATCAGATTCTTTCAATATGTATAGTCTTGTACAGTGAACACAGTTCAAAAAATAATCGAAATAGTCGATACCGTCACCATCAACTTTGTAAATTTGCCTTTCTCTGGGATTAAGAATTTTCCTGGCTTTCACAGACTCCGTGTTGATGAACTCCCACTGGTTGTTGGCGTAGTATTCGAAAACTTCAAATCCTTTCGAGATACGTTTTTGAATACGCATCAATCTAGAAAGTAAACGGGTAATATTATTGAAAAATTCACCAGTTGATCATGGAACAGGGGGTCCATTTACTTTGTGGATATTTTTATATTCATTTGTGCTGTAAACAAAACATGTTATATAAGAAATAACAACCGTTTTTTGACAGGTAGATTAAACCCTAATCATTAGCCACATTAGTGGTTGCCTTCACGGGTGATGGACATGTTGAAACGAAGTATTAGATCCTTTACGTTTATATGCACCACTTAAACTCTGTCCAAGGTAAACGTGATTTGCGCACTACGCTCGCAAGGCCATCCGGATGTTCCCTCCGGCCGACATTCAACGGTCAGCGCCGGAACGGCATGAATCCAGGAAATCCGACTGTCTAGTTAAAAAAAACATTGTGGTGGCCCCAAAGGGGGTTGACGCAATATGATTTCTGCCCAGTGCTCTGAATGTCAACGTAATTCAAAACAGCATGGCCAGAGTAACTAAATCGCTACAGTTGGCAAGAATTTAATTTCGAATAGGGACACCAGGAAGTATAAGGAAGCATCGCCCGCACGGCGTATTTCACGTTTACGTGGGATATAGGCGCTATGGCTAAGTACGACGCACCAGTTAAAGCGCGTACTGTATGCGGTATGTGATTTCTTGGTATGTTATAAAATGGATGTTCTTTTAATCAGTTAATTAATAACGTTTTCTAAGTACGGCTTTGGAGCTTAGTTGCATGCAAATCACCAAATTTGTTATCTAAAGTGGATATTAAATTTATTATTTAATAAATTATTGGTGATCAGTCAACTGTGTCTGATTCGCCAGCCAACTTTGCATCTAAAATTTCATGTTGGAAATAAAATATTTGTCAACGAATATCTCTCAACAACTTTTGCGTCATCATGTCCCTTGAAAGACTTCCTGGGATTGGCGGTGAAACAGTTGATAAGCGTGTTATGAATTATAGTGACATTTGAAAAATATAAAGTTTAACTTCATGTGCTAAAGAAGTCCGTTACCTGGTCAAAAAACTACCAATTTCGATAAATATATAAGTGGAAATTACCAGTGTGCTGGTTTGGATAGAATTACAGAAATAAGTTATCCAACATAAAATTTAAGTAAATTCCTTGACCTCAAGTAAAAAATACCACGAAATAGTGTTATTAGTTTTTCTGTATGATATAGGGACATGAACTTATACAGAAGATTTCTAATGGAAAAATTTTTCATTTTGCATTTTAAGTTAGTTGTACTCATCATATTGTTAGCTTTGTTTCTCAAAAATGCAATTAGATCAAAAAAGAACTCCATCTTCAATAACACCGGCCAACACCCAAAAAAGAAATTTGTTTTGCCAAAGTTTGACATATGGTACCCGAAGTACTTTGACTTTCTGAACATAAATCCGTCATAGTTGCTCTATAAAAAATTCAGAAAAATTGTCTCAAAGTATCATTCTTGAATACGCCACATATTTTTTCAAAACCTTCTCGATGTATGTTTATTACATTATTACGTAGAATATGCCACAAACAACGTTTCGAAGACAATTAGAAACCAGCTATGAGACTGTAGTGACTAAAGTGTTTAGAGATTTAGAAGGTTTATTTAAGAAGCTTGCCCGAACCAAAAATAGCAGATGTCGGGAGATGAGAATATTCCTAAAGGTTTAAGATTTCGTCAGCCCTACATCGGTGGGAGAATTCAGAGAATATTGGAGCGAGCAAGTTTCGGAGCCATTAGAGACAAGATACGTTTTCATCGTTATAATAAATTTAAGTTAGAACGTGATATTGGGTATGTACACAGCTTCCTTTCTTGTCAAATATCAGAAAATGAGTTTAATAGAATTAAAAACAGCACTGTTAATAGCTACAATAACGAATTCCTTTCACATTAATGTCAATTTAAATGTCATAAATGAAATTTTCATTTTGCAATTTACATCAATAAATATAAAGCCATTGACAACGAAGTCAGAATACACTTTGAAACGTTTGGTTTTCCATCAATATACGTCGTTTTATTTCGATTGTGGTGTTATTGCCGAAAAAAAACATCAAAATAATTACGTAGGTATCTGAGTTGAGCAATGATTCACTACCCTTCCGTTTGCAGAAATTTCTTAAAACCTTTAGAAAAGTGGATAATTACACAGTATCATGAAAAAAAAATCAGCCCTACGATTTAGATTAGGTTAACCTATTCACATTTGACCCAATGAGTGTCAAGGGCTGTTAGCGGACAACATTATCAAACCATAACTATATGAAAATTCGAATGTGTGGTCCATTTGATCCCAGAAAACTTGTTTCAAGAGCATTTCAAGGTCAAAATAAGTGAAAAACATTAATCTATCTACTTAGGACTTGAGTAAATTTTGAGCTGATATCCGTAACACTATGAATATTAAATGTAACCTTTCACTATTAGATTCGGATAGAAGTTTTCTGCATTTTACGGCCGTTCAATACAATATCAACATTTTTTGAAAATTGGAGGGTAATTAATAAATTCGGACTGTTAGAACGTGTTCAGAAGGATAACATACTTCGGGTACCACAGGCTACACGTTTATAAATGTTTTTTTGTTGTGTGCCCATCTAGCAAAATTCGTATCTTGCAATCATAACGAAAACTGGACCCCAGTATTTAACAAATAAGTAAATGTTACTTACATTGGTTTGTATCCTAGCGCTACTAACAGCAAATCGACGAATATAGCCGGTAACATGTGGAACAGGTAAAAGCAAATGTTATGTATCAACCTCGATCTTTTCATTGATCCACCTGGATACCATGCGACGTTGTTCAAAGGCATTTTTGTCTCTATAACTTTTCGGCCGATTTCGATAATTTCTGACCATGAAATCTTATACTCTGAAGAGCTTGTTAAATGGTAAATTCTTCTTTGCCTGTAATTTTAACAAATGTTAGAATCAAATATCGGGGCATAAACAAGAGTTGATCGCTGTGTTAGGTCCTGATTTATTTACAGTGTTACAGTTTTTTACAATGGACAGAATAGGTTATCTGAAAGAAGTGTTATTGTAACTAAATATATACAAACAAGTTGTATGAACTGCTTGGATATCAATGATCACTTTTTATCGAATTGCTGAGTAAACTGGCTTCTCATATTATACAGTTCAGACCATTGTAACACAATAACTTGGTAGGAAAAACTAAATGCAGGATTGATGTCACGAGTATTGACTCCTCCTCAGAAACGACAAGACTCATTTGGTAGTGTTTATTGAAAATTATGAAAGCTGCAAAAATAATTTTGTTCGTACGAAATAACTTTAGGGTTAATGTGAGAGAGACACAGTGTGTTAGCTAACAGATCCTCGGAATGCAATAAAATCGTTTTTTAAGTGGTTTGACGGGGCAGTAGTGACTGCCAAAAAAGTACTAAGTACTCGAGTATTTCCCTAGATGACAATGAAATCTGTAATGAACACGTCAGGAGGACTAAAGTGTACACTGTCAGGTTGGTAGCAGTCCTGGCAAGGATTTTAGGGAAGTCGGTGTGTGCAAGGGAAGCCTAGGGAAGGATATTGTGTCTGGCAGTTTCTTTTGTTATATTGTGTTAGAGTATGGCACAGGACTTTTTTGGTAGGAACATATGAGAGAATCATAAGGGCAGCTGATAGGTAGCTATCATGTTGTGAAGATTGACGTGCGCCTACAGGATAGTGCCTGATGTAGTGCTGTGCGTCATCACATGCCATTTTTATAAATGCAGGTAGAGAAGAAAAAAAGATTATATGAGAGAAGCAGAGAGAAAAGGTAGCCAAAGAAACAGAAATGTCGGTATGTTTTTGGCAAAGGGACTAAGTAATGAACATTAAGGTGCGTCAGTGATTGAAAACACTGATCTCAGTCTTGAAGCCTTGAATTGAATGTGCACCCAAAGAAACAAATTAACTTGACAGTTTCTAATCAATTAGAATTTTCCTCCACGGCATTCCTTATATCCCTAGAATTTTGCTAAAACTATTTTCATATGAAAACCATCAGCTACCAAGTAACGTTTAGTTTTTATTTATAATGGACGTTGGTCCAGACGGCGTTACTTCGAAATTTTAAATGTAACTGTTATTCACTTTTTGAATAATTTACCTTTGAGAGAAAGTCAGCATGATAGAGCAACGTAAATTAATAGACGAAATAGTTTTTAATTGGAATTTTTCCATTGTGTTTCCAGTTATTTATCTGAAAAACTGATCCATTGACTATGTTCTGATAGAGGCGACCTCCTCTCTTAAGGCCGTCCCGCCTTGTCATATCTGTTTTCTTAAGCTGATTGTTATACGTGAATTAATACATATGGCAAATAGTACGCGCTTAAATGGCCAGGGTGTTTGTGATTCCTAAGGTAATCCGTGTTATTGACCCTTGCCGCGAATTTTTTAGGCCCACTGTAACTGATTGATGGATCACTAATTGATTTATTACAGGGTGGGGGTGAAGGATACATTTACATTGGAACCGTATATGTGGATCTGATCCAATACGATGATTGTCTACTTCGATAGAAAAACACGGGTAATTTTCATTATTGGCTTAACATATGAACATAGAATGTGTTCCAAATATCTTTAATAAGAGTCATTCACCAAATTACGATCATTATAAAATGTATATTTTACCCTATGTGAAGATAATCAAAAACTGCTGCAACCATGGCATTCACTCCAATATCCACTGGCAAGAAGTCTGCATAACCGTCTGAGTTACAATACATGGTTCTAATAACTCCTTTCCCTGCCCCTATTAGTAATCCTGCAGGGCCGTTGATGTTGTCTGTCCATCCCGGAATTGGCTCTCTCCATACCGGGATTACTGTAGAAGAGAAAAATCGATGTTGTAAATTTCAATTTTGTACATACTATATTTAAATCAAAAATATTAATTGTTTTCAGAAATCAAATAATACATATTGTCAAATATTTTAATTTACATCTTAGAATTGTGCTTTTTTTATCCATAGTTTCTTAACCATTGACAACGGGGTCTGACCTAGACCCCGAAACGTTTGGAATATACAGCAATTTTCTTAACTGTGGTGTTATTTCTCAAGAAGTACTTAGAAAATCAAAAATATTAATATTTTAGAAGAAATTGCAAAATCTTGATGACCATCGATTGGTCACAAATACAAATGGGGAAAATTGCAGTTGCATCCTGCTATATGGAATACCTGAAATATAGGGCGAGGCAAAATTATATTTACTGGTGGTCGCCCTGAGGTCGAAATTCGACCCTCTTTCATGAAATTTTAAAATGTACATTTTTATATGAAACAGAGTTGTGGAGAAATCGGAGAAGTAGATGTAATGACCAAAATTGTTCACTCATATTGACAAATCTATTGCAAGAAAAAGAAAATCAAAATGTAATCAAATATCGGTATTCAAAATATTTTTCACAAATGAATGACCCCCCAAATTTTAGGCTGGAACCGCTCCTGGCAAAATATTCGATATAATAATTGGAAGATTGTTCTTTGCAACCTAAAAGTCTTCGTCATTTTGCGGTTTCAATCAAGTTCAGAAATATTAAAGAAAGAGGGGACCAACAACCCTAGGAGAACTTATATATTTAATACATTCTCTATTATCCGCTGTCTGACAATTTTTTACACCACACCTTCGGGAAAGTTTTGAAAAATAATATATTAATCAAATAATTAAATTCACATTTAAAACAGTATATTTAATATGAGAGTTACTGCAACGCATCCGAAAAATCAATACCGATCTACTACATTGGCTATTTTACCACTAAACAATAACAACGCTTCCATTCCAATTTCAGAAGTACATTCTCTAAAAATATAACAGCATCTAAAGATCGCTCCATATATAATTACTCAATGTTTTGAGTTTTGACCGTCTGGCGGCATTGTCACTTGTTTGAATAAAAATTTTATGTTCTAAGGGAGTTGGCAGTATGGACGTAAATAATGAATTTTTATTATATCTTATTTAAGGAATGAACCAATATTATAAATTAATATTAGCATTCTGCACTAAAGGTCGTCAGTAACTACTAAACAAAACAAAAATGAAGAAAATCGGTTGAGAGACAGAGGAGAAAACGGTACCTAATCGTTTTGTCTTTGCCTATTTATAAATAGATATATTGTGTTTAACTCAATGTTAGAAAAAGTTGCATATAAAGGTAGGTTAAAATTGTAGTTTAAGAAATAATCGTTATATAGTGGATAGGAGTTGAACTATAGCATATAGAGGATGATTGCTCTATAGGGTGAGGCAGAGTTAGAGTTATACAAGGTGGTTCCAAAAAATGCTGAATAAAATTATTATATAATGTGACTCATAAGCACTTGCAGTTTGGGTGAAATGCATTCGGGATTGGTAGATATATAATTATGTTAGGTTGTTCAACAAAGTTAGAAATAATTGTTATATTGTATAGTTCATATTTTTAATGAGCTATTTCTTTTTGCAAAGAATTCTACATTCCATACGCGGGTGAAACCGCGTCTAGCGGCTAGTATAGTATACTTTAGTGGAAGCGGCTAGTATAGTATACTTTAGTGGAAGCGTCACTAATAAAAAAGGAAATGCCTTTGATCAGAACTTAATTAATTGAACATAGATTGAAATTAACTCAAAATAAATGTCAGTTAATCCACTTCAAGTTGGAGGTTTTTAGTATATATCTATATACAGTGTGTCCTTATATATATATATATATGTTATATGCAAAATATATCAGCACTTAGTTCACACAGTCGAGAAGTCAACGGAATTTAAAGCGTACGTGACTTCTCAGGGATATCAAATTACATCTTGAATTATATGCAAACAACTTCCCGGAAACCTACACGAGTCCGTTTAACCAGTAAAAACGCTGACTTGCATCAGCACTTTTGGCAATGTTATAAAAGCAACTGGAAACGTTCTCGTGTTGTCATTCAAATAATATCATTTATAGCATTAAGTTATTCAAGTACTTTAACTATTTTAATTGTTCACTTTTAATATTGTATGTTTCTAAATAAATAATTTTTTTTAAAAAGTGAATTGAATCAAAGTGAATATAAAATTGGCGCAGTCAGTAGGATTGTCCAACACAGTTAGAACACGTGAATACTAACTAACTGTGGAGATTTCTAAATCATTGTGGACAAAATCTACTTGAAAAGGACAACAACTACCAAGTACTAGCAAGGGAACACGCAACCAGGCTAACCAGTGCTAAGTGACGCGGAGAACAGTCCGATGCGAGGAATAATAACGTAAGAATCACATAAAGTAACTATTTTTTATTTTGATTTTATTTTGAATGACCACCAGTTCTTTCATTTATATAATATTTTATTCCTCATAACCTTACATTCCTAAATAATTATTTTGAAACTATATATTTTACATAATCATATTATTTTATTTCCATTACTTCGACTCACATATTTCGAAGTATTTGAAACATTATTTCTAGTTTATTATTAATCTACCATTTATACATTCCTATTTTAAATTTGTTATTACTATATTAAACATTACTCAATACTGAATCGATAAACCGTATATTTTCTACCATTTCAATTTAAAACTTTTATTCAACGTTTAATTTCGATTTATTGTGCGAATCTATACAATTTTAAAAATGGCAACGACTAGACAGGCAGCTACACCAACTGTAGAACCCTATAAGCTTTCGGAAATATTTGCCATAATTCCTGAGTATGATGGTAATCCGATATTTTTGAATACTTTCATATGCTCCTGTAATACTGCTTACAGCATGGCAACGGATAATCAGCAAGTACTGCTAATTCTCCATATCAAAAATAAGTTACGCGGTAGAGCGGCTGAGTTAATTAATTCGCGAAACCCTAGTCAACTAGCCGAAATTCAAACCCTCCTAGAAAATCATTTTGGAGATCCTCAGGATCTCTCGGCTCTCATACAGGACTTGCAACGAATGCGGCAAACTCCTAATGAATCCCCCCTCACTTTCTCTGCTAGACTCCAGACGCACCAAGCGAAAATGCTAGCAGCTATAAACAAACAAAATTTAACCATCAAAGAAAAGCAAGCACAGATTGACTTAATAGAGTCAATGGCTCTTAATAGCCTTCTTACGGGTTTAGAGCCCAAAATTGGTCAACTCGTTCGCGCTAGCGACCCGTGCAGTATTCTCACTGCCATTTCCAGAATTAAACGAGAACTACAACTCTCACATTTAGAAACCCAGAAATTTTCAGGTAATAGAAGTTTCCAACAACCCCCTCGTAAACCAAATAACGGTCCACCTCCAAAACAATGCTCTTTTTGTAAACGCATGGGCCATTTAAGCAACGAATGCTTATTGAGAATGAGACAATTTCAACACAACCCGAATTCTAATCAGAACTATTCGAATTATCGCCCTCATTTTTCCAATCAACCTGCTAATCAATCTACAAATGTTAATCCCAGTCAACAATTTTCACAGCAACAATTTCGTCCATCTACCAGTAGACAACCCCAAATGTCTGGCAATTACAGACCGAACCCGAGTTTCTTTAAACATCAGCAACCAAAGACTCATCACTTGAACAATTTACATTTCGGTCCATATCACAACGACTATAACTATTCTCAAAACGAAAACCAATACTACCCTTTAACCAATGAGTACGGAAACATACAAGAATATTACCCTAACGATTTCGAACAAAATTGTGAACCAGAATATTTCGACACTGAACAACCTGAACAATTTTATTCAGACGAACCTGATTCTTCTCAAGTAAATTTTCATTTGACCCCCACTCAGTCAGAACCCCCAGACCAAGAAATTTCAGAAATTCAAACCCAAATTCAGACAATGAATCTGGAAGACTTCAGCCCCAATGTCAACTTCCCAGAACAGAACTTTCTGTAAGACCCCTTCTTTCCGTCAACTCAAAGAATCTTTATTATATTACTGACTCTTCAAACACCTATAAACTTCTTATCGATACGGGTGCAGGACTTTCAATTTTTAAACCTGAAACCTGCCAACGCTTCAAACAACGATTTCCCGAAAACGTAGTCATCCAAGGAATCACCGATCAGAAAATCTTAATCAACGAATCCACCCTTGTACCTTTCAATGTCGCCGACCCACACAAGGTATATATTTGCAACATCGACATTGAATTCGACGGATTACTGGGCTCAGATTTCCTTGAACACTATAACTGCGTTATAGACTTTAACAGCAAACAACTTGTCACTAATTTTAAAACTTTACCTCTCTACAAAGTTACGGATGATACTGTCATGCGTACTCAGAACCCTTCAACTTTCAATAACTGCATCCCGGTTAATACAATCTGTTTAGAACCCCGAACAGAACAAATATGCAAATTAAAATGTAACCTCAAAAATACTGATGCTTTCCTATCATCTGCCGAAATAGAAAAAGTTTATCTTCCCCGTGCCCTTGTTAAAATTAATGAAAAAGGCGAATTCCTTACTTCAGTTTTAAATGCAAATGCTATCCCCAAGACTGTTAATTTCGACAATTTGGAACTCGAACCGATAAACAATTTTTCCGTAAACATTCTTTCTGAAAATTACTCTCAAAACTTGACCCAGCCTGATAGACAAACTACAATTATGGAACAACTTCGGTTAGAACATCTGAACGAGGAGGAAGCCGAACTTATTTCTCAACTTTGCCTCGAATATTCCGACATATTCTATTTAGAAGGTGACCAACTGACCTTTACAAACGAAATCAAACATTCGATAGACACTAATAACGCAAAACCCTCTTTCACAAAGTCATATCGGTACCCCCAAATACACAAACAAGAGGTAAAAAGTCAGATATCAAAGATGCTTGACCAAGGCATTATACGTCCGTCTAATTCGCCATGGTCATCCCCGGTTTGGGTAGTTCCCAAAAAACTAGACGCATCTGGTACCCAAAAATGGCGTGTCGTCGTCGATTATCGTAAATTAAATGAACTTACTGTTGACGACAAATATCCCCTACCGAACATTTCGGATTTACTTGACCAACTTGGCAAATGCCAATACTTCACCACCCTCGACTTAGCTTCCGGGTTTCACCAAATCGAAATCGATACTAAAGACATCCAAAAAACAGCATTCACAGTTGATAATGGCCATTTCGAATTTGTTAGAATGCCCTTCGGTCTTAAAAACGCTCCATCCACCTTCCAAAGGGTAATGGATAATATTCTTTTAGGTGTTCAAAACGAGAGATGTTTAGTCTATATGGACGACATTATCGTTTATTCTCCGACTATACATGAGCACATAACCCGACTTTCTGAAGTTTTCAAACGATTGCGAAAAGCCAATCTAAAAATCCAACCCGACAAATGCGAGTTTCTTCGCAAAGAGGTCGCGTATCTTGGCCACCTTATAACTCCCGAAGGCGTGAAGCCTAACCCCTCAAAGGTAGATTGTATCTTAAATTTTCCCCAACCAAAAAACCCAAAAGATATCAAGTCCTTCTTAGGGTTAGCTGGTTATTACAGGCGATTCATCCCCAATTTCGCCAAGATTTCAAAACCTTTGACAAGATTACTTCAAAAAGACACACCTTTCCAGTTTGATTCAGAATGTGTCAAATCTTTTGACGAATTACCCTTACTTCTACTCCCATACTCATATACCCTAATTTTGAAGAGCCATTTATTCTTACAACCGACGCCAGTTCATTTGCTATCGGCGCAGTGCTCTCTCAAGGCCCCGTAGGTAAAGATTTACCCGTAGCCTATGCCTCCAGAACTCTCTGCAATGCTGAAACTAAGTATTCAACCATAGAACGAGAACTCCTTGCAATAGTGTGGGCGGTTAAACACTTTCGTCCGATAATTTTTGGCCGTAAGTTTTTACTGCTGACCGATCACCGCCCGTTAACTTGGCTGTTTTCTATAAAGGATCCTGGAAGTAGACTTGCAAGATGGCGCCTTAAGCTCGAGGAGTACGACTATCAAATAATTTACAAACGCGGCAAAGTAAATAAAAACGCCGACGCGCTCTCTCGCATTAAAGTTAACAACTTTAATGAATACATATCATTTCAAGCAAACAATCATCTAACACCATTTCCAGTACTCCCAACAAACGAAACTGACGATGACTCACAAGAACCCAAACGAGAAGTCCTATTAATCTCCAACAAATCTCCGAAGAATTTAAAACTTTTGTCGAGCGATATCAAACCGTCTCTCTCATAGATTACGACAAAATTCAATTTTCTAATTGCCAACTCCTAGACCGAGGAAACAAAAACATCCTAGTATTTCCCCAAGGCTCTCTCATGAAAAATTTTCACCATGACATCATCGAAGACATTTTCGAGGAAAATGCTGATTTCCGTACCCCTAGAGTAAATGTCTTTGCAAGCAAAAGTGTCAGAAAAAGACGCTATTACATCGTCCCTCTCCCTTCTGACCCAGAAATAGTCAACGAGATTCTTTTCGCATCTCTGTATAATAGTAGAGATGTGTTTACTGAAAATGAAGTATTCTGTGTTGAGAATAACATTGAACTGCCCATTTTGGAAATGCTTTCGTTTATCTTTTCCGAAATCGATATCAAATGGAAAGTTTGCCAAAATATCGTCCAAACGGTTGAGAAAGACCAAATACCCATCATTCTTGACCAATTCCATAACGGCAAAAATAATATACACCGAGGTATCAATGAAACTATCCGCAGAATAAAAGAAAAATACAATTGGCAAGGACTGACTAAGGACGTTGACAATTTTATCAAAAACTGTCAATCTTGCCAGAGAGCAAAAGTTTACCGGAAAAATCTCGACAGCCCACTTGTCATTACTGAAACCCCACGGACACCCTTTGAACGCGTCAACATCGATATTCTAGAAGTCCCGACAAAAAACTACGCATTAACTATCCGGGACGAACTAACAAAATTCTCTCAGGCCTACCCCATAACCGACAAATCCGCAAAAACCGTGGTTAGTACCTTACTACTCTATTTCCAACACTTCGGTACTCCATTACGGATACATTGTGATTATGGCAGGGAATTCGACAACACACTAATGAGAGATTTGTGTAAACTATTTGACATCAAACTATCTTATTCTAGCGTGGGACATCCCCAGTCAAATGGTTCATTAGAACGATTCCACTCGACCTTATTAGAGATGATTAGAATCCATAAACTAGAAAATCCTGACGAACACCCTTTTAACATCCTCCCTTATGCAATCATTGCATATAACAATTCTGTAAACAAAACTCATGGATTCACCCCTTACGAACTTGTTTATGGACATACTTCGAGTAGGACTCCAGAAACTCTCTACAACCAACAAGCCCTGATAACTAAGTACATCAGAGATCTCAATAATCGTATCTCTCACTATTATAAAATTGCTCGCGAAAGAACGGAAATCCAAAAACATAAAGCGAAAGTCAGATTTGATGAACACGTTTCTGAAAATCTCCCTAACTATCAAATAGGCGATAAAGTCTATATTAAAGAATCCCAGATCAAGGACAAACTCCAAAATAAATTCAATGGTCCTTTCGAAATCCTGGAGATTCACAGAAACTCCGCAACAGTACTAAACCCTAAAACTAACCAAAAATCAAAAGTAAATTTCGACCGAATGAAACCGTTCTCAGAAAGTTAATTTCTGTTTCAGGTTTTGCCTGCTGTTCGGGTCAGCAGTACCCCAATTTCAAATACAACCAATAAACAATACTTTAGGTATCTACTTCCATAACGAAGCAGAAATAACTGTATCCAATGATAAATGGACACTTTTAGTACACAGAAACATTTCTACACTAGAACAAGTATTTACAACAAATAACAGAATATTACAAACTCTTGTAAAAACTGTTAACTTCAATTCTTTTGCTATGAACTACTTTCGCGCAGACGTACAAACCCACATTAACCTTCTCAATCAAATTTCTAACTCAATCCAACAAAAATTTACTGACATTCACATGGACACTAAAAGACACAAACGAGGTATACTTGATGGGGCAGGTACCCTTTTTAAGGCAATCACCGGCAATTTAGACGCCGCCGACGGAAAATACTTTACCGAAAGCATAAACCGCTTAAATCAAGGCCAACTTCAAATTGAGAACTTACAAAAAAACCAAATAAGTGTCACCACATCCGTAATTAAAAACTTCAACGAAACTATCCAAAATCTTAGAATTGACGAGAAACTATTTAACGATAACATGAAAAAGCTGGAAAACACTATCGGAAAAATCAATGATAAGGTCGCCTACGTCGAATCAAAACTCGCACTACTTGAAATGTGTGAAAAACTTATGGAGAATTATCTCTACTTAGAAGATAATTTAAATGATGTTTTAAATTCTATCACATTCGCGCGTCTGAAAATAATTCACTCTTCAATTTTAACACCAGAACATCTTATTACCTCATTACAGGAAATATCGCAAAATTTAGTCAAAAGTAACCTTCCATTGGCTGTAAAGTACTCGAGCATCGCACAATATCTGGAAATTATTGAACTAGAGGCATTCCAAACATATACCGATCTTATATTTGTGTTAAGAATCCCTTTAGTCGAACAACATCCTTACACAGTCTTTCATTTATATCCTATTCCTATATACGATGAAAGAACAGGTTTACATCATATGCTATCCTTCACTCAAAAATATCTTGCAAAGAATGATGATTCTTTAATGTTTATTCCGATCAAAGACTTAAGTGCGTGTAAACCGTTATCCACTCGTAAGAAACTGTGTTCTGAACTTTACGCATACCCTATTGACACAAACGCGTTATGTGAAGCTCAACTTCTAAAGAATGTCCAGAAGGTACCCGACAACTGTAAAAGCTCACTAATATTCACTCAAGGATACAACGTTCAAAAACTAGAACCCAATACATGGCTCATAATTACTTCTGAACCCATAAGTGTTACAGTGAATTGCGCTCAAACAAACCCAAAAACTCTTACAATCTCCCTCAACTCCATATTGACTCTTCAATCAGAGTGTAGTGCGTTTATAGGAATTACAAAAGTTCAAGCCGAATCTGGTAAACAATCCGATGTTCTAGAAACCTTCCAACCAGTAACAGTGCCGTTCAACTGTTGCGACGCAGTGCCAGAAAAAATTATAATTCCTGAACTTCAGCCCCTGAAGCTGAACACGCTTAACGTAGAAGAATTAGACGTAGCAAATCACAAATTGGAACAATATTCCAGAGACCTCGATGGTCTCATAAACCAGCCGTTTGTAACCAAAAATATCTCTTGGTTTACCTATACAACCATAGCTGCTCTCATGATCATAGCAGCACTCATCACCTTCCAAGCTGTCAAAAAGAGGATGGTAAAACCTCCAAAGGACTGCAATCCTGACCAGACTTCAGTGCCTCAGCCAAGACTGAAATTCTTCCCCAAGCTTAGGCCTGTTTTGAAAACAGAACAAAGCTTAGAGACGCAAGTTTAGGTATACACTTTATGTTCTCTAAAAACACCATTTTTAATATTGATTTATATCATTAACCTTTTTATTTTTCTACACATTATTTTTATTTACATTTCCTTTTACTTTATATTTTATTTTGATATGTTTAGGTTAAGCATTTAATTATTACTCGTATTATTTTATTGCTCATTTATTTTAACATATTTTGATTTTATTTTACAAATATCAATTTGATTTTTACCTATTACTTTATTTTATTCATATTTTATACACTTATTACTTTTTATTCATACCATTCAAACATCATTTTATATTATTTTATGTTCTGTTCCTAAAAGTTGATGTTATAGCATCAACTTTTGATATGTAAGGGGAGTTGTTATATGCAAAATATATCAGCACTTAGTTCACACAGTCGAGAAGTCAACGGAATTTAAAGCGTACGTGACTTCTCAGGGATATCAAATTACATCTTGAATTATATGCAAACAACTTCCCGGAAACCTACACGAGTCCGTTTAACCAGTAAAAACGCTGACTTGCATCAGCACTTTTGGCAATGTTATAAAAGCAACTGGAAACGTTCTCGTGTTGTCATTCAAATAATATCATTTATAGCATTAAGTTATTCAAGTACTTTAACTATTTTAATTGTTCACTTTTAATATTGTATGTTTCTAAATAAATAATTTTTTTTAAAAAGTGAATTGAATCAAAGTGAATATAAAATATATATATATATATATATATATATATATATATATATATATATATATGGTTGGATTCAAATGGAAAACTTTCATAAAAATATTTGAATTGTTAGAAACGAATATTGTATTCATTAGATGTCACTTTTTCAACTGTATACAAGGTTTATCAGCAAATATGAATTTTGCTCAAAAGTGAAGTAAGTATCTTTATGTTTGGTAATCTCTAAAATTATTATCAAACAGAAGTCTTGATGCAACAAAAACCGTCTTTTAAAGCAACTTAACTAAAAAAGCAAAAAATAAGTTTTCCTGCAACAACTAAATACTTTTTATGAAGTCGGTGCCAAATTAAAGTGAAAATAGTTAGGAAAGTGCATTAATAAGTTGTAGTGTGCAACTTTCAGCTATTCAACTTGGCACCAGAAAAATTATGCAATTGTTGCAGAATTATTTTATTGCTTTTTAGCTAAGTTCCTTTTTTTGAAGTTGGTTTTTGTTTTGTTCAACGTATTTATAAGTATCGGGAAGAAACTACATAGAATTAGAGCTTTTTATGAGCAATTACGATAAAAATTGAGATCTGGAAACCCATATCATTGTAAAACAAGAAAAATAGGCTGCTTTTAATCTTTAAGTTGCAAAGTAATAGCATCATATTATATCATATTTACCTATTGATGGTCTCATAATTATAACTGGCAAGTTGTCCATTTCATCGGCTACTAAAGCTTCTCCTAAGGCTTTTGTGAAGGCGTAGGTATTTGGAATATCTCCAAGTATCCTAAAATAAAGATTGTGAATTTATAAAAGAAGAAGAAAATAAGAATTTATGAAATTATCAATATACTGCTAATTATACAATTATTAAAGTGTGGTGTGGTTTTTCTTCAAACTTGAGAGTTATCAGAGTAACCAGCAACCCCTGAAATTTCAAGATGTCGATATCCATTTCGCGATAAAATATGAAATTCTGTTGAGGCCAGCGCAAGTGATGAAGGTTCTCGAATAGACACAATATATTCTCGTAGGTTCAATGTATTGCAAAATCTCGAACAGTATTATAATTGCGTTGATAGGTATAAGTTAACCTATGAATCCTTTCGCATAATTTTTATACTAGGAATCACAAACAAACGACGTTACACACAGTACGACTCTCGATTGTGGGTTTCTGTGTGTGCGTTCTCTCTGAAACTCAGGGGGGCTGACATCCATTTCATACTAAAATCTTGACATAGGACAAAAATGGAAACAAACAATGCAGGAAGGAGGAGTGGAAGTCAACTGACATAAAATGAGAAAATGTTGTTTAAATGAAAAGGTTTAAGATAAATAAATGAACTAAAAATGCACTTAAAATAAAATAGAATGCAAATATTAAATATATAAAGAACATACAAACGGTATGGAATTTAAAGAAAAAAAATCAAAAGTGTTCAACATCCTAAACTTACTTCTCAACAGAACCAAAACATCAGAGATCTTCAACCGTGAACAGATGAATCTACTAAAGAGCCTATATTCCCGAATTTTCACTGACAAGTTAATTAATAAACGCAGTAAACCTGCAAGGCAGGAAGACAACAGCACTATGGCCACTCTGATATTACGCTACATCAAAAGCATGTCCGAAAGACTCAAACCCATCGGAATGAACATCTGTAGCTCAAGATAGCATCTACAGCATACCCTGTGAGCGTACAAATCTCTACATTGGAAAAACAAACCCACCTTTGGGCACAAGGAGGAAGGAGCACATACTATTCTAAATAGTCTATTCAAAATGTGGAGATAACAAAGTCTGGGTTAACCAATCATGCCTGGACTGAACACCACAACATTACCTAAGACAAAGAAATACCGGTTCAGGTCAAACTGTATAGAATCATTGGTATTTTCGAAAAACAAGGTCATTAGGGACCCCAGTGCCCAATTAAAGAACATGTAGCAGCCACTCCTTGAGCCGTTATCAGCAAACGCGACACTGATTGGTTCAGTAAGCGATTACTTGACCCATGCGGGATGGCTTTTTGGGTATAAATATGTAGGCATTTCGGGACTTTCCATCATTAACCTGATGACGATAACTGATTTAAAGCTATCGAAAAGTTCACAAATAATATCAAAATTTTCATACTCATTTATAATAATTCAATTCAATTTATTCATCATCAAATTAAATGTACAATCTACGTCAAAAATATAGAGCTGATTCTTCTAAATAATTAACAGAGACACGATAGAAGGGCACTTTGCTTAGGCATGACTGTCTGTTTTGCTTTGTCTCCGTTAATTGTGCCTCTATTGTAAAATGTACATATAAATGATAGATTGCAGGTAAGGAATAATTTGACAAAATAAGAATTAAGAGAGAATAAAAAACTAAAATTAACAGAGACATCAATTATACAACACAAAAATGAGGTTAGGGTGTAGATGGTTGGGAAATGGTTACTTTCAATAGTTTTAGTGTTTTTTCCGTCTTCTTTATGAAACTTTAGATGACAGTAGCTCATAAAATTTGTGTTGATGTAATAACAGGTAGTTTTTGACTTTTAATTTAAATATTCTGAAGTTGGGTATTTTTTGTATTTCTATAGGGATTAGGTTGAATAATTGAGGTCCAAAGTAAAATGACTTAGTGTTTTATTGAAAAATTGGACATTTAAGTCCATATTGGTAGTGAGCGGGTATTTCGATTATTTTTGTACTGACATTGAGTAGGGTTTGAGACTATCTTAAAATGTTTTGGGTAAATAAAAATTAGTCTAAGGTTTAATATTTGATTTTCATGGTAAAGTTTGCGGGTGGAATAGAGTTTACTTTTCTTGAAAATTATTTTTAGAAGGGTGTTTTGTGTTGTTTGTAAAATTTTAAAAGTTGTATTAAAAGCAGCGCCCCACGCCACAACACAATATCTTAAAATGGATTCTACCAACGAATTGTAAAGCAGTGTTATTTTTTTTCGACAGAATTTCCCTTAGCGTATAAAAAGTGCGTTAGAGCTTTCTGACGGTTGTTTATGATCTGGCCAGCGAACATGTTGGTCTATAATAACACCTAGATATTTTAAAGAAAGTAGTCTTGGACATTCACATAGCTCCTGACATTCTGGGTTATGATGTAGTTGCAAAGAAACTTCGTTAGGTTGATCTACGATTGTGTGGGTAAAAGGTAAAAATTTAGTTTATTTGAAATTCAGGGTTAATAAATTGTTATCCCATGTTTTACCTATAAAAATTATACCTGTGTCATCTGCGTAACACACAAGGTGCCCAGCAAATTTGTTAATATTTGAAATGTTATTCATGTACACAAGAAGTAATATTGGTCCTAGTACTGTTCCCTGAGTAATTCCTATTTTTACAGTTGATGCAGAACTTATATTATTTCCAATTTTCACCCTTTGTGCTCTATTAGATGGATAGTTTCTTAGCAAGTTATTTGTCTGTCCTCGAATCCCGTAGTTGTTCAATTTATCAAGAAGAATGATATGGGAGACAGTGTCGAAAGCCTTAGCAAGATTAAGGAATACTGCCAAGCAGTTCTCCAATCTGTCCAAGGCCCCAACTGTCTGTTCTATAAAGTATATCACAGAATTTTCGGTGTTCAAGTTCTATTTAAAGCCATATTGTCTGTCACTGACGACTTTGTGTTTTAAAAAAAAATTGGCAGCATTTCTTTTACACAGTGTTCAAAAATTTGTTACGAAATTATTTATGATGGATATAGGCCTATAATTTGTTAACTTATTGGGGTCTTCTGCTTTAAAAATTGGTGTGACAATTGATTCTTTGAATTAGTAAGAAATTTCTGCACATAGAAAGCTGAGTTTAATTATATAAGCGATCTTACTTTGGTGTAATAGTGTCCAAGGCATCATCGCTCATCCATTCCACGGTCTTAAGAACGTAATGTGGATCCGCAGGTGGTGGATAAACTTTCTCGTAGAGTACTTTCTCATTTAAGTGACAGTATGAAGTTGAAACATGGACGAATACCTACAAGAGACATAAGTGAGTCAAGAGAGACATAAGAATGCTATTAAAAGCTACTTACCACAAGTTTCTTACATTGTTTAGCAAGCTCCACCATCAGTTTAGTACCACGAACATTGAGAAGAACAGCTTTCTTCAAAGGTTCGTCGAATCTGATGGTAGCAGCACAGTGAAAGATTATCTCTGCCTCCGATATTATCTTTTCTCTGTCTTTGGTTGACATTCCCAAGTCTGATAAACTCACATCTCCTGCTATTGCTTCAACTTTGTCGACGATATCTGACCCTCTTTCTTTCTTGGCCAAATCGAAAAGCTGAAATGTTTAAAATATTGTTAAATTTATTTGCTATATTTCAAAGAATCATCTGGTTGAGAGAAATTTTCCATAATTAGATTGTTTATAGGGTACTTTAAGCTCTAATTAAGTAAATATTATTATTCAAAGTTTAAAAACTTGAAATTGTGTTGGGTGGACTATATTTCTCTAAAGGTTTTTAGATTAGCTACACTACTATTGGCTACGCCTCTTTCTCCTACTTAATCTCATTGAATTTCATTCAATATTATGGTATACGTTGTAACTGCAATAATCTCTTCAAGTTTTCATTGACTGGCAAAAACATTTTGTAGAATTTCAAGGCACTAGATATATTTTTATTGTATCGGGTGTAACAAAAGTACTGGTACCCCCTGTAACTTCCTATGACAACACTTTCTGAGAAAACAAAAACAAAAGTTGTTCAGTTTTGACTTAAAAATTCAGTGGTGACCTTGTTCTTGATCCCAAGGTCATTTTTAAAGGTCATTTCAAGGTCAACTTTCTTTTTTTAAATGACAACCCATATTTTTTATTCCGGTCTCAGAAAGAGTGGATAATTCTGAATTCAGATATGTATTTGATCTTGGAATCTAAGTCTATTTCAAGAGCAATCATGATTTGCAACAAAAATTTTTCATTTTTTATTTCTATAACTTTTCTTACTTTCTTCTGTTATTGAGGGGAGTAACTCTAAACACATGCTTTATTGATCGAAAATAATGTTAAATATCCACGAACAGGCTTCAATCACTTTAAAGAGTGAACCTCAACCTCAAAAAAAGAAAAAATTAAAAAAAAACACACAAAATAATAAAAAAAACAAAAAAAAAACTGTTCAGTGGGGCTCTGTCAACAAAACAACACTACACAGTGCGTTCTCAGGTTACATATAGAGGAAAGCCCTTCTGAAGATAAAGGGTAACCATCTTATTTCAAAGTTAAGTGACAAAATTTGCTGCAAATAACAATTCTTCTTGAAATGATCTTGAGGGGTCACTTACACCCCAAGTTCAAACATACCTGAATGTAAAATTTTCGGCTCTTTCTAATTCCGGAATAGCAAATAGGGGTTTGCATGTTAAACATGAAAGTTGACCTTGAAATGACATTTAAAAATGACCTTGGGGTCAAGAACAAGGTCACCACTGAATTTTTAAGTCAAAACTGAACAACTTTTGTCTGGAAGGTTTTCTCAGAGAAAATGCGATCATAGAAAGCTAGAAGAGGAGGGGGTATCGATACTTTTGTTACACCCTGTATATTAATAACCTAACAGTATGGTATGCGGCTTTCATACAGTTTTTCAGATATTTCAATCATATCCTCAGGATAAGATGCCATAAAACAATTATCAGGTCTAAATAACTGTTTACTAACACTCTAGCGTATATTAAATACAAAATTATGATTTTTAACCAATTAAATTACAAATCAATACAAGTTAGTTTGTTTAAGTTTCTCGGTGTTCACTTGGACATGTTGGACATTAAAAAATATATATATAACCGACTTCCACCTATAACTATAAAGCTTGACTTGACTTGACACTTATGGAAAATGATTATTGAGTATTTTTTAAATGTTGACATTTGATAGTTCTGAACTCGTGGATCAAAAAACTCCGTGGGCATAAAAGTCGAGAGTCTTTTGTTTTTGATATACGACCCCTCAAAGTTGATCATTTTACTCCTTATGAGTCATAGAAAACGTGTCCTTCCCCTATTTTTTAGGTTTTTGATAGTTGTCGTTTTCGATATACAGGCCGTCAAAGTTGGGTTAGGGGTTGGATACTGTGGATCCATAAGTACAGAACTATTAAATGCCAAAGTTTCAAAATATTAACTGAAAGCTCTATACATCGAAAACAATATACGTTTAAAGTTTATGGCCATCGAGATTATTGATCCACGAGTTCAGAACTGTCAAATGGTAAAATTTCAAAAACATTTTCTATAAGAACAGTGGGAGTCTCTTCTATCTAAAATGACGAACACTATCCTATTCCGATTATTCTAGATTATGATTTGAAATAAAACATTTAAAAAAATATATAACCGACTTCTACCTATAACTATAAAGCTAAAAATAATTATAACAAAATACAACTCTAGCAAATAAATAACACATTCAATGTTGTTGGGTACCTACCCAGGAAGTAAAAAAATGTAAACATTAAAAGGTGCTCATTCTGTACAAATTAATTACCTACGAATCTGGTATATTTTTGAAGTCGGTGCCAAGCAAATCTAAAATCCTTCATTGCGTACTTATCTACTACTTCATCAAACTTTATTGTTGCTAGGCACCCACTTCAAAAATATACTAGATTGGTAGGTAATTTGTTTGTTGCCTTCTGTAAACTATAGGACGGAGTGGAATGCATCCCATATTTACGGAGTCAAATCCGTCGTATATTTCAACCCTAGTATATAATCCTTGTGGGCTACCCCATAAATTATTTCATTTTTAAAAGTTTATATTATCGTCCTGTGTAACATTAATTCCTCTCCACACTTTATGCAAAATAATCCAGTTCAGTCCATATTATATAACAGTTTTTTAATCACCCTATATACTTTTAATTTCACATTTTTCCAACATTTTTATACCACCAAACATCAACTCCACCCTATATTTACTTTGTGATTTTGTTTGCTTTAACAAAACATCCTGTGAATAAACGCACCAACTAGCAGTTTAGAGTTTGATATGTGTTGTCACTGAATTTTCTATTCGGCCGGGAGAATGTGACAACCAAAAGCACTGTCTTCGCAAAATGGAAAAATGTCTGGTATACAAAAAAACGAGCTTGGCACTCATTGATTTAAGGAGCTGAAAATTCTATGCTTTACTATCTATATGCTTAAAATGTACATAGAAAATTTTCAAATTTTGCAATTAAAACTTCCAGTGCCTAAAATTTCAGCACTATTGCGTTGGAATTAAAATATTTATGAGGAAATGTCCGTTATGTCATTTCGATGAAATTTTTGATAAGAATTTTGGAATGTTCGGCAATTTTCTGCAAAACTGCAAGTTGCACGTCGCAGAAAAGTATATGAGAGCACCTAGGGATCTTCCTTAATAAATTAAACGTTAAAAAACTATACACATCTATAAGGAGTTTTCGAAAAATCGACCAATAAATATGTTGGGGATATTGGTCGATTTCCATGCACGCATGTGTTCATTCACAAATTTCATCACTTTACCAATATAATTCTTTTCCAAAATTTGAAGTTTCACCAGTCCGGATATATACTCTATTAAACAAGACCATATTCATTCAAAACGGTTCACCACAGGAGAAGAAATCAGGTAACATACATACAAAAAAAAAATACGCGACGAAATGATAAGCTCCTCCTTTTTTGAAGTCGGTTAATAAATGAAAATCATGATTGACTATGACAAAGTAATAGCTTCCACCATCGAATTTTTAACACCTACTTCTTCGTGTCGCGTTTGATGTAGGTATGTTGCAATATTTGTCCTAAAATTATTAACAAGAAAATAGATAAACATTTACGAGTATTAGAATTCCATTTGTTCGTACAATACATGGCATAATTATTTATTTACTCACGCCATTCACGGTAATGTGTCCTATTGCTGCAATACTATTCTTACAAATGAAAAGTGGTAGTTATTTGTTGGGCAATAGTGACAGTTGAAGTAAAAATTGTATTGTTGGCAATTTAATTGGGTGTAATCCAACTTGTTATCTAACACTATTTAAATAATTATTTGAAAACATTTGGTAAATACACCTCTCTCATTTACAACTAATAAAACTATTTTTATTAGGAAATGAAAGAAACTGAAAATCATTATGAATGCGATTGGTACATACTTGGTTAAGTGATAGATTACTCGTCTGTAATTGTTGACACATGCATAATTTCTTGTATTTCTTACACTTTGACCACATGAGGTAAATCTAACAGATACATTTATTAATGTTAGAGAGTGTAGGAGAAAGGAGATGTGCAATTACTTTTAATCTAATTTTGCCGCAATCTTTAATTGCGGGCTCACTTCCGGTCTGTTTGTTACTTTTGAATTTTGCGGGTTTTTGCAATAACACTGGTCAACAAAAAAAAGATATTTTGGATGTTGGTTTGAATTTTTCAATCTCCACAATGGTTTCTGAAAAATACACATACATTAAGTACTTGAAAATGAACTTGTAGTATCTAAGAGCAGTTCGTGAAATCTACCCGAAACACTAGTTGTCTTCTTATAGAAAAAAATCTCTCCCAGAATTAACTGCGAGAAAGTAGATCTACGGGTTTGTCAACTAGTTTTCCTGTATAATTTGTTAGGATGTATTGTTTGTTATAGTAATCTGTTTGATGATGCGACATTTCGATCCCTTATCAGGAATCGTTGTCGAAAGTTTTTTTGTTAGGGTTCCGTATATACAATATACGGATACCCTTATAAATCCCAGATTTCTGCCTCTATCACATCACAGCAATTTTCTCCTAAACTACTGGGCGAAAGAGGTTGAAATTTGGTATCAATGTCTAGTTTAGTGACCCGATCAGGAGTACATATCGTAAATGAAGAACTTTTGATTTTAAGGGTACTTCTGGGGGGTAAAACTAAAAAAATTGACCGTTCCCCCACTTGATCTCCGAAACTACTGAGACTAAAATTTTGAAAAAATAGAAAACATAGACCGTTGCATGAACTTTACAAGAAAAATAAGGAGAAACCATTATTATTAATTTTGGGGGGCAAATTATAGAATTAAATGAAAATTTAAAAATAAAAATTTTTCAAACGCATCATGTAACACATCAAATGAAAGGTCCCATTCTGAGGAATACCAATATATTTTTTCATATTTAAAAAAAAATTAATCAAAAAGATATTAACCAAAATATACCAAAATTTACTCATCCCCCCCTTATCTACGAAAATATAAAACGTAAATGTCTAAGTAGTTCTTGGGAAATAACACCACAGTTTAAAGAAAATTGCTGTATATTCCAAACGTTTCGGGGTCTAGATCAGACTTCACTATATCTTCCAATCTGCAGAGCCTCAAAATTCAGACAGTGGATTATAAAAGGCTTTATTTATTTAAAGTTTATTCGTAAAATAAAACTCTAATGTTAAATTTTGGGTCCACATTAGAACATTAAATGCATATTTATTCTTATAAAAATCAAGGGTATCCTCAAGCAGATAAAATAAAAAGTCTATGTGTGGAAAATGAAACTGTATATTTTTTATAAATTTAAAAGGCTTCCTTTAAAAGATATTAGGGTAAATGTAAGAAAATGCACTCATTCCCTGCTTGTCTGAAACTGGAATATTAGAATCTTGAAGGTGGTACGGAACCCTTAGTATGCGAGTCCAACTCGCACATAACCAAATTATTTTTTTCGTAGCTTTTCTTTTTTAGCAATGTCAATTGATTGATTAACTAACTTTGAAGTTTCCTTTTTGATGTTCATTTGCCAGGCGCTGTTGCCATTATATGCAGAAACTATTTTTATTTTCCTTTTTTGGTGTGCTCTTCTTTAAGTAATATTTAAGTCTTATAACAGTCCATTTTGTGTACACAATTATCCATGCGTACATGGTTTGCTAATCTTTATCTCTATATATGTTTTTTGAGACGTTGTATTGGTGCTCTTTTGTTCTGATTTGAAAAGGTCTGGATGTTTCACCGGTATATGTTTTTCCACATGCACAAAGTAGTACACTGTACAGCCAATTTTTGGAACTTTAAGTATAGTCTTCCGGTTTTGTTTTTGTCAAATTTGATCTTAATGTATTGTTATAAAAATCGAAAAAGAGTTGCGGTTGATAGACTAAGTTTTAGAACAAAGCGAATACCGAAGAAATTTCATAAACAAAACAGTTTACCAGATGGAGAAAAAATCAAGAAACCATTAAATTATACAAATAACACAAAGGGCTTCCAATTTAAATAACAATACACAAACTGATATTGATACTACTATAAACGTTATTCTCTATATTTCCGGTCTGTCAGAAAAAAAATAAACGTATTGGAACAGTAAAAACGATTTTTAAAACAAATAATATATTAATTTTGACAAAACAAAATCGGAAAACGCTACTGAAAGTTTCAAAAATTGTGTGTCCAGTGTACCTTGTACCTGCGGAAAAACATATATCAGTGAAATATCAAGATCTCTCCAAATTAGAACAAAAAAGCACCAATACAACGTCTCAAGAAGACATATAGACAGATCAAGATTAGCAAACAAGGTACTGACGGATAATGGTTTACACAAAATGAACTGGAATAAGACAAAAATATTACCAGCGCACCAAAAAATAGGAAAATAATAGAAACTGCATGTTGTTAAATAATGGAAAAACAGAGACACCCTCTGTAGAGATGCCGGTGTCATGGCAACAGCCACTGACAAATGAACATCAAAAAGAAAACTTCAAAGTCATTTAATCAATCAGTTGACATTGCCAAAAAAGTCAAGCTATGAATATTATATAAATCACTTCAAAAAATTTTGTTTGACCACGATTCCTGAAAAGTAATCGAAACGTCGCATCAAGCAAATAAGTATAAGTAATTATTTTTATGTTTTCTTGGGAATAACACCACAGTGAAATTAAAAACATTTTATAGTCATTGACAATGAAGTCAGAATCGAAACGTTTGGTATTTTCTTTCAATATACAGATTTTTAAATCAATTGTGGTGTTATTCCCAAGAAAACATAAAAATTATCAAGAACATTCTACAAATAACATTTAGTAGACAAGTATAAGTAAGATATGTATAAGGAATACAAGTTGACAAACCCGTAAACCTACTTTACCACACTTAATCCTGCGAAAGATTTTTTTCTATAATAAGGCAACTAGTGTTCCGGGCAATTTCCCCAAACTGCTCTTAGATGCTACACGTTGATTTTCAATTACTTAACCTATATTTTTTTTCAGAAAGTATTGTGAGGAGTTTAAAACCCAAATGAACATCCAAAATAACTATTTGCCTCTTCAATCATACAGCAAGTCTGAACTTTACATGCAATATACAGCTGCCAATGTATTTTTGTCTCCTGAACCAAAATCCGTCGTTAGAATTGCCACATACTACTTTAATTTTCAGCAAATTGCTGAAACCCTTTAAAAAGTCGCTGAAATTTCCGAATAATTTTTAGCTTCTAAACCAAAATTCAAGATCAGATTTAATCCAGCACTCTTCAGTCTTCTGGAAATCTCTAACGCAAACTGAATGATGTATAACATTAGATATTTAGATACTTAAAAAATCATAAAATCAACCATTAAGTCTCAATGAATTATTTTGAACATTATGTCTATACAAAATACTGTTATAACATCCATTTCACACTGCCAAAAATTAAAAAATCTTCTAGAAGTTAATCACTCTAAATAAAAACTAACATAACGGTAAAAACCGGCTGAATATAAATAAGAGCAACAACAACGGGAGTTCCGAACGCTTGCATTGACGAAAAATCTGAGTTCAGCCTGATTTCGGAACCGAATACTACATACATTGGCAGACCAGAGATAATCGGCAAAGTTCTCTAACTGATGAAACCTATATAAGACGCAATTGTCTTCTGGGTAGACAGTTTTAGCTGAAGGCAGTGTGTAGCATATCAGCTGTATACTATTAATCACTTTTGTAAATAAATGAGTTTATTTTGGTAATTCCCTATATGTTGCCTTACACAACCCTTTGTCTCGTTTAAGTCTAGATCCAATGTTATACATATTTTATCAACAGATAATTGTCAAAATCACTCACCCAAATTATGACTGATTTTATATTTTTTTATGTAGCCAAATATCCAATTTATACATCATTCAGCTAGTGTTAAAATTCTTATCACAAATTTTGGGATTGGCTGCAAAAATACTCCGAAAATCATGAGCAGCATGTGATTATTGCTGCACTACTCAAATTCTTTTGGTGGCCTGTGTAATTATTATTCGTCAGCATCTCTCTTTCATCTATATTTTATACAACTACCAAAATTGGGTCCAGCTATAATCATTACAGGTTATGAAATTTACCAGAGAAGAACTCATAAAGTCATTAAAAATGGTGTAAAGTCCCTAGTCGAGGAAATATTTCAGGAGAATTCTTAGCTTATGTTATACACTTTCAGGTGGTCAAACTGTTATTCCGATTTTCACTAAAATCTATGAATAGTGAAGAAACTGGTGTTCGTGCTTCTATAGTGACTGGTAGTCACAAAGAAAAAACAATTTGTAGTCTTTTAATGAATTCAACAATTAATATTAAATAGATAGAAACGCAGGCTCTAAGAAAAGATAAAAAAATAATAATAATGAACAGACTTTTTTTCGGAAAACAACTAGACTTCTTTAACTTCTTCTCCCAGAAAGAATAAGGTTACTTAGCACCTTTTGAAAATGTCAAATATAATTTTGGCGAATCATCAAGACAAAATTCAACAGAAGCAAATAGACAAACGAATATAGACCAAAATAAATGCCATATACAGACACATATGTGTATACATATCATCTATAGATACATCTTCATATGCAGCTATATTCAACCAATGTTTTCCTGAAGATTTGTCGAAAGATTGAAGAGGAACTTGAAAAGAAAAAAAAGGAAGATGTTTTTGTAATAGCTACAAGAGCTGATGGCTTGAGGTTGAGGAATTGGCCTTGAAAAAGTAATCGCCTGAAGGAGAGAAGTCTGGAAAAGCTGATCTGTAGAACTACAACTGGCGAGAACAGAAGAAGAGCATACGATCTTTTTGTTGTAAGGATTGAGCTGGAAGGATTAAGAAATGGTAAGGGTCAGTTTCTCTAACTTTTGCCATTTCTATTAGTAAAGACTATACCCTCAGAATACTGTGAGATTTTTGTCGTTATTCAAAAAAAACTGCAATCTGTCGGGGATTTGATGCTCAGTATAGATCTCTTATTATTATTATTCAATTGTTAGGCAACTATGAAAACTGAAGATCATTCTGTCTTTTTGTGCGCTATGGAGGGACAATAAATAATCAGGACTGTAACTGTTCTTATGTTTGTTCACATTTTATTATAATTACATTCCATTCCTCGAAATCTATAAAAACAATTAAAAGATTTTAATATAACTTTAAGATTACATGAATCGGATTTTTCAACATTTTTTTAACACCGATTTACTTAGGAATACTTACAGGGTCTTTCATGATGTCCTTCAGTCTTTCAGAAGTCATTTTACCCTTCTTTGGTCTAATCAGCATTATAATTTTCTTCAAACCACCACATGATCTTAAGAGCTTCTCTATCAGTACTTTTCCCATAAAACCCGTACCACCGGTAATGAAGATAGTTTTGTCAGCATATGTTTCGGCTACCCTATCGGGATACTGTTCTAAATCTGTGGTCGCCATTTTGGACAATCAGCCTGAAACAAATACGAAATATTTAAAATAAATCAACACTTGTAATAGAAATGAAAGTATTTGTTTTTACTATCGTTTTCTTTCTATTTCCCAAGGTTAAAGCCTTCAACTGTACTAAGTTCTCATAATTACCGTTAGCAAAATAATCTACTATTTAATCATTTAATAGTGCAAATGTGGATTTGCGAAATAAAAAAACTAATTACAGGTGTTATATAATTTAAACTTTCTGTTTCACTAGTTAGTGGTAATCATTAACTTAATGCGATCATTATTTTAATAGCCATTGATATATTAGACGACAGGGAAAACTAACTGATTTATTGTACGGGGTAAGGTACAAGAAAAGAAACTAACTTTTCATTTAAGAACATGCCATGCTATTTATTGAGCAAGTGTCACAAAAAGTCATCACTTAAATCGGAGGTCTAATATAAAGATTTGTTAAAATTTATGAACAATAAAAATTTATTTCAGAATATAAAGGATTTAAAGAAACTACCTCGAACTTATCCAATAAAATAAATCATAGCATAATGTATGGTGGAAGCAGCTACTTTGTGAAATTCATTATTACGAACGAAACTAAATACTTTGTTATAATATCACTTACATTACTAAAGTGTGACTTGTGTCGACCTTAGGCATGTCATTTTCAAACTAAATATAAATTAATAAAGTAAAGACATAGAAATATCAAAAATAAAGAGAATTCGTTAGTAAACATTATAAAGCAGATTAATAGAAAAGGTGATTACTTTTTGTATTAATTATTATGGTGGAATTAAAAATGTCCAATTTTAGGAAGTTACAACTTTCGCACATAAAATACAGAGGTGAAAACTTTAAAATATTTGTTCTTGGTTTTGGTAAATAAAATGTATTATCAATACGCGAGCTAGGTCGAGGAACATGCAGAGGTAACTGATTTAAAATATCACTGCAACGTATTTGGTTTCTAAACAACCTACTTTGAAAGACAACTGAGTGAACTCTCTTCCGACTAAGAATCGAGAATCTCTTCAGGAGCTCAGCTTGAAGAAAACCTAAGGGAGGATATGAACGCTATAAATTTCAAAAATCGCGTCTGAATATTTTCCACCATTTCGCTGTACTTATTATATCCTGGGTGCCAAACCAAAGCAGAGTATTCAAGCCGAGATTTCACAAAAACGCTGTAAAGTAAAATCAGAGTGGTTGGGTCTGAGAAGCCCTCAGAGTTTCAATTTTCAACATGCACATTAAATTTTAATTTGCTATCAAAACTAACACCAAGATCTGTAATACTGTTCGGTCCTGACAAAGTAACACCCTTTATCTTGTAGTCTAACAAAATAGGAGTTTGCCATCTAATATCATGGCATGACACTTTGATGCATTTAATCGTTTTCTTTTTATGCCAAGCATTTACATTGTCAAGACTTTTTTGTAGCCTGAAACAGTCATTTACATTTTCTATTATAGTATAGATTTTAATATCATCAGCATATAGAAGATATTGAACAATACTCTCTTCGAGGTGTCATTATTTTGTACGCAAGACAATATATATTATATTATAATATACATTGTTTCTGGTCAGGGAACCTTCATCAGTTGTGCTTCCCACAATTGAATGTCCTCTCGAACACTTCTTTATATATTTGAAACATTTCGTTAAATTTGTCGGTCTTACATCTCGCGTCTTCATACTGAACAATGTCATAAACCAGACAAATAATAGTGGCCCCAATACGGAGCCTTGCGGAACCCCCGATGTGGACATGATTTCTGATGACTTGAAACCACGGTACTCAACGTATTGCTTTCTGTTCGTAAAATATTATTCTAACAATATAACAAGTGAAGGAGATACAATAAAATCTGTTAGTTTGGCAAGCGGAATGCCGTCTATCGAAGGCTTTTGAAAAATCCGTATAAACAACATCAACTTGTTTATTTTTATCTAGATGTTCAGAAATGTACAGAGTTAAACAAAGAAGGTTAGTAATGGTGGATCGTTGTTAAACAAAACCATGCTGGTGTACCGTAATCTGACCTTGTACATGGAAATAGAGTAGATTATGAAAAACTATCTCAAAAACTTTGGCAAAATTAAAGAAGATAGTAATAGGTCTATAATTTTCAATTTTCAAGAACAGCTACGCAATCACGAATTTAAAACTCTGGAATCTGATCAGGACCTTTTGTGTGCTTAGACTTCAGTTGCTTTAGGGCATCTAAATTTTCGGAGGCTGTAAATTCAGTAATACTTAAGTAAGTAACTATAGTTCAATTGATCATCAGGGTAATAGTTATTATTTGAAGGGTTCGTGTACGCAGTGCACCATTTGTTATGCATTTAAACAATCGTCATTATTATATTTCATATTTGACAGAATAGCGTTGGTACTTTGTTAGAGTTTATGTAAGCCCGAAAAGGATTCGCGTCATTCTTTATATTTTTTCGGCAATTCTGAGATAATTCAAATAAGCTTGACTGATCTCTATTTTTATTTTTGCTCTTAGAAATTTAAATTCTTGATGGTGATTTTCATAATTTGATTGTTTATATCTTTGTAACGCCTTAGACTTCTTTTATTATCTTTGATAATATCGACGGTATACCAAAGTGGATATTTACTATTACGAGGAACAAATTTAGGAATACAATTATTAACTATCTCATAAATTTAATTGTAAAATAATTCACATGCAATGTTTACATCAAATACATTATCAAGAAATCGCAATCACAATTTTGAATATTTTTGTATAGTTCTGGGTAGTTTGCTTTCCTGACATTGAATATTCTATATTTCCTAGAAGACTCTTTAATGAGTTTAACCGGTTGTTCATTTATAGTCATGTTTAGGGCAGGTGGACATCTTCTTTATCGAAAATATCCTCTGATTTATTATACAGGGTGTTTAAAAAGAACTCCCTAGTTTTAATGTGTCATAGAATCAGTAAAAAGTGATATTCACTATTCTAGTTTGTGGTATTTGATTCAGCAACTGTCTAAGTTTTGCCTCCCTGCAGTTGGCAGACCTGCTTGACCTTGGGACGGCGCCAGGGAACAGTTCCCTAAGTTGTGTTCGGGCGTGCAGTGCGGTGCGATGGCTACTCCGCAACAAAAAGCGCAGTGTGTTATTTGGTCAGTGCAAACTGAGTCTGTTATAACAGTCCAACGTAATTTTTGACGTCAGTAAGGTCAGTAGGGTGGTGAACCTCCCACACCAAAAACTATCCGTCCTTGGCTAAATTCTTTCAAGGAAACCGGTAGTGTTTTAAAAGCGAAATCACCCGGTAGGCCTAGAACTTCTGAAGATGTTGTTGAACAGATCCGTGTTTCGTGTGTTCGGAGCCCAAAAAAGTCATTGGCCAGACGTAGTCTACAATTAGGCGTTCCTAAAGGTACGGTCTATGACGTTGTACGTAAAAGGTTACATTTGCGTGCCTACAAATTGCAACTGTTACATGAAATAAAACCTACTGATAAAATCAAAAGGCTAGAGTTTGCTATTGACTTTTTAAACAGAATTGATGATGATGAAATTTTTTTGAAAAATATTTTTTTTCTGATGAGGCTACATTTCATGTAAGTGGGACAGTTAATCGTCATAACTGCAGAGTTTGGGGGGCAGAGCATCCCCATGAAGTTATTCAGCATCATCGTGACTCTCCCAAAGTTAATGTTTAGTGCGGCTTGATGGTTGATCGTGTGATTGGTCCTTTCATTTCTGTAGAACAAACAATAAATGGACACATTTACTGCAAATGGAAGATATTGAGGCTTGTGTTTTTCCAACAAGATGGCGCCCCTCCTCATTACAGTAACCATGTGCGCGCGGTCTAGGCACTCGCTTTCCGGGAAGGTGGATAGGGAGAGCTGGCCCAATTGATTGGCCACTACGAAGCCCGGACTTAACCCCTCTGGACTTTTTCTTTTGGGGACACATAAAAAATTTTGTGTACAGTGAAAAAATCCGAGACATAAACCATTTACGGGAAAGAATCCTCACGGCCGTTGGCACAGTTACACCTGATATGTTGGTGAATACATGGCGAGAATTTGAATATTGTCTCGACGTGTGCAGGGCAACAAATGGATCCCATGTTGAAGTGTACTAATGTTAAACAAAACTCGAAGGTTCTCTCTTTCACTGTATGTACTTGTTGATGTAGTTTTTCATTAATTTACACATTAAATTTATACCTAAAACTAGGGAGTTCTTTTTCAAACTCCCTGTATATAGTGGAAGACAAGCAATTGGCCATTTGTCCAATAATGTGCTCTTGTGTACATTTAATTGATCATTAGGAATAAAATTACAAGTATGATGATTCTTTGATGTTCTTAAATATTTCTAGGCTTTCAAAACTATTAAAATGAAATATACTTGTTTCCTCTAATTTAATGAAGGTGTGACAGATCTGTGAACAATGATTAACAAAGTTTGTTTAAACTAAATTACGGTAAGTGTTCATCTAAACAGGTTTTGAAATTTCTGCAGGTCATCCCTATATAAAAGTTATTACACTCTACACATGTCTATAGACTCTGGATTTCATGTACGGTATATTAAGGTCATACGTATATTAAAGTACATTAAGGCCATTGGTAATTATACAAAGGATACTGATTCGTTTTTTGATGAGTGTCCTGTGTCCAATTTATTTATCAATATTTGGTGATAAACCGTGTGGAAGGTTTTGGATAAGTCTAAGAAGTTTTTTTAGGCATCCGCATATCAGCAATGTAATGGAAAAACTCACTGCAAAAATTTCCTGAGCTGTTATATAAAACTATCTTAAATATCTTAATAATGCTGAAAATGAGGGCAATAAGCAGAGGGGATCCAGAGAAGAATTTCCTGGTTAATTAATTTTCTCTCTTTTCATAATAAAGATATTTATTTATTATGAAATTATTTATTTATTATGAAATTATTTTTTTTAACTAGTAACCGGTTCGGTTGCACACCGGTAGCAGCTATTATATGTCTGCATGTTTTTTTCTGAGGGAGCGTCATATTTATCAGCTTGTTGCGTCGAGCATGTGGATGAGATAAAATAAATTCTGAGGTGTAAACGGTAATTACAATATGCATGAAATGCTGTCGCTCACTAACGTATTTAATTGGATAAGGATTAATATGGTTCCCGTCTAAATAGCGTTCCAATTACCAATGAAAATGGGTGTAGTATGGTATCCTTAAAAGATATACCTATGACATCGCGGACTTTTTTGTAGACCTATAAAACCAGATTGTTTTGTTGTTGTCTTAAAGAGTATAGGCAGCGTTTTCGATTTTTTCCGACATCTTCAACAATCATGATCAATATGTAACCTAATTTTATTTATGTTTTTTTTAACCGACTTCCAAAAAGGAGGTTATCGCGTATTTTTTCGCTTTTGTTGTATGTATGTTACCTGATTTCTTCTTCTGTGGTGCACCGTTTTGAATGAATATGGTCTTGTTTAATAGAGTATATATGCGGATTGGTGAAACTTCAAATTTTGGAAACGAATTCTATTGGTAAAGTGATAAAATTTGTGCATGAACACATGCGTGCATGGAAATCGACCAATATCCCTAACATATTGGTGGACTTTTCGAAAACTCCTTATAGATGTGTATAGTTTTTTAACGTTTAATCTATTAAGGAATATCCTTAGGTGATCTCATATACTTTTCTGCGACGTGCAACTTGCAGTTTTGCAGAAAATCGCCGAAAATTCCAAAATTCTTATCAAAAATTTCATCGAAATGACATAACGGACATTTCCTTATAAATATTTTAATTCCAACGTAATAGTGCGGTAATTTTAGGCATTGGAAGTTTTCATTGCGAATTTGAAAATTTTCTATGTACATCTTAAGCATATAGGTAGTAAAGCATAGTATTTTCGGCTCCTTATATCAATGAGTACCAAGCTAGTTTTGTTTGTATACCTATTTAAATGCAAATTTTTGCATTTTGCGAAGACGGTGCATTAGGTTGTCACATTCTCCCGGCCTAATAGAAAATTTAGTGACAACAAATGTCAAACTTTAAACTGCTATTTGGTACGTTTATAGACAGGATTTAGTTATAGCAAACAAAATCACAAAGTAAAGTGATAGAAGGAGTTGCATTTATATGAAGATTGAAATATACGACGGACTAGAATGATAGTGGTCCGTATGCAGCCGTATATACAGGATGGTTGGAATATAGGGTATACTGAACGTTTGGTGGTATAAAAATATTGGAAAAAAAGTGAAATTAAATTTATATAGGGTGAATAAAAAACTGTTATATGATGTGGACATAAGCAAATCATATACAGGATGGTTGTAATATATGCTGCAGTTGAATTATATTTATACAGTGTGATTAAAAAATTATTTGCTTTTATAGCCCATAAGAAGTTGCATAAAGTGTGGAGAGGAATTAATGTTACAGAGGACGATAATATATAAAACATTAAAAAATATATAACCGACTTCCACCTATAACTAAAAAGCTAAAAATAATTATAACAAAATACAACTCTAGCAAATAAATAACCCATTCAATGTTGTTAGGTACCTACCCAGGAAGTAAAAAATGTAAACATTTAAAGGTGCTCATTCTGTACAAATTAATTACTTACCAATCTAGTATATTTTGAAGCCGGTGCCAAGCAAATCTAAAATCCTCCCGACTTCAAAAATATACTAGATTGGTAGGTAATTAATTTGCACAGAATGAGCACCTTTAAATGTTTACATTTTGTACTTCCTGGGTAGGTACATAACAACATTGAATGTGTTATTTATTTGCTAGAGTTGTATTTTGTTATAATTATTTTTAGCTTTTTAGTTATAAGAAGAAGTCGGTTACATATTTTTTAATGTTTTATTTCAAATCATAATCTAGAATAATCGGAATAGGATAGCGTTCGTCATTTTAGAAAGAAGAAACTCCCACTGTTCTTATAGAAAATGTTTTGAAATTTTACCATTTGACAGTTCTGAACTCGTGGATCTATAATCTCGATGGCCATAAACTTTAAACGTATATTGTTTTCGATGTATAGGGCTTTCAGTTAATATTTTGAAACTTTGGCATTTAATAGTTCTGTACTTATGGATCCAAAGTATCCAACCCCTAACCCAACTTTGACGGCCTGTATATCGAAAACGACAACTATCAAAAACCCAAAAAATAGGGGAAGTAGTTAAACAAAGCGGTTTCTGGACCGGAAGTGGACATAAAGGTAACCAGTCATCGAGTTCTCGCCGGGAGCTGCTGCCGAGCTGTTGGTAGTTGTTGTTTGGATAAGAAGAAGACATTGGGAAGAAGAAGACATTGGGGGTGGTCGTAGGGGTGCGCGAAAGACATTTGGGTGTGTCGCAGAGGTGCGCGCCATCTGTTGTTAATAAATGAAAGCAATTGTATTGTGGGTTGCAGGGTGCACGCCATCTGTTGTTGGTTGTGGTGGTTACAAAGAAAAAAAGCTAAATACTTGGCCGGGTATCGAACGCGGCTTGCCTGATTACAAAGTCAGGTATCCAACGAGCTACGCTAATGCGGTTTATCAAGAAATGTTTATTTGAAAAGGTACAGTACATGCCCGTTGCGCGAGCGCGGGTTTTTGGGCGTTGTTCGGTTAGATATTTGGGGGCTGGACGGGGGGGATATGATATTTTGTTGTCTGTAAAAAAATTTAAAATCTTGGTATTTTGTTGTCTGTAAAAAAATTTAAAATCTTTTGCTTAAGCCTGCATGCGCGAGAACGTCCACTCCTTCGAGTCTATAGTTTTCGTAAGCGAGCGCCTACCTGCGCAAGAACGGCAACTCCTTCGAGTCTCTGATTTTGTCGGATGATTCAAGGCCGAGCGTAATAATTTTGGACACGTTTTCTATGACTCAGAAGGAGTAAAATGATCAACTTTGAGGGGTCGTATATCAAAAACAAAAGACTCTCGACTTTTATGCCCACGGAGCCTTTTGATCCACGAGTTCAGAACTATCAAATGTCAACATTTAAAAAATACTCAATAACCATTTTCCATAAGTGTCAAAAGTCTTTTTTGACTTAACCATGATAAATTATATTGATGCAGGATCCTCCCGTACGGTTCATACGAGGGCTGCCTTTTATATTTCGGGATTGGACAACCCTAGTGTTGCAATCTGACAACTGACAGCTCTATCGTAAAGTTTGACATTTTGAGGTTATACGTACTCAGAACGTTTTAACATACGAGCGCTATGTGTTGTTTACAGTACCTTAAAGGACTCATCTCGGCCAAAAAAATGGAATTAAATCGTGAACATTTTCGGGCGATTATTTTTTACAACTTTCGACGTGGATTAAGTCAACAAGACTGCATGGATGAACTTAATTTAATTTTTGGCTATGAAACTCCATCAAGGACCACTGTTTATCGAGGTCGTAGTTCACTCCAAGACGAATTTCGTGAAGGTCGTCCAAAAATAGTTGTTGTTCCGGAACCCATTGATGCTGTGCGCGAACTGATATTGCAAGATCGTCATGTGACCTATCGTGAGATGGAGTCAACCTTACACATTAGTGGGACCAGCATACATTCAATATTGCATAAACATTTGAATGTCAAAAAAATTTGTTAGCGTTGGATCCCACACAATTTGTCAATCGTTCAAAAAAAGGCTCGTGTCGATTGGTCGAAAGAAAAGCTCAAAAAATACGATCGCAGGGCTTCAAAACACGTTTATGACATAGTGGCAGATGATGAATCGTGGATTTACGCGTATGAGCCCGAAAGTAAACAGCAGTCGACTGTATGGGTGTTTCAAGATGAGCAGAATCCAACAAAAGTTGTTCGCGCACGAAGCACTTCCAAGCAAATTATCGCCTGTCTGTTTTTTCGGAAAAACTGGACAAGTCGCAACCGTACCACTAGAACAACGCAGAACAGTCAATTCTGAGTGGTACACAACCATTTGTTTGCCAGTTGTCTTCCAAGTAAAGAGGAAAACCAACCGCCGAAGTCGGATCACTCTTTACCACGACAATGCGAGCTCTCACACATCAGCTCAAACAACTGCATTTTTGACCATTCAAAACATCGATTTGATGAGTCATCCGCCGTATAGTCCTGACTTGTCACCAAATGACTTCTTTTTATTCTCGTACGTAAAAAACAAACTGAGAGGTCAACATTTTTCGCCACGTGAAGAAGCGGTTGCTGCGTTTAGAATGCATGTTTTGGAGATACCTCAATCAGAGTGGAAAAAGTGCTTCGGCAATTGGTTCAAACGCATGCAAAAGTGTATAGATCTTCATGGAAAATATTTTGAAAAACAATAAAGCGATTTTCGATTATTAATATTTGTTTTTGTTCTCTAATCCCGAAATATAAAAGGCAGCCCTCGTATCTATTGCCTGGTAACAGTTGTTTGTGTATTTGTCGAGATGCAGCTTGTGATTTAAAAAATTATCGGGGTTTCAAAATTATTGAAGTCATAAACGTACAATTATTCATGTTGACAGTTATTTTTCATGTAAATTTCTATGTTGGATTGTTAATAATTATTAAGCTACTTTCATGTTATGCCTACTGCAATTTCAGCAACAGTAATTGTTTGAAAATTGCTGTGCTCCACGGAATAATTATAGATTTAAAAAGATTATGTTGCTAAAGTTGTCGTTAATGTCTAATAAAAATTGTTTCGCTAATACCGTAAAATTTATTACGTATCCCTCTGCTACTGCAGAACAATTTCAACACTGGCGTTGCAAATACTATTTTTTTCATATTTTCTACTTGTAATCTGAGAAATCAAAGCCCGTTCTTAAAACTGCTTTATTTTTAACCGACTTGTTTTGTCTGTTCATTGGGTTTTCTCTCCTCCAAATTTTTTCCTGCAACAGATAAGTATTTAAAAATTGTATATGTAGAACAAAGTGTAGTAAGGCAATTTCGTAAAATTGCCTGGATTACTAGCTGTCTGTACAGAGATTCTTCCTCACAGTTATTCTGAGAGAAAGAGATGTCTTCAAAATGATCAACCAGTATTCCTGTATATAAGTAATGTCTTGTATATTGTGTAATACTTATCTGTGTATGGAGACGTTTCAACTCCGAGTCTGGAGTCGTTGTCAATCGTTTATTGTTGTTTTCGAGGTTTTTTCTAAAAAAAATTTCCTTTGATCTTGAATTTGGTGTTTGTCAAAAAATTTCACACTGACAATTTGTCGTTTGGCGATCACTTGACGCTGAGGTTACCGTTTTTTTGTTCTGTTAGCAATAAATTCCTCCAGTCCAAATGAAGGTCGGCTGAAGGTGCTCCGATTTCAGTGTTGTTTATCATCATAGAGCTGGCTTCTTTAAGTTTTCTCTTTTTTACATTTTCTTCTCTCAACAAAATCTTTGTTTTATCCCAGTCTATCCTATGGCTGCCGGTGCTCGTTAATACATGATTGGCCAAATTTGATTTGTCTACATGTCTTCTGGAAATGTTATATTGATGTTATTTTTTCCTTACTTCTAAAGGTCTTGAAGTTTCACCGGTATAAGAATGGCCACAGTCACCCAAAACACTGTACACACAATTTTTAGAACTCTAGGTTGCGTTAAACGGTTTGTTATGTGTGTTTTAAAAACAGTTTTAACGCTGTATTTATTTCCTAACCGCTTAATTTTTTCCGATACAACTGGGATATATGGAATTATTTAGGAAATAAATACAGCGTTAAAACTGTTTTTAAAACAAATAATACCTTGCGCTCTATCCTCACACATACCAAACCGTTTAACGCTCCCCAGAGTTCTAAAAATTGTGTGTACAGTGTTTTGTGTGACTGTGGCCATTCTTATACCGGTGAAACTTCAAGACCTTTAGAAGTAAGGAAAAAAGAACATCAATATAATATTTCCAGAAGACATGTGGAAAAATCAAATCTGGCCAATCATGTATTAACGAGCACCGGCAGCCATAGGATAGACTGGAATAAAACAAAGATTTTGTTGAGAGAAGAAAATTTAAAAAAGAGAACACTTAAAGAAGCCAGCTGTATGATGATAAACAACACTGAAATCGGAGCACCTTCAGCCGACCTTCATTTGGACTGGAGGAATTTATTGCTAACAGAACAAAAAAACGGTAACCTCAGCGTCAAGTGATCGCCAAAGGACAAATTGTCAGTGTCAAATTTTTTGACAAACAACAAATTCAAGATCAAAGCGAAATTTTTTTTTAGAAAAAACCTCGAAAACAACACTAAACGATTGACAACGACTCCAGACACGGACTTGAAACGTCTCCATACACAGACAAGTATTACACAATATACAATACGTTACTTATATACAGGAATACTGGTTGATCATTTTGAAAACATCTCTTTCTCTCAGAATAACTGTGAGGAAGAATCTCTGTACAGACAACCAGTAATCCAGGCAATTTTCCGAAATTGCCTTACTACACTTTGTTCTACATATACAATTTTTAAATATTTATCTGTTGCAGGAAAAAATTTAGAGGAGAGAAAACCCAATGAACAGACAAAATAATTCAAGACCTCCTCAACAATCTTTTCGAAATTACTTAAAAAAATTGGTTCACAATTCGTGTTTATATATGTTCAGTTTTTATTCGCAAACAGCTTAACGTTAACCGATTTGGATTGTTTAAACCGTATTCTATTAAAGATGATCCTGAGGTTGTTTCATGTTTTTCTACGAAGTGAGACAGTTTTTAAAAAAATTAAAAAATATCTTACTTTATTATATTTATTTTATACTGGCGAGTTCTGGGACGAAATAAATTGCAAATAGGACGGAAATAATGGAAATAATAGGAAGAAAATAATGTGAAAAATGAAAATAATGAAAACAAATATTAATTGAACCACGTCAAAAATAGTATGTATATACAGTGTATCTCTTAAGTTTGAATATTACGGAAACCTTTTTTATTATTAATATTAAGAAAACGGACTATTCTTTATAAAAAGTTCTAACTGAGACAAAGAAATGCCCAGCTATTTTTGTTGACTGTTTGTATGAGAGTTATCGAAAAATATGAATATATTATATAATATACAAGTAAAGTACTGCTGATTTTGATATTTTTAGACCGCACTATGTCCTTATTTTCCTGAACTGGTAGTAAGTTGTTGTTTTTGGTGTTTAGAACCAGACTTCATAATCACCAAATTCTGAATTGGCACATTATTAACATACCTGCATTATAAAATAAAAATATAAAATGACTAATGTACAGAGAATTTTAAAATCGATAAAAATAAATTATTTTAAAGTACACTGGGTATTTAATTCACACAGGGCGAACCAAAGTTATAATTGTTTATACGATTTCCTAAATATTTTCTGATATTTCTATTAATTATAATAATTTTGTTTGCTAATTTTTGACCTGTAACATTTAGAGCAACCCGGAATGACAATGAATTACCTGGCTGAATTATACAGAGTGTCCCAACAAAAATAAGATTTTTCAGATTTTTCTCGTGCCTTAAATTCAATTCAGTTATTATATTTAAAAAATAGGTATTCCAATACGTTTTTAGTTAGAAAAAAGATACTACTAATTATAGATAGTTTATAGCTTGTAATTAAAATTTGATAGGTATTTGTCAACGGTAATTTAAAATTACAAATATTAATTACACAATAATAATCATCATCTAGCCAATTACAAGCATCCTTGCCGCATTTTACGGTTTCTTGATACAAAAACAAACACTTTTTCAGGATAACGTGTAGATTTATTAGCACAGTCCTGTGTTACAAACCACTTTTTATTAAATTATGTTATCATAAAATGTAATAAGAATTAGAAAAATTAATTAGGGCTGGATTCGGCTGAATTATCGTTTACTGGGGTAATACGTCACACAAGCCACGTGACCACTGTCATAAAAAAATGCATTTTTGATGTGTTTATTGTAATTTATACTATATTTATATATAATACGACACATTTCCGGAAAATATTAATTTTATAGCGTGATTTAAAATAATTTCCCAATATAGTGTATTGTGCTTGTCATTTCCAAAGAATTAATGTTTTTTAGGGTACCGTATATACAATATACGGATACCCTTATAATATCACTACGGATTTCTGCCTCTGTCACATCACAGCAATTTTCTCCTAAACTACTGGACGGAAGAGGTTGAAATTTGGTATGAATGTTTAGTTTGGTGACCCGATCAGGAGTACATATCGTAAATGAAGAAATTTTGATTTTAGGGGTACTTCTGGTGGGAAAAACTAAAAAAATTGACCGTCCCCCCCACCTGATCTCCGAAACTACTGAGCCTAAAATTTTGGAAAAATAGGAAATATAGGACGTTGCCCGAACAGGAAAAATAAGGAGAAAAATAAGGAGAAACATTTAATATTAATTTTGGAGGGCAAATTATAGAATTAAAAACAAAAAAAATTTCAAATACATCAAATGAAAGGTCCAATTCTGAGTAACATAAATATATTTTTTTTCAAATAGATATTAACGAAAATATACCAAAATTTCAAAATCCCCCCTCTAACCCTGAAACTATAAAACGTAAAGTTTTGAAAACAATTAGAGGTACAGGGTCTGACCTGAAATAAGGATAAATCTGTACTTTTAAATTTGGGGGGTAAATTACAGAATTAAATGGAAAATATAAAATTAAAATTATTTCTAACCCATCATGTTATATATCAAATGAAATGGCTCATTATGAGAAAACAAATATTTTTTTTTCATATTTTTGAAATAAATTATTTATATTATTATTTATATTAAAAGATATTAACAAAAATTTAAAATAAATTGACACATCCCTCCCCTTATCTCCGAAACCATAAGCAGAAAAATTTTGAAAAAAAATGGAGGTATAGCCCCTCACCTGAACTTTACCGGAAAAATAAGGGGAAACCCTAATATTCATTTGGGGGGCGAATTATAGAATTAAATGGAAAATATAAAATTAAAATTGTTTCTAACGGATCATGTAATATGTCAAAATACAGGGCTCATTATGACGAATACAAATATATTTTTTTAATTTTTTTCAAAATGAATATTTTAAAATATATTACAAATATTTTTAAAAAAAATTTCCATTCCCCCGTTATTCCCCAAACTACAAGACCTAATTTTTTTTGTTTACAGGAAAAATATGAAGAAATCCCTAATATTAATATTGGGGACCAAATTATAGAATTAAACGGAGAATAAAAATATTTTTTTAACGCATCATGCAATACATCAAATGAAAGGACTCATTATAAGGAATGCAAATATATATTTTTCATATTTTTAAAATTAATTGTTTACAAGATATTAACATAAAGATATACAAAAATTTCATTTCTCACTTTACTTCCGAAACCATACTACCTAAAATTTAAAAAAAATTAGGAGTACTGGGGCTCACTTGAAATTTATAAGAAAAATTAATAGAAAACGCCCATAGTAATTTTAGGGACAAATTATACAATTAAATGGAAATAAAAATTTAATTTTCAAACGCATCATGTAATATATCAGATAAACAAACAAACAAAAATATTGAACATCGACTTAATTCCCACTTTAGAAACTACACTATTTAAATTTTGAAAAATATATTTTATTTATATTTTTAAATAATTTGAATAACAGATTGAATAATTTATAATTTAAAACTTGACCTATTTTGCCCTTTATCTTTCAATCTACAGAGCCTCAAAACTCAGACAGTATGTTATAAACGGCTTCTCTGATAGTTTATTATTAAAATAAAACTAACGTTACTTTTTGGGGGCCAAATTAGAAAATTAAATTCATATGTATTCTGATAAAAATCAAGCGAATCCTGAACCAGATAAATTAAAAAGTCTATGTGTGGAAAATCAACGTGTATATTTTTTATAAATTTAAAACGCTTCCTTTAAGATATTAGGGTAAATATAAGAAAATGAACTCATTCCCTGCTTGTCTGAAACTGGAATATTAGAATCTTGAAGGTGGTATGGAACCCTTAGTATGCGAGTCCAACTCGCACTTGACCAACTTATTTAGTACACTTAATAAATAAATTAATTCTATTGTGCTGTTATCTACAAAAAGCATTTCAATATAAACATTTTACCAAATTCCAATGAACCGATGAATATTCATTAGAAATTTCTTAATAAATTTCTTTTCTTAGCCGTAGGCAAGAAGTGATACATTAAATTGGTTTTACGACTTCGTCTATCGTACAAACTGTTGAGTAATATCAGGTGTAAGTACGTACCATTAGAAGATAAAATACGAGAAATACTATAACAAGACATTTCTCTTTTATTCATTCAAATCAAAGGCTAATAAAATTCTTTTGGAATTACATAAAGCGTTTTAGGTCATCGGTGTTATATAAGAAAAGACAAAGTGTGTAACCTACTTTTTATTCTACACGATTTTATCGTCGACTACAATGCTGCGTTAGTTTTATCGTATAGTTTTTCCGGAAAAAGTTAAGTCACGACATAGTTTACAATTAGTTAAAAGCGAAAAAGTTGAAAAATATGTGTATTCAAATAGTAAATTGAATAAGAGGGTGAATCAAATATGAACCGGACTTTTCTGTTTCTCGCCCTGTAGGTAATTCGAGTGGCGTGACGTCTCGATATATGTTAGGTAGGGATGTTAAGAAGAGGGGAGTTCGTCGGTTTGGCGAGGCGTAGTCGATGCGCTGTTAGTAGCATCATGTCAGAGCAAGAGGTGCATACGTCTGTTGCTCAACGTGTTGTTATCAAATTTTTGGCGCGGAAGGGCGTTAGACCGTCTGAAATTTTGCGTCGATTATCTGCACAGTTCGGCAGTGAAAAGTTTTCAGATGGCCGAGAGACAGTGGAAAATGAGCCTCATGCACGCCGTCCCACGACAAGCATCAATGAGGCGAATATCTACGCAATTCGTGAACTGATTGAAGGTGACCGCCATCTTACAGTATTGGCAATTGCTGAACACGTTGGAATATCATAGGGGAGTGCTCAATCAACCATTTCAGATGAGTTGGGTTACCGAAAAGTGTGTGCAAGAAGGGTTTCTCGCCTTCTAAGGAAAGATCAGAAAGCAAACCGTCTTGCCGTATGTGAAAGACTGTTAGCAAGATATTGAGCAGAGGGGGATGAGTTTTTGAGACATATTGTCACCTGTGATGAGACACGAGTGCATCATTATACCCCGGAGTCCAAACGTGCAAGCATGGAGTGGCGAAAACCTGGAGAGGCAGCACCGCGGAAAGCATAGACCCGTCTTTCTGCAGGGAAAATTCTTGCAACAGTTTTTTGGGATTCGAAAGACGTACTGCTGATCGATTTTCTGCACGAACGCCGTACAATTAATGCTGAGTATTACTGCGAACTACTCCAACAAGTGAAACTTGCCTATCGGCAAAAGAGGCGGGATATGTCTATCCGAAGTGTGATTCTGTTGCATGACAACGCTCGGCCACATACAGCTGCATTGACTCAAGGAAAATTGAACAAAATGCATTGGGAAACCCTTGAACACCCGCCTTACAGTCCTGATTTGTCGCCATGTGACTACCACATGTTTGGGCCACTTAAAGAAGAACTGGGAGGCCACCACTTTGAGGACAACGAAGGTGTAGAAACGTTTGTGCGCAATTGGTTATCGACACGACCAGTTTCATTCTTTGAGAAAGGTATTAAAAAACTTCCGATTCAATGGGAAAATGTATACATAAGTGAGGAGACTATGTAGAAAAATAATATGTATTAAAATTTGTATTGATCGTACCAATAAAATTTTTAAAACAAAAGTCCGTGTCATATTTGATTCACCCTCGTAATATAGGGGTCCCAGAACTTAATATTCAAAACTTAAGTTTGTATCCTAACACCAAATTTATAATGTTTTCAAGCCCGTAGCCACCGAGGGGGGTTCTGGGGGTTCGACCCCCCCCCCCTCGAAATTTTGGAATTTTTGTTTTCAAGATTCAATTATCATGTTTTTCATAAGAAAAGATTTTTTATATTTATACAATTTTATATAATTTTATATATATTGGCAATACATGAACAAAAATATGCATTTTGTAGTCCTAATCAGCACATCACCAATCAAAAAAATAAAAAAGATTTGTTTATTACTATATTGGTAGTGTATTGCAATAGAATTCTTTGGGTTCAAATCAAACTTATACCAATATTCACTTTCACTTTCACGTCTTTATTTATCAAATAAATTTATTGTTGACAAACAGTGAGTAATACTACAGCTGACTTCTTCTGTTAATTCAGTCACACGACTGTAAACTGAACTAAACTACTCAACTACTCCTTTAAATAGCGCAGAACATACCCGAATGCCATGATAATTTCTTTGTTGTCGGAGTGTTTTCAAGAATCTTTTCGAGGCCGCCTCTTTTTTACATACCCATCTAAATTTCGGGTAAAAATTGTTACTTTCTTTATTATTGTAGCCAGTTATATGTTTACATTGTTTTTATCGAAACGATTAATTTAGAATTAATTTTTCTCTTTAGTGGCGTAAAAGAATTTTATAACATAAATATTATTATAAATATTTCCTTTATTCAAAATCTATATTCGACAAAAATAAATGTCATTACGTTCAATATTTACAACAACAACAATTAGTAATGTCAAGCACTTGATCACTCCGTTGCCAACCACTGAACTTCAATTTTTTCCATCACACAATCGCATTTATATATCGTCACCAGATAGAGATGTTTCGTTGTCACTTTATGTGGGCCAACGTGTATGATTTCTAATGCCTGAATGAACCATTATGCCTTTTTTATCATCCATTGTATTTTCGGGAATCAATTTTTTTATCAGGAGTGGTTTTTATCATTTATTCACAAGTTTAGTTTTTATTATTATAATTTATTGAGGATCGCTGGCCAAAATCATCTGAGTGGTATGCTTTTTTAGTGTTTATTGTGCTAAATTCAGCCTTCAGTGACGTCAAGCCCCCAAAAACGAGGTCAAGCCCCCCCACTGACAATCCTGGATCCGTCCCTGTCAGGATGATTAATTTCTTGAAGGTTTCTTATTTTGAGAGCGTAAAATGAAATGTTATAACAGCATGTTATACCGTCTAAATATTTTGTCAACGCCCTTTACCTGGACAAAAAGAAGTCCAAACTCCTTCTTTCTCACACACAGCATTACACACCTCTAACCATCATTCCCAAAAGCTCTCTCAACATATCTGTTCAATGACGATAAGTATGGAAAAACCTCTCAATATGAAAAGTAAAGAAAAAACGAAAATACATCTCTAGTGATCTTATATTTTCAAGATTTTTCAAGGCATTGAACGCAATTCAATAGATTTTTTCTAGTCGAGAAACTTCATTAGTTGCACATCCCTTAACGGATTGAAATATCGAAAAATGGTTTATGTATTTGGTACAGATAACATATAACTGAATTTATATTTATATGAATGAATTTCTGTATTGCGTGTAACGCGGTTTACCTTTGATTGATAGGGTAGAAATCACACGCAAGAATTCGTAGTTTAGATAACACTGATCAAAGAAATTATGATACCATCTTTATGCGATTTTTTAATCCATTGAACCCAAGTACGTTCAAAACATTGCACAACATTCCAATGATAGCTCTAATCGAAAGCGTTAATCTTCTTCTCAGATAGATCAAATCTTATACAGAATGCATTTAACATATTTTCATATGAAAGTCTAATAATGTAAGATCAGGTTATTTGCAAATGTTGGTAGAGGTCCTACTGGACATTAAGTTGGTAATGTGAAGTTGCTCCATCTTGCTCGAAATATGTAAACTTTGTTTTTACTTGACAATTGCTAGATTAAGATATAAACTTGCCAAACTGGACATGCGATTATTTTAGAGGGTGATAAATAATTGTAGGATTCAAATTGCCCTCATGAAGTATAAAACTAAAGTCATCAGAAAGCATAACAAGTTGAAATTAGATAACATGATTATGCAACATGTTTACTATACGTTCACAAAAATCGTTACTCATATAAAAATCGTTTTTCAGAGGTCCATGAGTTGGTATGATGTCCTGAAACTCAGACATTACATTTTTAATAATCGGCAACCAGGAACGGTTGAATTATAAGAAGTGAGAAGTGATGAGATATCTATCAATTGCATTATCTAAAGAATCTTTCTTTCTGTCACTAGATTAATACGATAGTCGGTATCCACTTTTATTGGTATGATCTTCTATATCTGTCAATGTAATTAAATATATAACAATATTTTAAGGTATTGTATAAACTATTCATATTATTCAAGGGTTGTGTTATATAGTCAAATTTTGCGTATTTGCCTCCACATTTTTCTTCATGTTTATTATATTTGTTATATTTAAAGGGTTTACCTGCAAAATAAAATAATTTGGTCAAGTGCGAGTTGGACTCGCATACTAAGGGTTCCGTACCACCTTCAAGATTCGAATATTCCAGTTTCAGACAAGCAGGGAATGAGTGCATTTTCTTATATTTACCCCTATATCTTTTAAAGGATGCGTTTTAAATTTATAAAAAATATACACTTTGATTTTCCACACATAGACTTTTTATTTTATCTGCTTTAGGATTCGCTTGATTTTTATAAGAATACATATGTATTTAATTTTCTAATTTGGCCTTCAAAAAGTAACATTAGAGTTTTATTTTACTAATAAACTTTCAGAGATGCCTTTTATACTGTCTGAGTTTTGAGGTTCTGTAGATTGGAAGAAAAACGGCAAAATAGGTCAAAGTTTAAATTATAAATTATTAAATAAATCTGTTACACAAATTATTAAAAAATATAAATAAAATATATTTTTCAAATTTTAAATAGTGTAGTTTCTAAAGTGGGAATTAAGTCGATGTTTAATATTTTTGTTAATATCTTTTATACAAATGATTTAAAAATATGATATATTTGTAATTCACATAATGAGCCTTTTATCTGATATATTACATGATGCGTTTGAAAATTGAATCTTTATTTTCCATTTAATTGTATAATTAAATGGAAAATTACTATGGGGGTTTTCTAATAATTTATTCTATTATTTGGCCCCCAAATAATAGAATTAAGGAGTTTTTCATATTTTTCCTATAAACAAAAAAAATAGGTCTTATAGTTTGGGGAATAATAACGGGGGGAATGGGTAATTTTTTAATAACATTTTCTTAATATATTTTAAACTATTAATTTTAAAAAATATATTTGTATTCCTCATAATGAGCCCTGTGATTTGATATATTACATGACCCGTTAGAAACAATTTTAATTTTATATTTTCCATGTAATTCTATAATTTGCCCCCCAAAAAAATATTAGGGGTTTTTCCTTATTTTTCCAGTAAAGTGAGGTGAGTCAAGTGAGGGGCTATACCTCCATTGTTTTTTCAAAATTTTCCAGCTTATGGTTTTGGAGATAGGGGGGATGGGTAAAATTTTTTATATTTTTGTTAATATCTTTTAATTAATTTATTTTAAAAATATGAAAAAAATATATTTGTTTTCGTCATAATGAGCCCTTTCATTTGATATATAATAGGACGGGTTAGAAATAAGTTTAATTTTAATTTTCCATTTAATTCTATAATTCCCCTCTCCCCAAAAAATAAATATTAGGGGTTTCTCCTTATTTTTCCATTAAAGTTCAGGTGAGGGGCTATACCTCAATTTTTTTTCACAATTTTCTAGCTTATGGTTTCGGAGATAAGGGGGGGGGGAATGAGTAATTTTTTTAATATTTTTGTTAATATCTTTTAATTAATTTATTTTAAAAATATGAAAAAAATATATTTGTTTTCGTCGTAATGAGCCCTTTCATTTGATATATAACATGATGGGTTAGAAACAATTTTAATTTTATATTTTCCATTTAATTCTGTAATTGGTCCCCCAAAATTAAAAGTAGAGCTTTCTCCTTATTTTTCCAGTAAACTTCAGGTCATAACCTATAAATCTATTTTTTTAAACTTTACGTTTTATAGTTTCGGAGATAGGGAGGGGGTGAGTAAATTTTGGTATATTTTCGTTAATATCTTTTTAAATACATTTTTTTAAAATATGAAAAAAATGTATTTGTGTTCCTCAGAATGAGACCTTTCGTTTGATATATTACATGATGCGTTTGAAATTTTTTTTATTTTTAAATTTTTATTTAATTCTATAATTTGCCCCCCAAAATTAATATTAATGGTTTCTCCTTAATTTTCTTGTAAATTTCGGGCAACGCTCTATATTTCCTATTTTTTTCAAAATTTTAGGCTCAGTAGTTTCGGAGATCAGGGGGGGCAACGGTCGATTTTTTTTAGTTTTTCCCCCAGAAGTACCCCTGATCGGGTAACCAAACTATACATTGATACACAATTTCAACCTCTTCCGCCCAGTAGTTTAGGAGAAAATGGCTGTGATGTGACAGAGGCAGAAATCCGGAGTGATATTATAAGGGTATCCGTATATTGTATATACGGAACCCTAAAAAGTAAATAAATTGAAGAAGAATTTTGGAAGTCATGGTATCTCACCGAAATATGAAATCTGGCGTCCAGGGAACATGAACACTACTTCCATTGTTAGTCGGACACTGGTAGAGAATATAACTCGTCCTTTGAAGTTTTCTACCATGCATTATATTCACCATGGAAACGGACGAGAGGTAGTGCCTACCATTCCTTGATGTGATGTGCCAAAGGAGTAGGACCGGAATCCAAACAACAGTCTACAGGGAGGCTACACATACATATAGAATTCTAACCACCCATTAGCAACAAAAATTGTCATCATGAGAACACTAACCAATAGAGCGAAAAATATCTGAAGCACACCCGAGGCCCTGAAAGAAGAACCAGTGGAACTAAGAGCAGGCCATTTGGCGAATGGATACCCGAAAATCTTCATTAACAAGGCATTTGAAGAAGTGGATAAACCACCTAGACAGAAACCACTGTAGCAACTCTATTATTAACATACACCAAATGCTTTTCGGAAAAAAATATATATAATCGGCACAGATACGGAATGACCTTAAGGAGCATGATTACAAAAACAAAGCCGGATATTTTTCAATACTAAATAACTGTATATACAGGGTATCCTAAAAATGTTGCAATCTCTTCATTGGGGAAACAAAGCTACAACTGGAAACCAGGGTTAAGGAGCACTCAAAGGGTCGAGCTAACGAAGTCTGAGTTACCTAATCACGCATGAACCGAATACCACAGCATCAACTGGGAGCAGGCCGGGGTAATCCATAAGAAAAAGCATTGGTATAAAAGAAAATTTATAGAGACAGCATACAAAATCTCGAACGAGAATATAATTATCGAACCCAGAATCCAAATTAAAAACGTTTGGAGACACCTTCTTCTACCACTGCCGCTACGCATCGCCGATAACTAACCGCCAGTTACGGCGGCGGTGATTGGACCCGATAAGGGATTAAGGGACCCAATGACCATGGCCAGGGAGGATAATTGGCATTTGCCATCATTGCTGAACATAAACTCTCTATTTACTTGTAACCTTTGAAGTTCTGGTCGAAAAAAATGTGTTCACTGTTACCGAAAGTTGATAAAAAGTAAGTGCATATCAAATTGTTACACGTTTAGATTGGATCGAGAAAATTGCGGGACTTAACTTATGTTTTTTTCTGCCCAATTCCAGTTGTAGTTAATACTGCATTCGGATCTACTTCAAACATCACGCCTAGAAAGAACTGATGTTCAGAGTACCCATCAAATTCAGTTCGTGGATTTTGAAAACAATTAAGGATTTGTAACTATAGACGAAATGCTCACTTGCCAATCGACTGGAGTTCCCGAAGATGGTCTCCACATTCATTAAAGGAACGTCCATAAACCACGTAGCTTGGTCAGGAGGAGGAGGGATCAGTTCAAAAGTAACGTAAGTGGAGGGAGGGGCTTAAAAAATAATTTGCAGAATATCATGCATTTGTTCAAGTTTAAAAAACTACTTGTCATCGGAAGCAGGGTGCCATAAATAAAGCTAAGTTAAGCTACATGGCGGAAGAGAAGGGTTACAGAAATAGGACCACGTAGTTTATAGTCACCCCCTTATTGCTTTGCGGCTTAATAATAGTTTATCTCTTAAATTTACAGAAATTTACATTATTTTAATATTTAACAACAATTCCTACACTTCTTATTATTATTACTGCGTAATAAAATTTATAATTTAAAGTTAAATTAATAATTATTAATTGATTGTAATACATATATTATAACTAAAGTCAATATAATGAGATTTTTTTTAAATTGAGAGCAGGAAAAATTGTTGTCCCTAATAAATTGTTGTTGATTAGGCAGAAATTCTAAATTGGTTACTAAAAAATGTTATTAAAAATGCATTAATCAAACTTTTCTTTAAAAAAAACGTCTTAATTTTCAAAGGATTTCCAATGAAATAAATGCGAAATATACGCTAATTAATTTTTAATATTGTAATTAATTATTAAAATATTGACGCACATAGTGTTATTTATGTTCATAATGACAATACAAGATTTTAGTTAATGACACTGACGACACAACATTTAATTATCCCGGTTACAATTATATATCAGGTTTTAATTTAAAAAAAAACTCGTACTTGACCAATTTCTCTTCAAAGGGAAGGAAATAATATAAGTTCAACTGAGGTTACAGTGTGTTGTTCATGAATATATATTTTACAAACCAAAAAAATACTAAGGACATTTAACACGTGTTAATGTTTTAAAATATATTGATATACAGGGTGTCCCATAACTATGAACAATACGAAAGCTGCAGTTAGAGACGGGTAAAATATACCGGTTAACATAAACATGCCTTTGTAAATGTTTGTAGTATTCTCGTTTTTAAATTGTCTTCTTTCAACAAGATTTTTATTTTAGCTCACAGCTATCTTTCAGAAAACAACGAGGTTTTTATTTTACCCCAGTCGATCCTATTGCTGCCGTTGGTAGTTAATATTAATGGTTGACCAAATTTGATTGGTCCACATGACTTCTGAAAATGTCTTTCGTTTATTTTCCTGTAAAAATCTTGAAGTTTTTTGGCTATATACAGGGTGTTCCTAAATTGGAGGTACAAACGAAAAGGGGAGATTCCTTGAATAGTTTTAGGAAGAAAAAGTCCCATAAACATGGGTCCGCAAACGTTTCGTTTTCAAGATACAGAGTGTTAAAGTTTCATTTTTTTTCAAGTTTTTTTCTCATAGTATCTGCACTTCACAAGACATTCAAATTAAATTTGGCATAGATATTACAATTAAGAGTTTACACCTTGTGACATGCCAATTTCGATTGCAAATCTACAGGGGGATATTTTTTTGGGAACATTGTCCACTGTTCTCCTTCAGAACTTTTTTTTGGTAAGCCACTGGTACTTTCAAAAATTGTAAAGAAAAGCTTTGTTGTTATACCAAACTTTATGTTCTCTTGTAGTTTTGTCGTATTTACTACCGGTTTCGAGAAAAAAATTTTAAATGATTCTCTTGAAAACCTCAGAAAATTCCGAATTGTCATAGAAATCTAGTTACCTACCTAGTAGGCTGTGGTGAATGAATAAATTTATTGTTAGTTTTGACACATTAGATTACACTCCTGTCTTTTGAAAATTAAAGATGGTTGCATTTTAATATCAAAACATGCCGAATTTTACGAATTCCGAAATGGCTGACATGCATTTCATGTATGTACTTGCAAATGGTAATTCAAGAGAAGCTAAGCGTCTTTACATGGAACTCTATCCCAATAGAGTGATGCCTGGTTAGAGTGATGCCTGGTCATCGGATGTTCTCGAATATTGACAGGCGTCTTTCAGAAACTGGATCTTTTTCTGCGAAAAATATTAATGCAGGTAGATCACGAAGTGTGAGAACACCACGACTCGAAGAGGCAGTGCTGAACGAAATAGAAGAACATCCAGGAACCAGTACAAGAAAAATGAGTGTTACCTTAAATACAAGTCATCAAGTTGTTTGGCGGATCTTGCGGGATTCTTTGCTCTATCCTTATCACATTCAGAGGGTGCTCTTACCTCGAGATTGTCATCCAAGAATTATTTTTTGTCAGTGGTACCTCAACAGACTATTGAACAATGCTCATTTTGATTGCCAAATCCTATTCACTGATGAAGCCTGTTTCTCAAAGACTTCAATCATAAATTTTCATAATGAACACATATGGGCTGAGGAGAATCCACATGAAATTGCAGAAGCTTATTTTCAAGAGGAATTTTCAATAAATTTGTGGGGTGGTAATATTGGCGATTATTTGATTGGTCCTTTCTTCTTGCCAGGGCGACTTACTGGTCAATCATACAGACATTTTTTACAGAACGATTTGCCCTTGTTATTGGATGATATACGTCTTATGATGCGACGTGAAATGTGGTTCAGGCACGACGGTGTTCCTGCTCATTTTTCACTTTTGGCTAGGGAGTATTTGAACGAAAATTATGTAAACAGGTGGATTAGACGAGGTGGACATCAGCCATGGCCCGCCAGATCCCCAGATTTAAATAGTTTAGATTTCTTTCTATAGGGCCATCTGAAATCTCTAGTGTACATAAAGCCAGTGAATACCGTAGACGAACTGAGAAATCCTGTAATAGGCGCGTTTGATACAATTAGGAATACTCCAGGAGTGTTTGAAAGAGTTCGATCGTCTATGAGGAGAAGAACAGAAGCTTGTATAAGGGTTGGGGGAGGACATTTTCAACAATTGCTGTAGTTTAGTTCCTTTGTTGTTATTTAGTTTTTTTATTATGATTAATTTTTGAGTTGTACGTTTCTTGCAGTAATACATTTTTTTGATGACTATACCAGTTTATCGAATATTTAAGAATCATTGCTAGTTTAATAATTCAAAATTTTTTTCTCGAAATCGGTAGTAGATACGACAAAACTACAAGAGAACATAAAGTTTGCTATAACAACAAAGCGTTTCTTTACAATTTTTGAAAATACCAGTGGCTCACCAAAAAAAAAAATTCTGAAGGACAACAGTGGACAGTGTTCCCGAAAAAATATCACCTTGTAGATTTTCAATCGAAATTGCCATGTCACAAGGTGTAAACTCTTAATTGTAATATCTATGCCAAATTTCATTTGAATATCTTGTGAAGTGCAGATACTATTAGAAAAAAAAATTGAACAAAAATGAAACTTTAACACTCTGTATCTTGAAAACGAAACGTTTGCGGACCCATGTTAATGGGACTGTTTCTTCCTAAAACTATTCAAGGAATCTCCCCTTTTCGTTTGTACCTCCAATTTAGGAACACCCTCTATATGGCCGCAATCGCCAGCAACTTTGTACTCATAATTTTTGGGAATTTTGAGTTGTGTAAGGACAGTGCATATAGTATTATTGGTCTTAAAAACTTTTGATATGAAACCTCTAATTATTTCAGACACACCCGAAATTTACTTGACAATCCTTTTCAAATCTAAATTTATTCTTGGGGAACGATACTCCTTATTTAAATCTCTTTCTACTTGTACCACTTTTGAAAGATAAAATACAGACATAAAACATCAGCAAGAAAATTTCCACATGTGCTGAAAGTTTGGCTCATGCAGTGGTTGTAAGCACTTTTACAAAGTCTGTTTACCATAATGTTAGTATTATTTAATATTTAAACATCTGTCTATAGTCTATACCTAAATATATTTTGTCTTTGAAAAGTGGTACTAAGGAACACCCGGAACATACTGAAATATGATCATAGTTTTGTTTTCTGTTTGTTCTGTTTTGTTGTTATGAATTTCGCTCTTGTTCAGTTATAGTTCTATTTATAAAACTTTCTGGATATTGATTTTCAAGTAAATGTTCTTTGTTAATGTTGACTACTCTGTTAAATTTTCATAAATGCTCCTTACAATACCTTTATTTAAAATTCAAATTTCTATTAATATTCATAGGTTCTTGATAAGTATTTGTAGTTATGGTATTGTTTGATCTATTCATTCATCAAGGTAAGTAAGTTTATGTAAATGTTCGGTCTCCATTGTGAATGTTATTGTTGGTTCTCGACTATTGATCTAATCCAAGAATGAGTTCAGTTCTTGAACACCATACTCCACAAAAATCTCATCAACATATATCCACTACACTTTTGGTTTTGTGATCTAATTGCCTAGAAACCTTTCTTCAAAATTTGTTATAAATATAATACTAATTATAGATGACAAAGAAGACCCCTGGCAATTCTTGTTAATAGAATTCTTCTATAAATTGAAAATATGTGGTTTTTAAGCAGAGTTTTTATTGTTCCATAATTGTGTCAAGTGTTTTCCAAAAGTCAGTTGTTGTGGTTTTTATTTTTTTTGAGTTTTTTATATATAATCGTCAAAGTCTGTTTATTCCATACATCCCAGGTGTATTCGAAAAAAGTAAGCAGTTAGGAAATAAATACGATATTAAAACTGTTTTTAAAACAAATAATACATTTTCCTCTATCCTCTCACATACCAACGCAACTCAAAATTCCAAAAATTGTGTGTACAGTGTTGTGTGTGACTGTGCCCATAGTTATACCGGTGAAACTTCAAGACCTTTAGAAGTAAGGAAAAATGAACACCAATATAACATTTCAAGAAGCCATGTGGACAAATCAAATTTGGCCAATCAGCACTGGCAGCCATAGAGATTGGGATAAAACAAAGATCTTGTTGAAAGATGAAAAGTTAAAAAAGAGAAAACCTAAAGAAGCCAGCTGTATAATGTAAGAACACGGAAATCGGGGCCCCTTCAAACGACCTTCATTTGCGCTGGAGAGATCTATTGCTAGAAGAGCAAAAAAGGTACCTTCAGTATCAAGTGATCGGCAAATGAAAAATTGTCACTGTCAGATTATTTGAAAAACAACAAAATCCATATCAGAAGAATATCGAAATACTCAACAAAACGATTGACAACGACTACAGAGTCGGAGTTAAAACATCTTCAAACAGAGAAGTATAATACAATATACAAAACACTATTTACATACAGGATATGGAGGTTTACTGTATTGGGATGTTAAATGTTTTTGTTCTAATGGAGTGATTTTTTGCTTGTAGATTGTAATAATGTCTTTAGTCTTTAGCTTTTTTTTATTTTTGTATTTTGCGTGGGATCTGTTTAAAGCTTAAATTATTATGCTGTATTAAAAAGTTATAACATCTTGGTATTCAAAAATCACATCTTGGAATCATTTCAGTTACTTAGGTTAGGTTAGGGGGGAACAAACTGAAAATAGAAAACCAATACCAATCAAAATAATCAAAAACATTTCAGGAGTTTTTCCGAAATTATTAATAATTATTATTGTCACTGTATTTATTACCAACGCTATGCGGTGCAATCATTAAAAATTATAAATATGGCTAACATTTTAAATAAATCTGATAAAACCAATTTACACTGACATTAAAATTGATTAAATACATAATTTTCATACATAATTTCCTTGTGTTTCAAAGTAGTTGCTTTGTTTAAACATGTTAATTAGAACCCCATAACAAATTGTGAAAATCTTAATTTATAATTAGTAAACACTTAAGTTGAATTCTCACCGATTACAATATATTTGTCAGCAAAGAAATTATCCACCAAATTTTACGACCTTGAAGTGAATTTAAATAATTCCTAGCTTTGAAATAAACCTGATATTTATGTGGAAGATAAATATAAATGGTTTTAAAATTATTCTTCAGCTTTAAATGTTTTCCAACCATATGGGATCGTGAATCTATTTACGCTTCCTACTAATTATTTCTGTAAAATCCTTATACCTTAATAAAAAATGACCTTAAGGAAAATTTTTGAAGAGGATGTCAACCGTGTTTGGGAAAAACCTAAATATTGTTGATTAACGAAAGTACGTCATATAGTAAAACATTAAAATGCACATGTGTTAATTTAAGAAACTCATATATGAGAATAAAAAAACAAAAATACCTAATAGGTGGCCAAATTGATAAGGGATTGGTATTTTTCATTTTACCAGAGGATATTTTAATCTCTAGTCAGCTCTCACAACATTTATTACTTAGTTTTTGTTGCTTGTAACATTATCTTTGTTTTTGACAAATGGCAATACTAATAATTGTTATGATTTATTAACTCTTTGAGTTAGTGCTCGTTGGGGAAAGTGTGCAAATGTAGTGGAATCGTCTAAAGTTTCAACAAATTGCTTTACGTTATTTTAGAAATAGAAATATACGTTATTTTAGTTTTGTTATACTTCATCTGAAAATTAATAAAATAGCAGATATACACTTTCGGATTTTTGTAAAAACTCATGGCTTGCTAGATATTAAAAAAAAACGAAATTCTCTAGCTCCTTTGTTTTTCATTTTATACAAAAAGTGTAAATATAACAAAATTGAAGGGAGTTGTATCCGGAATATGCTTGTCATGTCCTCGTTTGCGTGACAGCTCTCGTTTTCGAGATATGACACAAACTTATCTTTTTTTAAATGGAACTCATAGTTGGCTATGACCTCAAAAAATCGGACATTTTTAGAGCTTTTCAACGATATAATACTCGATATAGTTATTCGTAAAAATAACGGAGTTATGGATGCTTTTCTCTCTTATTCTCAGTTTTAACGTAGGTAGCCATGAAAAAGATTGTTTTCACTTTGACGTTTCCTCATTTGAGAGAAATTCCATTAGTAGTACTGAACTGACAGTCGATATTGACAAGTTTTCGTGATAAAATGGAATATTCTAACGAAAAAAAAAACTGAATATGGTGGAATGTTATATCATATGCCATAAAAATTCAGTTCGTGCAGCTGAGGAATACTTTCATAGATATTTTAATCTTCGTCAACCTGCTCTATGTACATTTAAAAGGCTTTACGATAGTTTACGCAGATATGGATCTTTTACTAAACCACCAAAGGAACGTAATCAAATAAGCCGTTGACCCCGATGCGCTAGCCGGATTCCCAGAAATATCGGAATAATGTCCCTTCCACGAATTATGGGATGAATTAAAAAGAAATTAAAAAATTAAAAGAATTCGTAATGACAAATTTAGTAAATCACAATTTGACATTAATGTTTGACAATTAAACTGATCTAACTAAGGGAATTTGCTGCAAATTTGGTATATACAGGGTAGCACAAAACATTTTAAAGATCATGTGAAATAACAAAGCTTATCTTTAGAATTTCATGTGGCGTTCCTAGGTACGACTTTTTTATAAGATAGTGCATTCGCCAAAAATGAGACCAAAGAAATTCTGATGTTCCAGAAATGTCGTTAAAGTCATAAGGGAAAACCTAGGAAAAACCATTATTCATTTCATCTTTGATTATTGGTAACGAAGAACGGCTGAATTCTATAGAAGTACTAGCTATACAACCGCTTTTATATAATAAAATTGAAGCTTTCGTTTTGTGTTCTTTGTGTAATATGATTGAATTCTGAAATTGTATGTTATCACCAAGGTTCCAAGCATATTTACAAATTTTTGACTTTTCGAATTGTCGTTTCTTTATATAATTTTTAACTGACTTCCAAAAAGGAGGAGGTTATCAATTCGTCGCGTATTTGTATTTTTGTTACCTGATTTCTTCTCCTGTGGTGGACCGTTTTGTATGAATATGGTCTTGTTTAATAGAGTATATATCCGTAAAGTGATAAAATTATTGAATGAACACATGCGTGCATGGAAATCGACCAATAATATCCCTAATATATTGGTCGATTTTTCGAAAATTCCTTATGGATGTGTTTAATCTATTAAGGAAGATCTCTAGGTGATCTCATATACTTTTCTGCGACGTGCAACTTGCAGTTTTGCAGAAAATCGCCGAAAATTCCAAAATTTTTATCAAAAATTTCATCAAAACGACATTACGGACATTTTCTCATATATATTTTAATTCCAACGTAATAGTGCGGGAATTTTAGGCACTGGAAGTTTTAATTGCGAATTTGAAAATTTTCTATGTACATCTCAAGCATATAGGTAGTAAAGCATCGTATGAATGAGTACCAAGCTCGTTTTGTTTGTATACCAGGCAAATACCTATTTAAATAAAAAAAATTCCATTTTTTGAGATCGTGCTTTTGGTTGTCACATTCTCCCGGCCTAATAGAAAATCCGGAGACAACACATGTCAAATTATAAACTGCTATTTGGTGCGTTTATAGACAGGATGTTTTGTTATAGCAAACAAAATCACAAAGTAAAGTGATAGAAGGAGTTGCATTTATATGATGATTGAAATATAGGTAAGGCCGTTTAGCCGTATATACAGGATGGTTAGAATATAGGGTGGAGTGGACGTTTGGTGGTATAAAAATGTTGGAAAATATGTGAAATTAAAATTATATAGGGTGATTAAAAAACTGTTATATGATATGGACGTAAACAAATCATATACAGGATGGTTGAAATATATGCTGAAGTTGAATTATATTTATACAGTGTTATATTAAAAAATTATTTATTTTATAGCCCATATAAGAAGTTGTATAAAGTGTGGAGAGGAATTAATGTTACACAGGACGATACTATAAAATATGAAAAATGAAATAATTTATGGGGTAGCCCACAAGGAGTTATATACTGTGGTTGAAATATAGGACGGATTTGACTCCGTAAATATCGGATGGATTCTACCCCGTCCTATAGTTTACAGAAGGCAGCAAACAAATTTATGCTTGTCCGTGGGCAGTCGTATGTACAGGATGGTTGGTACATAGGGTGGCGTGGAATTATCTATAGTTATACAGAATTGTCAAAAAAAGTTACATGGCGTAGTCCATAAGGCATAAATATATTTTGGGCTTATTATGTCAACGCGTACTAGTACATTTTGTTCGTACACATTGACCAGTCAATTTAAATGAAAATGTATCATTGTGTAATGTTGAGGCTTTCGATGTTACCTGGTCCTGTCTATTAAGGTTATATATACAAAATAAAAGATAAAGAATGAAAACTACCTGGGTTCAAAAAAACTAAAAATTGAAAATAAAACATTTTTAAAAAAAAATTAACCGACTTCCACCTATAATTAAAAAGCTATAAATAATTATAACAAAATACAACTCTAGCAAATAAATAACACATTCAATGTTGTTAGGCACCTACCTAGGTAGTAAAAAATGTTAACATAAAAAGGTGCTCATGCTGTTCAAATTAATTACCTACCAATCTAGTATATTTTTGAAGTCGGTGCCAAGCAACAATCAAGTTTGATGAAGTAGTAGATAAGTACGAAATGAAGAATTTTAGATTTACTTAACACCGACTTCAAAAATATACTAGATTGGTAGGTAATTAATTTGTACAGAATGAGCACCTTTAAATGTTTACATTTTTTACTTTCTGGGTAGGTACCTAACAACACTGAATGCGTTATTTATTTGCTAGAGTTGTATTTTGTTATAATTATTTATAGCTTTTTAGTTATAGGTGGAAGTCGGTTATGTATTTTTTTAAATGTTTTATTGTGTTCATTTATTCGAACATTTATGTCTAGAGATTTATCCAATATAAAATTTGTTACTTTCGCAAGGAATCTTATAAATGCAGTTTTTTGAGTTTTGTTTTGTGTTACGTTATTGGTTTAGTTTTTGATAAAATTGATTTCATTGTGTTTCTTGTTTTAAAAATTGTTTAAATATTAAATCTGTTTCCCACACTTTTTCGTCTTTCTGAAATACCATGTATGTATGACATGGTTGTTGTAGTAATGTGGTCATCAAGGGTATTAGTATTGTTTGGAGTAGATTGGTGTAGAATGTCAGTGATAGTTTTCTGTTCAATTTTATCTAACTTTTTAGGATAACTGTTTGCAGATAATACATTCTTTCATATATTTTTTTCTTTATTAAATTTAACCATATCAGAACAGTTGGTTTTTGCTCGATCATATAAAGATTTAAGATGCCTTTTTATGATATTTGGGTGATTAGAGTTAAAATTGAGATACCGGCTTTCTGCAAACAAAAACTATATAAAGAATCAACAATTCGAAAAGTCAAAAATTTGTGAACATGCCTGGAACCTTGGTGATTACATACAATTTCAAAATTCAACCATATTACACAAAGAAGAAAACAACATAAAACGAAACCTAAAAGAGCGTCCTTTAATTTTATTAAATGAAACCCATTGTATAGCTAGTACTTATATAGAATTCACCCGTTCCTGGTAATCAATAATCAATGATGACATGAATAATGGTAATGTCTTTTTGAACAACCCTATATCGGTATAGTTCATAAGGTTTTCCCTAGGTTTTCTCTTATGACATTAATGAGATCTCTGGAACATCAAAATTTCTGTGGTCTCATTTTTGGCCAATGTCGTACCTAGGAACGCCACATGAAATTCTAAAGATAACTCTTTCAAATTTTTCCAATTGAAAGGAGCTTTATTATTTCACATTATCTTTAGAATTTTTAGTGCTACCTTGTATATAGGAAACCACATTGTTCCATTCATAAATCACTACAATCAAATATATATAGATCGAATATTCATAATTCATGAAAGTTAAAGACACAAAGATAAAAATCAAAGCTACTTATCATCTAGAAACAATTCCACACAAAATAACTTTTAACTACAAATTTAGTGCGGAAAGCATTAATTATTAATTTAATATTATTTTCTTCTAGAATGGCACATAATTAAAATACCCAATAATATTTTCAACACAAAAATCTTAACTTTCAGTGCACTTAATTTAAAACCTTTGAAAAATGTTTTTCATTGTAATTCACATAGTGACGCTCTCTAAACTTCTACCGGTATCAGAAAAAATATAAGAATGGGTACGAAAACACATTTTCATTTTTTGGGGAAAGTATAGCACTTTTTTAAAAATTGTATAAGAATTTTAGATTGTTTTTACCTGAAATTATTTCTGTACTTAATAGCGAATATTCAAAACTTCTGTTAAATAAATTAACTTCTAAGCACAAGAAACCATTTGAAATGAAGCATTTATGAATAAAACATTTATTGAACCGCTCTATACTTATCATTATTTACCTTCATGTCAATATTATATGGAACTTTAAATTTAAATAGTCATAGACACGTTTTTGCTACAAGGACCGGCGCAGTCAAATCAAGTTCAAGACTGAAGCATAAAACATGTTTTGATATTTGATATACAGAGCAATTTTTAATAGATTAACTAAAAACTACAAAATAACTACTTGTAGATAGTTTTAAATTCAAACAATAAATTTGTATTTCCAACATCCCTAATCCTCAAATTACAGTTTTCTTCAGAATTCTTGTAAAAATTATAGAGAACTATATTATAATTCCTTTCACCTCTTGGACACTAAGCTAATCATTACACATTTTAATTTTTTCCGTATCAAATCATGAAAAATGTTCAGCATATTAAATATTCTTGTTATAAATAATAAGAGCAGGAACTATATATTGTCAAAGAGGGTATGAAATCACCACAAGCAAGGGACAGTAATGTAAATAAAACTTACAATAACATTTTGTATATAAATTAGAAGTACACCTAGAAATCCTTTTCATAATTTAAAGATTATCACAATAAATAAATATAATTTTACTTACAGGTCTGTAAATACTTCAGAATTCCGGCAGAAAATGAAGACTGGCACACAGAAACACTCAACAAAAGACTTCTAATGAAAGATTCTTATGAATTATGCAATACCAAAACACCGCAACTATTTTGATATTCAAAGCATTAATTAAAACCAGTTCAAAGTGCACAGAATACCGCAGTTGATTGTGTTTTCAATATTTCCAACCGTTTTTTAAAGAACTTGATGAATATCGCCGGAGACCCACCAAAGAACTAGAAGTCTGCAGACTGTTACGTCGAAAATGTACTACTTTCGTTTTGGCTGAAGTTCTCAAGGAAGGGGTTTCGATATCAGGTTGTATGTTATGCCAGCAGTGTGATGGTTTACTGCGACTGTTGATGTAATTATCGTTATTATAGATGTTATGATATTGAATTTTATTTTCGTCAACGCAGGTGGAAGAAATTTTAATTATGATGTCTTGGTACGTCATCGATGGACGATAGTACTGAATTTCACTGAAGAGTATTTGACCAGCAGGGAACTGTTTACTATTAGAGTTTGGTGAGTTTAAACCGGTGAAAACTTAAACGTAAAATACATCCAAAAGGGTTACAACTCCGTAATTTATAATTCCAGAAATTTCGGTCATCATTTAAACGTAGTAACTATAATAAATAATGAGGAGGAAGGAACTTTTAAAGCAATCAAGAATTTCCATAACTGGAAAGCATCAGGACCAGAGGATGTGCTTAATTACTGGAAAGAAGACGGAAGAAATCCTAAAAACCCCCATTAATGACTTAATTACATACCTCTTACCAAAGAACAATGTATGTACAAAGGATCCAACAATGTACTGCTCAATTAATTCCCAAACTTTCACAAACGTATAAGATCAAGCATTAATCATCACCTTTTCAGACACTGAGCTGTACAACATAATTTCTAAACAGCAAAAGAGATGCACAAGAAATTCCATGGGATGCAAAAAACAGTTTATAATTGACTCTGGTGCCTACAGTCAAGCCCATACCAAACGACGAAATCTCTAAATTTCATATGTGAACCACAGAGGCCTTCGAATAAGTTCCACATAATTGGCCCATTCGGTTACTGAAACTTTATAAAACAAAAACTCTATTTTTCATTTTTTAGAATATCCCAGAAGCCGACTGGTCCATATACAGTGACCCTATTCCAATTAGAAGAAGTATTTGCCACGGATGCTCTCTTTACCTGCTGGGCTTTTGCCTTGCTATAAACCCACTCTCCCATAATCCGAACTCGATTGTTTAATACAGTAAAGTTAAAATACAACAAGGGAGCTATGAAATAAGAGATGGCACCATTTATAAATACCTTGGAATGTAGCAAGATCAACGATTTGACCATTCCACCATGAAGAAGACCTGAAAACAAAATTTTATGGAAAGCGGCTGTTGAAGAAAAAACCTAATAGTAAAAAAACTGTTTTAGATCATTAACACCTTTGCATTCTCAGTGCTCAGTTGCTGACATGGCACAATGACAACCGAAAGTTCGAGTTCTTTGAACAAAAGCTCAAAATCACCATCCAAAAAGGTCCACCGATCGAACTACATTGCCGGGGTGTGAACAAGGAGGAGGATTGGTAGATCTATATATGCCAGGTTGATGACACAATACCTCTGCGATTGACAGAAGCACAAGTTCAATTACATCACCAGTCAACGGATCAAAAACTGCTCAAATGGAAAGAGAAGGCCCTTTATGGAAGAAATATAAACGACGTCATCCACACATATGTCTACAATTTAGAGTTAAAATACGGGTTGTTTAATGTCAATCCTAGATCAACAAATACCAAACAAACATCGTTAAAAAAGTATCTACAAGAACAGCTTATCTGAAACATCGTTAAAAAAGTATCTACAAGAACAGCTTATCTGATATAGCAGTCCCTTACAACGATAATATGTATATATATATATATATATTTTTGATTGAGAAGTCTTGGGTTTTTGGGACCATTGAAATAATTCTAATTTAGTTTTTCGTGGTAATTATTATATTTTACGTACGTTTCGACCAATTCTTGGTCTTTTTCAAAAATATTGTTTTTTGGAAAATTAATGACAACATAATTTTACACACACTTAACCACTGTATATAAACTTAACATATTTGAAAAGTATTGCGCCACTACAACTAAATTTATCTGCCTGCCTTATGATAGTCAATATGCAAGATGTGTTCGCCTCTTCGGGCCGTAAAGAAAAAAATGAATTTTTTTCTTTACGGCCCGAAAATTGCACAAGTTCCACCCGTACAAACTTTCAGTATTTTGTTTTGTATATGGTTTAGAGACATGTGCCTTGACAATCCCCAGTTTCCATTAAAGGTGTTATGGTCAGATGAAACTAGATTTACTAACTGCGGTATGTTCAATAGACACAATGAGCATATCTGGGCTAAAGAAAACCCTTTCCATGTAGAACAAAGATCACCCCAGAGAAAATTTGGTTTTAATGTTTGGTGTGGTATCATAGGGTATACTATTCTGAGGCTTTTTATCTATGACGAATCACTTACTGGGGAGCGCTACTTGCATTTCTTGCAGTACACTTTTCAAGACATGTTGCATAATTTGAATTTGAGAATTCGTTTAGAAATTGAGTGGTTCCAACATGATGGAGCACCTGCTCATAACTCGTTATTAGTAAGACAACACTTAGATAATATTTATCCAAACTCTTGGATAGGAAGAAATGGCCCACGCGAATGGCCACCCCGGTCTCCGGATTTGGCAGTTATAGACTTCTATTTTTAAGGGGTGCGCTAAAAAACAAAGTATACAAAAGAAAGTATGAGACAGTTGGTGAACTCAGGGAGGCGGTATTACAAGCAATTGAAGAAATTGATTGGCGGTCTGTGAGGAAAGGTTTAATGACAATCTTAAAAAGATGCAATTTTTGTCTAAATAACATAAATTGTAACCATTATTATGTACTTTAATTTCTTAATTTTTTAGTAAGTACCTACTTATTTAGTTATTTCGTTATATCTGATATACCTAATAAAAAAATCGTTCAATGTTTTTTGGAATAGTTATTAATAAATCAATCTATTTCATGGCTAACTACGTTAAAAGTGAAAATAAAAGAGAAAAGCATCCATAACTCCGTTATTTTTAGCAGCTGCTAGTTATTCGAGTAACTAGAAGCGAAAGCAGAAGGCTACGAGAATTATGCGAACCGACCTGAAGAGGGCAGATGTGACTGTGCCGTAACGTCGTCATTTTAACATCGATCCCGGCAGGGATCAGTTATCAACTACGCGGATGAATTCCCGGAAACCATCTAATACATATATATATATATAGAAAAGAAGCCGAGAAAATATATAAAAACAAGGATTTGAAATTTCAAACAAAGTGAAAATGGGATCTTAAGAACACACCAACTGTAGCAATTGTTATGTCAACAACAGGAGCAGTCTCAAAAGTTCTAAGAAAGAATTTAAAACATATCTGTTTGTATTAACATCTTTACCACCATCTTTAAATTCTCTCTAAATATATTCATGATTTCTTAATATTATGGTAGTGGCTATAACCAAAAATCGATAAAAAGGCTTGCTTGAATGGTATCCAAAACTATACTGATAAGAAATGGCGCCTTTCTCCACCATGTCAAAACGTCCAATGAAGTGTAAAATCATTTCGTTGCTGACAATAGCGCGACATAGCCGAATGCTAGTTTTATGCAAAGCGTCATAAATGTTTCTTTTAAACATTTAATAGGATTACAGAACAATGTTGTTTTATTTGTCACTATAGAAAGTTCAATTACAATTTTTGTGATTAATAATGACAATGAGAAAGTGTAACATTCGAAGAATTATTTTTAGCTTAAATAATTGTGTTAATCTACTGTGGTTACTAATTACCTAGATTTGTGGTAAAATGTATATATGAGGTAAGCATTTTTTCATGTTCTTTAGAAGCTGTGTGAAACAAAAACGTAATACTAAAACTGTATTTTTTAATTATGAACCATTTTAAATTAAATGTCAGTGATGATGTAGTTAGTTTTTAGATTGTCTTTAACTATCTCATAAACTGATTATTTGACAAAACAACAACAAAAATTTCAAAAATTATTTTGATTTTTGATTTGATGTTCTTAACTTTCTTATTTTAAGAGATTTGTCAATTTTGGGATGGGGTTCCCTTGGAACGCCACTGGAAATAGGTTCTTTCTGATCTTTAACCGAGAATTCCTTAAAATATGTCTAGTTGAGCATGATGTCAATGGTCAATTTTGGTAAGAAACGAAGGGTTTGGTATTAGGGTACAAAACTTTGTGTTTGTACATAAATGGCCCATTTAAAGTTTTTCGCCACTCTTTTGAAAGCATTTATTTTGCTCTAACTGGCAGTTTTAAATAAGTAAAATTCTATTTTTGAGAGAAATTTGAAAGATGAAATGTATCATGCAATGTCATCATTATAAGTTTTTGATTTCCTTAAGTCATTTTATACAGAAAGAATGGAGAAATTATGTAGTCTTTTATATTTCATTGATGTGGTGACTCAAAAATCCAAATTAATCTAGCAGATTTCTTTATCCTCCCCAAACAGAGCCTGTATTATCTTAATAACGAAAGAACTGTACTCGTTAGATGAATACTTTTTCAGTTTTTAGCGTATAGTTAATATGATGCATTTTGTATTGTAAACGTATTCCACTTTATTGTATTATCTGTATTCAGTAAGTGATCTTGTGTCAAACAGTAATAACTGTGTATATATTTATCGTAAATGTACCTGCAATTAATGTGATAATTATGATTCAAATGTACGCTCAAGCAACCTAACGGATTCCATACATTGTAAGCTATGTCATATTTGGAAATAAATTATTATTTATTTATTATTTATTTCAGAAGAAAGCTAGTCTTACCCCCCCCCACGTGGTCTCCTTAGTTTCACTTTAATTCTGTTATTGCTTCGCTGACGTATTTTACTTTATGTGTTTTTTAGTTAAGTTTCTTATCCAAGTTTTAGAGCTGTGGTATTTAAAGATTATGTTCAACATTTGGAGCTCAATTGCTCGTTGGTTCCATAGGTTGTTCATCAATTGTTGCGTTTAAGAGTCCCCTTTTGAGCTTCATATGTCAGAACTTATAGGACATATTACTCAAATAGTCTAGAATACAGATGCTTGGTTGTATACACGTTAATTCTTTAATGACTAGCTTAACTTCCCAAAGACAACGTAAATCAGCCTCCATCTTCTGTAAAATTGTAATTCTAATTTTCCAAAAAGTTTGGTTTATTCCTTGATGATGACAACTTAGAGTTGTTGAAACGGCGTTGAGTGTTTAAATAAAGGTTAGGTGTTAGGGGGCAAAACTGTGTTTTTACATTTGTGGCATCTAAGGTTCCACAGCATTTCTATGAGTCCCTAAAAGCTTTGGTTACAGCAATCCCATAGCTGATTTATAGTTGTTTTCTGAAGGATAGTTGGGCATCTCCGGGTATAATACCACATATACTTGAAAGTCACAACTATCCTTCAGAAAAGTAAACATAATTATGTTTAATTAGAATTAGGAATCATCCAGTTCGTGGTTTTCATTTATTTTTTTGTCCTATGAATCTGCTACACAAAGCATTTGTTTTTGTTAAGTTCAAGAATCAATTTAATTTTCAGCATCAATAGGCGTTCCTGGGCTATAATCTTTTATAAATGCAGCTTGTTCAAATGCTTAGTATTCGTCAAGTTTTACCGTTTATACAGTTTGGTTTGAATTGTTCGATCTATAGTTTCCAATATTCGCTTGGTTTCCTTTGTAGTGTAATAATGTCACAGTGGGATTTTGCTCTTTATTAAATCAACCCCAATATAGTATAAAGTTTGGAAAAATGTTCATAAGTATTTTGTTAATATAGCTGGACGTTTTAAACATTAGAATTTATTGTTAATTATTTTTTCTTTGAGTTAGTCACATCGGTTTCAGTCAATTTTCTATATCAATACTATAATGATTTGACTCATATCATTACAAAATCAAATGGTATCATAAGCTGTGCAACCTATAATGATCTCTCTTCTGTGCTTTTTTCTACATATGAGTTATTCATCTTCTTAGAAGTTTACACTTTACTTTCACAAATAGATATGCAAGAGAATAGTATTTTAATCTTTTTATTTTTTCCGGGTCATGTCTGTGAATACGAGTTCGTTGTAATTATTTTTTTAGGCGAAAAACCTTCGACGTTTTGCCAATAATCTATTCGACTTTGATGCTCTAAATGTCTTAACTTTGATATTTGGTTTGTTCACGTAAATATTAAATTTCATACTATCATTAAGTATAATTTTGTTGAAAACAACATATTTTCGAGTTCGAGAATATTAGCCTATTATTACTCAGAAATGTTAACCTTGAGCAGCGCTATCATTTCCTTATTTCTTAGGATCGAAGTAATTGTTGAATAAAGTAGGTGATAACTTGTGGAAATGTGCAAAACCTACTCTGCCATTTTAAACCTTAGAATATACTTATTTAACAATCAAGGTAACTTGAAGATATCGGTATGTATCATCATCATTATCATTATTTCATGGTTTAGCATTCGTAACATATCAGGTTCTTATTTCTTTCTTTGTGATTCTGTTTGCGGAAAGACTGTGCCTGTGATTTTTCTGAAGAGATAGTGACCTCAAGAATCTGAGATGAGTCTACTAGATGCCAAATATTAAATATTTGGCCCAATAACTTGAAATATTTGTTTAGGAGGCAGATTCATACGTGAAAAACTCGACACAGTTCATTAAAATTGTTAACAAGTAAAAGACATTCCACCTCATCACTCTCTGAAGAATGCTTATTTTATGTAGGGAAACCGAACTTTATACTAGCATAATTCTCCTCAGTCGTAGCAAATATTATAATAGTGTATATCACAATATAAACTTGTTTTTTGAATGATAATTGTGGGATCTCTGGTTTTTATGTTTTCTGAGTTCTTAGGGAATAACTACAACATAAACCTGAAAGTCTGTATATTTCAAAACTTTCAAGATCTAAATCACACCTTGTTTTCATTGGTATGAATACAAATTGAACAAAAAATTAAAAAAGAGAGATTTGCCATGATATTGATATTTTTTTCCTGAATGATATTTGTAGCATATTTTTCAATGTCTAAGTACTTCTTGGGAAATAATACCACAGTTAATAAAATTGCTGTATATTGACAACGGGGTCTGACCTAGACCCCGAAACGTTTGGAATATACAGCAATTTTCGTAACTGTGGTGTTATTTCCCAAGAAGTACTTAGACATTGATATTGATATTCGTCATTGCAAAGCTAGATTGTGGAATTTTAGAGATTTCAGCAGACTTCCTGAGTCGATAAAAAGAACGAACAGCAAAAATGTGTTTTCTTGTCTTGACATATTATTTAAATTTGGATTTATATTGCCTTGGGATATGTATATATAAATAGGCAAAGACAAAACGATTAAGTACCATTTTCACCTCTGTCTCTCAACGGATTTTCTTCATTTTTGTTTTGTTTAGTAGCTACTGACGACCTTCAGTGCAGAATGCAATATTAATTTATAATATTGGTTCATTCATTTAATAAAATATAATAAAAATTCATTATTTACGTCCATAAAATCAACGCCAAACACCTGAATGTGCCGCCGCCGCCAGATTCAAAACATTGAGTAATTATATATAGAGGGACCAATGCTGTTATATTATATCTTTATATATTATAATTATACAGGGCGATTCTAGATATGTTAGAAATCATTTTTTTCGTGGGTGGCACATAAGCAGTTGCATATATAGGCTGTTTAAAATATAGAGTAGAGTGCAATTATAACTAATAAAATAATTATAGAGGGAAGCCCTATAGCGTTTGAATTTACAAGGTTCTTGGAATAGAAGGTGCAGTAGAATTACAGTTATACAGGGTGGTGCAAAAAATATTATACAGAGATGCATATACAGGTGGTGGAAATGGAAATGCAACATTTCGTAACCCATAAGCAGTTGTATATAAAGGAAAGAGAATTGAGTGCAATTATAGCTATACCGGGAGGTCAGATAAAATAAATATGTAGGGTAGCCTATTAGCGGTTGAATTTTTGTCATATAAAATTAAGAATTACGAATTTGAACACAAATAAAGGCCTATGAATTATATCTGAAAAAAACTTGAATTTCGTTACTTATTTGTAGAAGCGAGATGTAAGACCTACATCTAGGATTTTCGAGGAAACTATCACACAGAGGTTCCGAATCTGGATCCGTTTCGTGTAATTGCTATTCTCCCTAAAATCCTAGGTTAGTATGTAGTACGATAAAATTTTCAGGTTGCTTAACCTGCCAGAGATATTCACGCAATTGGTCGAATTTCGACCACTGGGCGACAGCTAGTACTCATAAATTCGTTGGATAAACTGGCTCACCAACGTTTGCCGATATAAGGGAAGACATCTTGTAGTAGGGACCTATATGCCTTATCTAGGCCCTTTATTTCCCAGTATTAGTGGGAATAATTACATTGTAGTATTGTGGTTCTATACATTTTTTTTTGTATTTTGGGTTGGTTAAAAGCGATAATTTTGTGGGATTACATTTTTTTTTGTTGTATTGTTTAAGTAACAGTATTCAAAAAATTTTCATTTGTCTTTTATTTACATTGTGGGTTTGAATTATTGTTTCTAATTTTTGTTTTTGTTTTATTTTCATTATATGTGTCATTTTTTTTTCGTGTTTACTTTAACTTCTTCCCATACAACCACCAGCATTTGCGAAGCCTGGGGACTTACCCTCTTAGAGGAGGCTAGGTGACCAGAACCAGAAGGACTGAGAGTCAAGGCAGACAAGGGGCAGTAAAGTTCCTTTTATTTTATTTATTTTTTTCATCCAACATTTACAGAGAGGGGTTCCCCGAGTCTTTCTCCCCAACAAAAATTCTATTCGGGTGGTAGCAGCATTACCCTCTTCTCTCAGGGCCTATATAGATATATTTTTCTCAATTACACAGTAAGCCAGGGCCCATTTGCTACACTAAGAAAGAAGAACAGAGACCGGGAGATAACAAGAGACCGGAAGGATATATCGTAAAACCCTTCCATCCTGCAGCCTTAAATGACTGTCGATGTTTTTTAACTGAAAATAATACCACAAGTCACGAAATTACTGTATATTTCCAAACGTTTTGAGGTCTAGGTCAGACCCCGTTCTCAATGGCAAAGAGACTAGTATTAAAATGTTTGACAATATTTATTATTTGACTTATGACGCAACTAAGAGAATTTAATTTCATTGTATTAAAGAGTAGTACAGAAATTTCTAAAGATCATATAGTTATAAAATTCCTTTCCAATTGGAAGAATTTGAAAGGAGTAATCTTCAGAATTTTAGAATCGTGATGTTTTTCAAAGTTGCCTTGCCATTGACAACGGGGTCTGACCTAGACCCCGAAAGGTTTGAAAATGTATTTCGTGACTTATTTCCCAAAAATGACACAAACATCATTCAGAAAACAGCTATGTTTTTATGTTTGCGCGCAAAAACTAGATAACGGATTTGTATAAAATTTTGCACAGTGTGTAACCTGGATACTTTTTGAGTTAGCATTATACTTATCAGTGAGTGTTTGCTTGTGCTATATTTTGCTCAGCTGGTCCTTTTGGGTGGTGTTTTTGTATTATTAATGTGTTTTTTTCATTTTCCGCAATAGTTTGTTGTGTTTTCAAAATCAAACATACGTGCCCTTTCTGGAGCTGTTCAGTCAAAAAATGAAATTTGAAAATCTCCGTAAATCAAGTCGTATAAGCTTCAAAAACTTTAGTACCCTACTGATACAGAAGTGAAGCTAACCACAATGGAAATGATCACCAAAAGGACACATATGATCATGGTCTGCGGCAGAATTGGCGCCAGCACCAAAACACCATTTGTTTCGTGAACCAGAAGGTAAAATTCAATCGAAAGGTGTACTTTCTAGAGATTATTGAGATCATGGTACATCTGTGAGTCACTTTACAGATGCAGATTGAACATTTCATCAGGATTCTGTTCCAACTTATAGAGAAAAAATATCACAGGAGTGGTACAAAGACATTTTTCTAAGTTCCATCACATCTGCGCAATGGGCTCCGTACTCGCCGGATCTCAAACCATGGACTACTGTGCATGATGGGTTCTTAAGATACGTGTCTCTATTAAGCCCATAAAAACTTTGTAGTCGCTAAAACAATCTTTTTGGCGAGAGTGGGACTCATTGCCACATAATCTTTGACCCATTGCCAGAAATTTCTTATTCTTTTAAAATTTTATATTCCAATAAAATGTAGCAACTTTGAAAAAGGCTATATATGTTATTACCCAACGTCTGTGTTATGCTGCTAGTACACACGTCCCTCTTCCGCAAGATGCCAGGTATAATTCGGGGAAACTTTACAACCTTCCACTTACATTAAAAATGTAAACGTTGAAAATTATTAGGATTCAATCTACCAGTGAAAAGAGCAAATTTAAGGCCATTTCAATATACAAATTTTAACGGTTGTTAGGTGTTATATCACTTAAAAACCTCCAGTAACTGAACTTTGTGGTAAGCTTTCTTTCTTTCGGTATTTGCAGATTTATATTTTATTACTTTTTATTGGACTTTGAATATTTTGGCCTGGCAGTTATTGAAATTTCTTACTAGGAAACGACCCAAAACCATCAATCCCTTGCATCGAGTCGCGCTTTTGTAGTTACCGACTTTTGGAGGATAGGACTGACGGATCGAAAAACACCTGCATGAATAAAATTAACAACGAAGGCAAGCAAAAAAGGGTACAAATTGATCGAAATATCTTTCATCCTCGCAAAAAGTTTGGGTAGTTGAGGGAATAGAATGAATATATCGATTCACATAAAACACATTTTCAAGAAGGGTACGAACCCAACGTGGGTGGTCAAGTTTGCGAACGACAGACGTGTGTACCGTCAGCCTTAGGATTCAATCTACCCGAGAAAAGAGCAAATTTAAGGGCATGTCAATATAAAAATTTTAACGGTTATTAGGTGTTATATTACTTAAAAACTCCAGTAACTGAACTATGTGGTAAGCTTTCTTTCTTTCGGCATTTTCAGATTTATATTTTATTACTTTTTATTGCACTTTGAATATTTTGGCCTGGCCGGTATTGAAATTTCCTACTAGGAAACGACCCGAAAACATCGATCCCTTGCATCGAGTCCCGCTTTTGTAGTTACCGACTTTTGGAGGATAGGACTGACGGATCGAAAAACACCTGCGTGAATAAAATTAACACCGAAGGCTAGGAAAAAAGGGTACAAATTGGTTTAAATATCTTTCATCCTCGCAAAATATTTGGGTAGTTGAGTGAATAAAATTAATATATCCATTCATAAAAAACGCATTTTAAAGAAGGGTACGAACCCAACGTGGGTGGTCATGTTTGCGGACGACAGATGTGTGTACCATCAGCCTTAGGATTCAATCTACCCGAGAAAAGAGCAAATTTAAGGGCATTTCAAAATACAAATTTTAACGGTTGTTATGTGTTATATCACTTAAAAACTCCAGTAAGTGAACTATGTGGTAAGCTTTCTTTCTTTCGGTATTTGCAGATTTATATTTTATTACTTTTTATTACACTTTGAATATTTTGGCCTGGCCGGTATTGAAATTTCCTACTAGGAAACGACCCGAAACCATCGATCCCTTGGATCGAGTCGCGCTTTTGTAGTTACCGACTTTTGGAGGATAAGGACTGACGGATCGAAAAACACCTGCATGAATAAAATTAACACCGAAGGCAAGCAAAAAAGGGTACAAATTGGTGGAAATATCTTTCATCCTCGCAAAATGTTTGGGTAGTTGAGGGAATAGAATGAATATATCCATTCACAAAAAACGCATTTTGAAGAAGGGTACGAACCCAACGTGGGTGGTCATGTTTGCGGACGACAGACGTGTGTACCATCAGCCTTAGGATTCAATCTACCCGAGAAAAGAGCAAATTTAAGGGCATTTCAAAATACAAATTTTAACGGTTGTTAGGTGTTATATCACTTAAAAACTCCAGTAACTGAACTATGTGGTTAGCTTTCTTTCTTTCGGCATTTGCAGATTTATATTTTATTACTTTTTATTACACTTTGAATATTTTGGCCTGGCCGGTATTGAAATTTCCTACTAGGAAACGACCCGAAACCATCGATCCCTTGGATCGAGTCGCGCTTTTGTAGTTACCGACTTTTGGACGATAAGGACTGACGGATCGAAAAACACCTGCATGAATAAAATTAACACAAGCAAAAAAGGGTACAAATTTATCGAAATATCTTTCATCCTCGCAAAAAGTTTGGGTAGTTGAGGGAATAGAATGAATATATCCATTCACAAAAAACGCATTTTGAAGAAGGGTACGAACCCAACGTGGGTGGTCATATCTTGCGGACCAGAGACGTGTGTACCGTCAGCCTAAGAATTATTGTTTTGTTGAATTACCTTGTTTTAACGAACTTGAATGCAAAATCCCTATATTCATTGTCTTGGGACACTGTGTATGGGTTTGTTTGTGTTTGGTTACCTTCTCATCACTTGGAAATGGCACGTAATGAAAACTGGTCAAGTAATACATAAAACTAAAGATTACCCTATTATTTTCAAAAATGGTGGCTATTCTTTAAAAAAAAAACATTATTTATTTCTAAATTTCCACCTACCTTGATTTTCAATTTCAGAAAAATGTCTCAAGCTTCCTATACTGCCCTGACTTGTCACTTGTTCAGCTCAGCTCTCAACTGTTCCTTTGAAAATTAGCATTCAAATACGAAAAATAATCACCGACCAATTATTTTAACATGCGATTTTTTTTTATTTTGCACGGGAAATTTCGTGTTCTAGGAAATACCAATTGCATTGGCTGTTCCACTTAAACTATTCAGGTTATTATCACTTTCATCACTGAGTAATAAAACTAGTCTTATTATGTCAGACGTCAGGAGGTAGGGGTCAAGTTATTCAAGATGTTGGTGAAATGATACGTTTGTGTGCGAGATGCTAATACTCTCCGGTTTAACACTGAAGCGTTCGTTGATTCTTTAGCGACTGACGTAGAAATGGACTTTAAAAAACGAAAATTCGTTGGCATTGAAAGAGAAAGGAAGAATATGGAATTTTGTAATCGTAAGACATTTGTCGTTAACAGACAGGAACAAATTTTTTAATGATTTAGATAATTGACGTCAGTTGGCAGAGGCCGGAATTTGTCGACGGCATCCGGGATAGTAGTCACTGAAGATGGTCCCCGACTTTTCTTGATATTTATGCCTTTTCTAGATATTTATGCAGTTTCCTAACATTACTAGGTGTCCTAACAAAAACGAGTCACCTGGAATATGGTCTTCTAAATGTTATTTGTGGCATATTCATCCAGGTCTATTCTGGCCTCGTTTTCAATGGCTTTAAACATGCATTGGAAATATAAAATGCAAAATGGAAGTTTGATATATGAAATATAAGTAGACATAAGAAAAAATTGTTGATTCTAGACATACAGGTAGCACAAAAAATTCTAAAGATCATGTATTACAGTTTTCAAGCTGGACGAACTTGAAAGAGTTGTTTTTAGAATTTATAAGTGGTGTTCCGAGGTATGACTTTGATATAAGATAGCGCATTCGCCAAAAATGTGATCAAATAATTCTTTTATTTCAGTGATCCCATTAACGTCATAAGGGAAAAACCAAGGAAAAACCTTATGAACTATCCTGGTACTGGGTTGTTCAAAGGGAGATGGCCATTACTAATTTCTTCCTTAATTGTCGGCAATCACATACGATTGAATTCTCTTTTATTTTTCATTTGTACTTATGTTGTTCTTTGTGAAGTAGAGTTAAATTGTCAAATTGTATTTTATGGTCTAGGTCCATGCATGTTCACAAATTTTCGATTTTTCAAATTGTAGTTTCTTTATGTAATTTTTGTGTTCATTAATTCGTACGTTTGATGTTCTCGATGTTTCTCCAATAAAAAAAATATATTGGAGAAACATCGAGACCATCAAACGACAATTTGAAAAATCGAAAATTTGTGAAGATGGTTGAAACCTACGCCATAAAATACAATTTGACAATTCAACTATACTTCACAAAGAACAACATAACACAAAACGAAAAATAAAAGAGTCTGCGTTAATTCTTTTGAATGAAGACGATTTTATCGCTTCTATTTCTGTAGAATTCAATCGTATCTTGTTACCGACAATTAAGAAAGAAATTAGTAATAGCCATCTCATTTGAACAACCCAGTCTCGGGATAGTCCATAAGGTTTTTTCTAGGTTTTCCCTTATGACGTTAATGGGATCACTGAAATAAAAGAATTTTTGGGTAATGCGCTATCTTATATCAAAGTCATACCTAGGAAAGCCATCTATAAATTCTAAAGACAGCAAGTTCTTACAATTTGAAAGCTGTGTAAATGTAATACAGGATCTTTAGAATTTTTTGTGTTATCTGTATATTTAGAAACAACAAATATTAGAAAATCGCAAAACACGTCAAAAGATCTACGAAGGGAGACATATTTGGCCATATTAACCGTTTTTAAAATGGAACCCTACCGTACGTCGTCTAAAAGCTTGTTTACAAAGAAATTCAACAGTGTGTCGTTTTTGATATTTCACCAACCATTTAGGAAATTTGCGAATTAAGATGTGATTCGCTGATATTTTTGTGATCTCTGATATTATTGCCGAATAATAATTAAAATGGATAATTCGCTTATAATTTTAAAGACTTTTTGCTATCACGACAAGGAAAATGAAACCGACAACGGATTTTAAATCGAAATGATCTCCCTCAACAGCGAGGCAGTTATACAGGGTGAGTTTTTTTTGATGATCAGTCGGAAACTAGCGGAGATAGAGCAATGGTTAAATTGGGAAAGATTTGCAGTTTTACTGGCCCAATTTAATGACACTTTCGGATTTTTGTAAAATGTCATGGCTTACTAGATATGACACAAACTTATCTTTTTTTGAATGGAAACCATAGTTGGCTATGACATCAAAAAGTCGGAAATTTTTAGAGCTTTTCGACGATATAATACTCGATATAGTTATTCATAAAAATAAAGGATATATCAGATTTAACGAATAAACTAAATAAGTAGGTACTTACTAAAAACTTAAGAAATTAAAGTACATAATAATGGTTACAATTTATGTTCGAAAAGTCTAAGACTAAAATTGCATCTTTTTAAGATTGACATTACCGCTTTCCTCACAAACCGCCTATCAATTTCTTCAATTGCTTGTAATACCACCTCCCTTAGGTCACCAACTGTCTCATACTTTCTTTTGTATATTTTGTTTTTTTTTCGCACCCCATAAATAGAAGTCTATAACTGCCAAATCGGGAGACCTGGGTGGCCATTCGCGTGAGCCATTTCTTCCTATCCAAGAGTTTGGCAATTGCTCCATCATGTTGGAACCACTCAATTTCTAAACGAGTTCTCAAATTCAAATTATGCAACATGTCTTGAAAAGTGTATTGCAAAAAATGCAAGTAGCGCTCCCCAGTAAGTGATTCGTTATAGATAAAAGGCCCCAGAATAGTAGACCCTATGATGCCACACCAAACATTAAAACCAAATTTTATCTGGGGTCGTCTTTGTTCTGCATGGAAAGGGTTTTCTTTAGCCCAGATATGCTCATTGTGTCTATTGAACATACCGCAGTTAGTAAATCTAGTTTCATCTGACCATAACACCTTTAATGGAAACTGTGGATTGTCAAGGCAAAAACAAAATACGTCGATGTACGTCACCAGCATCCAAAGTTTGAGTAACTGAAAGTTTGTACGGGTAGAACTTGTGCGCTTTCAGTACCTTAACTACAGTTCGTTGAGATGTGCCAGCTTCTGCCACAATCTCACGAGTTGATGTAGATGGATTTTGATTTACCACTGCCAAAACATTTATTTGTGCTGCTTCGTTAATTTGATTACGTTCCTTTGGTGGTTTAGTAAAAGATCCATATCTGCGTAAACAATCGTAAAGACTCTTAAATGTACACAGAGCAGGTTGACGACGATTAAAATATCTATGAAGGTATTCCTCAGATGCACGAACTGAATTTTTATGGCATATGATATCACATTCCACCATATTCAGTTTTTCTTCGTTAGAATATTCCATTTTATCACGAAAACTTGTCAATATCGACTGTCAGTTCAGTACTAATAATGGAATTACTCTCAAATGAGGAAACGTCAAAGTGAAAACAATCTTTTTCATGGCTACCTACATTAAAAGTGAAAATAAGAGAGAGAGAGAAAAGCATTCGTAATTCCGTTATGTTTATGAATAACTATATCGAGTATTATATCATTGAAAAGCTCTAAAAATGATTTTTTGAGGTCATAGCCAACTATGGTTTCCATTCAAAAAAAGATAATATTGTGTCATATCTCGAAAACGAGAACTGTCACGCAAACGAGGACATGACAATCATATTCGGAATACAATTCCCTTCAATTTTGATATTTACACTTTTTTATAAAATCAAAGTCAAAAGAGCAAGAGGGATTTGACTAAATCGACAGAATTTCGTTTATTCAAAATATCTAATAAGCCATGACTTTTTACAAAAATCCGAAAGTGTCATTAAATTGGGCCAGTAAAACTGCAAATCTTTCCCAATTTAACCTTTGCTCTATCTCCGCTAGTTTCCCAGATTCCCATACTGATCATCAAAAAAAACTCACCCTGTATAATCGTGTCTCAAATTCATTGCGGACATTGGCGAAAACATCTGTAGTAAATCGGCCATATTCTTACGATACGATCTCCCAAATCATCCAGTGTCTCTGGACACACGCGGGTCTTTAAATGTCCCCAAGTAAGTAAGTAAGTTTTGCAAGTAAGTCTTTATAATCTCCATTTAGAGTGCCATCTATGAAAAAGGGTCCAATGATATGATCACCTAGGATTCCTGCCTACACATTTAGCTTTAGAGGTCGCTGGATTATTCCAGTATCGGCAGTTATGACAATTTACCTCACCATTTAAATAAAAAGAGGTTTCGCCACAGAAGCAAATGTTGTATAAAAAGTTGGGATTGTCGTTCATGTGACAGGACAATGTTTCACAGAATTCTATTCTTATGTCAAAGTCGTCTACATTTAATTCTTGTGCCGGTCTGATTTTGTAGGGATGGAACTTATTTCGTTTCAGATTTCTGTGAAGACTACTTCATGGACCACCTGATGTTAACGCAATTATCTTAAAGAATTTTTCGGTTCCCTTACAACATGTCCTAATACTGCTGCTTCAACGTTATCGATTTTTTTTTGGCTCGTGTTTCTGTTAACCACCGATCCCTTTCGTTGAATTTGCTCCCAGTTCTGTAATGCTGTTATGCCTAACGAGTCTTTCTGGATGCCTTTCGTTGAAATTACGAACAGGTTCTCTAGCACAATTATTATAAAATTAATGAGTTTTGGGTCATTAATAACTTAAATTACAGTGCAGAAAAAATCTATAAGCAAGTTTCTGAGATTCTAAATAATTCCATTAAAAATCTCTTGTACCTTGCAAAGTGTTAATAAGTCATGATCAGTACATAAAAATTACAAATTTCTGTTCAAATATTTACAGATTATAACACTGAGTATTATATAGCCTATTTACTGTAATATTTATCCGGTATTGTGTTTAATAATTTTTTGTATACCCAATGCTAACATTCCGCAAATCAGATGGGTTATACTCCTATTAAATTATCATAGTTCATTTTTAATTTACAAAAATCTATTAACAATACAGTATAAAATATAAACATTTATTTATTCCATTGCACTCACTCTTGTCCATACTTTAACTTTAAGAAACGCATATTGTTTTCTCGTTTTCTACATATTAGCTACATCAATATTTATTTATTTATGTTTATATTTATTAAACAATAGGCCGTCGCACAGAAAGTCGCAGCTTTCCAAATAAGTAACAGCACACTATTATAGTAATATATATGAAAATAAAGCTAAAGATTGTTTCTGTTTTCTTAAAAACTAATTATATATAAATACTTATAAACCAAATATTAAAAAATATTGTTAGCAGTACAGAATTATGGTTGGATTGTTTAGCAGTATATTTAGAGTATCCAAGCCCTGTAAAATAATTATAAAGGAGAGATTCCAAAATATGTAACGGGCGAAATTCGACTCTTGGGAAACATCGGAAACACTTGGAGTAAAAATACAGTTATTCATTTTGACCCTTTGATCTCTACCTATAAGAAAACTACTCAACCAAGTGATTAGAGCAGAATAAAACACTATGGCTTCTAACTTAGCCAGCAGTAGCCTCAGATTAACTTTGTCGAACGCCTTTGAGAAATCATTATAAACTATAAACTGTATCTGTCTGCGCTCATCTCTCAAGTGCTTTCAACAAGTCAATCTTATACAACACTAGATTATTCTTCTGGATCTTGTTCTGTAGAAACCGAATTGGTTAACATTGATAATACCCCTTCCATGCAAGTTGATCATATACCAAACAATCAAATAATTCGCTAATCTGGTTACAGGCTCCTTTATAATTACCAGTATCCCTCGAGTCCCTACTTGGGATGATAAATCTCTGCCTCCCAATGTTTTGGAAAGAATGATGAATCAGTGGACATATTGAATAGAACATGTAGCGGTTTGCTCGGAGTGTACACATTTTTTTAACAAAGTTCTTAGCTAAAGGATCATCAGATTTGGACTACTTAAATGTTCTTACTTGTAATGCCGGTGATCTCTCAAAATATCAAGATCTACCAAATTTATTTATATTTACACTCAGTCGAACTTACTATAATTTATTTTCCACCAACTTTATATTCGTCGGTTTCCTGTATTTATATATTTCTTCTCAGAAGACTCTAGATGGATTCTAGAACATTCCATGAAATTCTATAGCGCTAGCCGATGGCCTTGGGGCGCCAGGTTCCACGAAATATCGGATGAATACGGATAATAGGAAATATCGGATGAATTCCCGTCAAGTAGATTTTAGTCAAGATTCGGTGGCGGCATTAAATAATTATCTGGAAGAAACAATTGCAACTTGAGATCAGCCATTACGACATGGTAAAATCCTCTCGATAAATTTTTCGTTTTTACCTCTTCAGTTTTTTCCTGCAACAGATTAGTATTTGAAATTTGTTAATTGGGGCCAAAATGTAGTGAGGCAATTTTGAAAAATTCCCCATGTACTGAGAAAAATATGATCAACCAATATTCTTGTAAATAAATAGTGCTTTGTATATTGAGTGACACTTATTTTTGTCTGAAGACGTTTCAGGTCCAAATCTGGAGTCATCATCATTCACATTTGTTTTAAATGAAGGTTTATTCAGTTTATTCGAAAATTTTGCTGTGGTATAAATTTATATATATCACGGTAAAAATTTATGAATAAATCCCCAGCTAAAACAGATTCTCACTTAATTTCTTTACCTTAGCTTTATTTTAATTTTAGGATCAATAGTTTCGTAGATAGAAAGAATAAGTCAATTTTTATAAATGATACTTAATATATTGTTTAACAAATTATTTTAAAATGTTAAAAATGTCTAGTGCCAAAGTAGTAATATTGGCAACACTGTGCTCATGTTTTCTTCAAAATAAAATCCAAATCCGCTTTTGTAAAAGTTGTTTTAGTCAAATTAGAGAAAATTTTGCAGGCAGATTATTTTCAACACTCTGAACACAATCCTCTTGGCAGTAAACTCCAAAAATAAAGAGCAACTTGAGATCTACCTGCAAAATTTGGTCCAATTTGGCTGAAAACACTTTTATACAGGCAGATTAACTGGGTTTTTGGCCCATCGTGTAGACTGTAGCACGTCTCCTGTATCAATTTGCCCAAATTCGCGTTGGCCTAAGCTCGTCCAAAATATACTCATTCACAAAGAAATCGCATCACCCAAAAGAAGATGTTTAAGTTTAATATTGTTTTGGTAAAATATAGATGATATAGTAAGGAGTAAATATATATTTTTTAATTATGTTTGTTAATAATGTATTTGTCCACTGCGATTATCTATACACTCCCCAACACGTCTTGGCATTGATTCAATAAGGAGGTCTATATCTTCTTGAAGAACACTTTCCCAAGCTGTATTTCATGTCATAGAAGCTCCAAAGTCCGTAGGGGCTGGGGTAAATTTCCGAGCCTTCTACCCTTCATATCCCAAACATGTTCTATGGGCGAAAGAGCGGGGGATCTGGGCGGCCATGGCAACAAATCCACATGGGTCTCTTCAAAAAAGTTTAATTAAGGGAAGGGACCACATACGGGTTCACTACTTCCTGAAGATAACGTTGTGCTGTCGTGTTGCCTCGAACGAAGGCTAATTTCATGTGAAATAGCACTCCGTATTATAACGCCTACTGTTCGGTGTACATGTCGATCAACATCAAATTGAGGTTGACGTCTCTCAACTCCATATCGTCTAACCCTTCTTCGGTCAACATATCCATCCAAGCAGAATCGAGATTCATCAGAGAAGAAGACCTGATGCCATTCCACATTCCAATGTTGTCGTTCTCTCCACCACTGTAGTCAATGCTCAGCGGTCAGAGGTAGCACAAGATGGGTTCGATAGTGCTGCACTTCAAGCAGGGTGGCTCAAACAAAGTGGAAAACCTGGAAAACCTGAAAATGTCAGGGAATTTTCAATTTAATTGAAAAGTCAGAGAGAAATCAAGGCATTTCTCTAAAAATCTGGAAAAAAATTAATTTTTTAATATTTAATTACTACAATTTTAATGAAAATGATATATTTCAGTGTCCTCTAAACCCTCAGAAAATTATGAATAATTACTCTTTATTAGCTGTCGCCCAGTGGTCGAAATTCGACCACTTGTGTCAATATCTCGGGCAGATTAAGTAACCTGAAAATTTTATCGTCACATTCTATCTAGGACTTTAGGGAGAACAGCAATTACACGGAACGGATCCAGATTCGGAACCTCTGTTTGATAGTTTCCTCGAAAATACTAGATGTCGGTCTTACATCTCGTTTCTACAAATAAGTAACGAAATTCAAGTTTTTTTCAGATATAATTCATAGGACATTATTTGTGTTCAAATTCGTAATTCTAAATTTAATATGACAACAATTCAACCGCTAATGGGCTACCCTACATATTTATTTTTTCTAACCTCCCTGCATCGCTATAAATCCACTCAATTCTCTAACATTTATTAAAATCCTCATTATAATAATTCCATCTTATTATATATTTCCATCATTATATAATATTATAATATTTTATAACATTTTTGAACCACCCGGTAAACCATTCTGTATATGCCACTGCCTATGAGCCACCGTATTTACTCTTTTTGTTAATGAAATTCTTAATTATCTTCTATAACTATAATTCTACTCCGACCTATATTTCAATCATCATATATATGAAACTCTTCGTGAGATACTCTATAAATCATTTCCTTTCCTAACATTTTTTATCATCATCCTGTATATCTATAATTCCTCTCACCTTATATTTCATCTTCCCTATATATACAACTGCTTATGGGTTAAGAAATGTTTTTCCATTTCCGCCACCCTGAATATACATCTCTATAATATTTTTTGCACCACCCTGTATAACTGTAATTCTACTGCACCTTCTATTCCAAGAACCCTGTAAATTCAACCGCTAATGGGCTTGCCTATATAATTATTTTATTAGTTATAATTGCACTCTACTCTATATTTTAAAGACCCTATATATGCAACTGCTTATGTGTCGCCCACGAAAAAAATGATTTCTAACACATCTGGAATCGCCCTGTATAATTATAATATACAACGATTACTTTACCACTAAACAATAAAAACGATTGCATGCCACTTCCAGAAGTACATGCTCTAAGTATATAACAGCAATGGTCCCTCTATATATCATTACTCAATGTTTTGAGTCTGGCGGCGGCGGCTCATTCAGTTGTGTGGTGTTGACACTATGGAGGTAAATAATGAATTTTTATTGTATTTTATTAAATGAATGAACCAATATTATAAATTAATATTAGCATTCTGCACTGAAGGTCGTCAGTAGCTACTAAACAAAACAAAAATGAAGAAAATCGGTTGAGAGACAGAGGAGAAAATGGTACCTAATCGATTTGTCTTTACGTATTTATATATAGATAAAGGAGACACAGAAACTACTATAAATGATAGGAAGTGACTTAATTTTTACAAATAGTTTATCTTTACTTCAAAACAATCATTTATTACATTTCCTTATATGAAATTAACACGAATTTCAAAAATTTATCGCCCAGAAACTAATTAAAATATAAACCAATCTCATTCCTAACAAATTATATGAATTGCAGACTTTTTGAAATGATACTCATAACCCTAAACGATAATAATTATTATCGATGAAACAAACAATTTCAAAATTATTCCAAACTTTTTATCACATAATTAGAGAAAACCTCATTTTACGCAATACGAAAATTGTATAATTCATACCTTTGTCTATACACACGGTATTATTCTATTGGTCAATTAATAATTAATAAATACGAAGAAGTTACTACACTAGTGACATCACTCGCAGTAAAATGATTTATTATTGTGTGTTCGTTCTATAATGTATGAATTAAATGTTTACGTAATGTTTAAAAATTCGATAGAAAGCTACGTAATATGTCAGTTCAAGACAATACGTTCATAATTCAATTTTGTTGTTGTTTGTTGGCGATGTTTAGTCATACACCCATCAATGCAACAAAATTAAAGGCATTTTTGTACATTAAATTTAATAGATATTCTCCTATGCCCATCACATTAGCAACAGTTCACAGGTGATAATTCCTATAATTTTAACAGCAAATCTCTTATGGGAAATTATTTAAATTATAGAACTCGCTAACATACGGATTTTATTGTTAATTTGGGTATATTGTAATTTATGAATGGATCTTAATGTCGACAACGAAATGTTTGTTAAGCTAGCACAAGCATTTCATAACGACAACCTACCCCACAATTTATTGTTACTTTTTACTAATTTATTATGCAAAAATATAATTTATCGTTAGAGTAAATATACAGATACCCGGTCAATAGAGATTTTTAAGTTAAATAAAATTCAACAGCAAACTGCATAATCCAACACGTAAATAAGACATAACTGACATAATTTTAATAGCATATAGTTATTTTAGCCTTAAAAACCCTAAAAAATATGGGCTATTTTCGTTTTTTGCTATAAGCAATATAGTATAAAAACTAATCATCTGTTCATAATGCTGTCAATGGAAAAATTGTAGAGAAACCATAAAGCTTCAAAATGCGTGTTTATACATTTTGATCGCAGGATTTTTCATAAAGAAAAGCTGGAAAAACCAACATAAAGTAAGTGATTTCACAAAATTCTTAACTTGGTTGTAATAACAACTGGAACCTTAATCTGCCTCCTAATGATAGTTTATAACGTTCAGTTTAATAATGCTGAAGATCGATATTGTACTTTAAGTATATCTTGCAGAATTGCAATTTAAATAATTTGTAGAAAGTTAACCACGATAGATAGCGATGCAAAACATATTTTAAAAGCTTATAAAATGCTCTTCACTTCCTAAATGTTGGATTTTTGTTATAGTGCCGTAAAATATATCAATACTGCTTGTGAAATTTGACTTAAACGACGGATCTTTACTTCTCCTCGGATGCCTTGACAGTGGCGGATACAGTCAGTGGAAAAAAGTAATTTAATTAATATCAGTAAACTGTATACAGCCCACATTGCAAAATATATTGCAGACATAATGCAATACTGGCGGTGATATATAAATAAATGATATTTCTTGATATCGCAGAAATATTACATGGTGATATACAGGATGAGGTTTTTTTTTTTTGATGATCAGTATGGGGATCTCAGAAGCTAGCGGAGATAGAGCAATGGTTAAATTGGGAAAGATTTGCAGTTTTACTGGCCCAATTTAATGGCACTTTCGGATTTTTGTAAAAAGTATGGCTTACTAGATATTTTGAAAAAAACGAAATTCTGTCGATTTAGTCAAATCCCTCTAGCTCCTTTGTTTTTGATTTTATAAAAAATGTGTGAATATCAAAATTGAAAGGAATTGTATCCCGAATATGATTGTCATGTCCTCGTTTGCATGACATCTCTCGTTTTCGAGATATGACACAAACCTTTTTTTTTAATGGAAACCATAGTTGGCTATGACCTCAAAAAATCGGACATTTTTAGAGCTTTTCAACAATATAAACTCGATATAGTTATTCATTAAAATAACAGAGTTATGGATGCTTTTCTCTCTTATTTTCACTTTTAACGTAGGTAGCCATGAAAAAGATTATTTTCACTTTGACGTGTCCTCATTATTTGTGAGTAATTTCATTATTAGTGCTGAACTTACAGTCGATACTGACAAGTTTTCGTGATAAAATGGAATATTCTAACGAAGAAAAACAGAATATGGTGGAATGTTATATCATATGCCATAAAAATTGAGTTCGTGCAGCTGAGGAATACTTTCATACATATTTTCGTCGTCAACCTGCTCTATGTACATTTAAGAGGCTTTAAGACAGTTTACGCATATATGGATCTTTTACTAAACTACCAAAGGAACGTAATCAAATTAACGAAGCAGCACAAATAAATGTTTTGGCAATGGTAAATCAAAATCCATCTACATCAACTCGTGAGATTGCGGCAGAAGCTGGCACATCTCAACGAACTGTAGTTAAGGTACTGAAAGTGCACAAGTTCCACCCGTACAAACTTTCAGTTTCTCAAACATTGCATGCTGGTGACGAACATCGACGTATTTTGTTTTGTACATGGTTAGAGACATGTGCCTTGACAATCCACAGTTTCCATTAAAGGTGTTATCGTCAGATGAAACTAGATTTACTAACTGCGGTATGTCCAATAAACACAATGAGCATATCTGGGCTAAAGAAAACTCTTTCCATGTAGATCAAAGACGACCCCAGATAAAATTTGGTTTTAATGTTTGGTGTGGTATCATAGGGTCTACTATTCTGGGGCCTTTTATCTATGAGGAATCACTTACTGGGGAGCGCTACTTGCATTTCTTGCATTACACTTTTCAAGGCATACTTTGAATTTGAGAACTCGTTTAGAAATTGAGTGGTTCCAACATGATGGAGCACCTGCTCATAACTCGTTATTAGTAGGACAACACTTAGATAATATCTGTCCAAACTCTTGGATAGGAAGAAATGGCGCACGCGAATGGCCACCCCGGTCTCCCGATTTGGCAGTTATAGACTTCTATTTATGGGGTGCGCTAAAAAACAAAGTATACAAAAGAAAGTATGAGACAGTTGGTGACCTAAGGGAGGCGATATTACAAGCAATTGAAGAAATTGATAGGCGGTCTGTGAGGAAAGCGGTAATGTCAATCTTAAAAAGATGCAATTTTTGTCTAAATTACAACTATTATTATGTACTTTAATTTCTTAAATTTTTAGTAAGTACCTACTTATTTAGTTTTTTCGTTATATCTGATATACCTAATAAAAAAATTGTTCAATGTTTTTTGGAATACTTATTAATAAATCAGTCTACGAGTATTTCATGGCTACCTAGGTTAAAAGTGAAAATAAGAGAGAAAAGCATCCATAACTCCGTTATTTTAATGAATAACTATATCGGGTATCGTTGAAAAGCTCTAAAAATGTCCGATTTTTTGAGGTCATAGCCAACTATGATTTCCATTCAAAAAAGGATAAGTTTGTGTCATATCTCGAAAACGCAAGCTGTCACGCAAACGAGGACATGACAATCATATTCGGGATACAATTCCCTTCAATTTTGATATTTACCCTTTTTTATAAAATCAAAAACAAAGGAGCTAGAGGGATTTGACTAAATCGACAGAATTTCGTTTTTTCAAAATATCTAGTAAGCCATAACTTTTTACAAAAATCCTAAAGTGTCATCAAATTGGGCCAGTAAAACTGCAAATCTTTCCCAATTTAACCATTGCTCTATCTCCGCTAGTTTCCGAGAACCCTATACTGATCATAAAAAAATCTCACCCTGTATAAATAAGTAATATTTCTTCAATATTGTGGTAATATTTAACATCGCTGGAGTGTAACAGAACTATCGTAGCATTCCTGCAGCAATATTATTGGCAATTTAACTGTGATAAAATACTAGCCAACAATTCTGCAATCTGGCAGTAATATTCTTGACAAATATCACAGCGACTTTATGACATTCTCGTGACATTGTTGCAATAAAAAATGCCATTAACTTAATAAACCAATGTAAATATAGATCAATATTGATAGATAATAGTTATGTAAATTAAAACGTAATAAACTGCTGAGAAGAAAAGGATAATAATACAATTTCCCATAATTTTTATCTTGTGCTCCCACCTCAAGAAAATTCTAGATCCGTCCATGTGCCTTAACAGTTATTGTCAGTTCACCGCTGGCTGGCTGTCGCATATTCATACATTTAATGTAAATAGTGGTCGCCCAGGGGTCGAAATTCAACCCTATTTCATGAAATTATAAAAAGTATATTTTTATAAGAAACAGAGTTGTGGAGAAAACGGAGAAGTAGATGTAATGACCAAAATTATTCACTCATATTGACCAATCTATTGAAATAAAAAGAAAACAAAAATGTAATCAAATATCGGTATTCGAAATATTTTTGACAATTGAATGACCCCCCAAATTTTTGGCTGGAACCCTCCTGGCAAAATATTCGATATAATAATTGGAAGATTGTTCTTTGCAATCTAAAAGTTTTCGTCATTTGCGGTTTCAATCAAGTTCAGGAATATTAAAAAAAGAGAGGACCAACAACCCTAGGAGAACTTAAATATTTAATACATCTATTGTCCGCTGCCTGACAATTTTTTACCCAACACCTTCGGAAAGGTTGTGATAATAATATATTAATCAAATAATTAAATTCACATTAAAAACAAAATATTTAGTATGAAAGTTACTGCAACGCGTCCGAAAAATCAATACTGATCTACTACATTGACTATTTTACCACTAAACACTAACAACGCTTTTATGCCACTTCCAGAAGTACATGCTCTAAAAATATAACAGCATCTAACGATCGCTCCCTCCATATATAATTACTCAGTGTTTTGAGTTTTGACCGTCTGGCGATGGTGGCACTGTCAGTTGTTTGGCGTTGACAGTATGGACGTAAATAATGAATTTTTATTAAATTTTATTTAATGAATGAACCACTATTATAAATTAATATTAGCATTCTGCACTGAGGGTCATCAGTAGCTACTTAACAAAACTAAAATGAAGAAAATAAGTTGAGAGACAGAGGAGAAAATGGTACCTAATCGTTTTGTCTTGGCCTATTTATATATGATATTTACTATTTTTTTAAAGCAATTGCTCGGTATTATAGCGAAAATCCAAGATTGACAAATTGAAGTGGAATTTATGGATTTTCAAAATATCCTTAGTATATCCCGCTCCAACTACTTTCGTTAATACAGTGGGATTTGCAAAATATCTCTCAAAATTAACTTTAAATTCTTCAACAACTACTTATTTAATGGTATCCATCTTGAGCCTATATAAACTTAACGTCATAAACTCTCATTTTGAGGATGATTAATATTCCAGTATTAATTATCAAAATCCACTTTTGACCAGTTTTTCTTAGTTTACTCAGTACTTCTACGAGTTTGTTGTTAAAATCTTAGCAAATAATAATCTTTAAACTGTTACCGACGTGATGGTATAAGCGAATTGCTGTTGAATTTTATAACAAAATGAGTTCAATTTTGCTCTATGAACTGGTGTAAGAGCTTACGCATAAAATTACGGTATTGGGAGTTTATGGATTTCAACTCACCCTCCTACTTCGTAATAAATACTTTTTGCAAAACAAAAACCGACTTCAACAAATACTTAAATAAAAATTAAAAAAAATTCAACAACAATTAAATAATTTAGTAAAAATATATTTGTAAGTTCAACTTTGCAACTGTGTTATTCAACTTGTTTTCTTTTGAAGTTGGGATTTATTTTATACGAAATATATTTATCTAACAAATTTTAGTGATATAATGGCTTGGATACAGTTTTCAAATCTAATTAACTTTTTGATCTTGTTGAAAATAAGGTATTTGACTTTAAAGCAGCATATTGTTTGACCAACGTCTTTTACTCTTGAGTAGAACAGAATAACTTGCCTTCTAAATATTAAACGTGTTACGAAAGCTTTGCATATGATTCCACCTTAAGTGGAAATACTTTTTATGTAAAATTGAGAATCCACACTTTTTAAATTCTGTTAATTATAAGTACTGAGTACTGGGTGACTAAGGTTCTCACCTAAATTAAAGTTTTCATTAAAAATTTAGGTACATATATCCAAATAATTGAACATTGCTCTGTAAAGTATTTTTCCCAAGACAAAATGTATAAGTTTTATTTCATTTCTCTAACATTTATTAAAAAACTCTGTATAATACTTCCACTTCATCATATATTTTCACTAACCTGTAACTGTAACTGAATATGGACTACTCAATATAAAAATTTTTGGGAACATTTATTTACTACCCTATATAACTTTAATTCTCCTCCAGGCTAAATGTCAAGCACTCTCTATATGCACCTACTTATGAACCCCGGATTATAACATTTTTTGAACCAGCAAGTGTTAATATAATTACACTCCACCCTATATTCTAACCATTCTGTATATGCGACCCTCTATGGGCTACCCTATGAGCACATTTTGTTTCTACAGATGTTTAGCCCCTTTCTGTAACTATAATCCTACTCTGTACTATATTTCAACCATCAGATATAGGGTGTCCGAACGAAAACGAGCTACCTGGGCTATTTCCAAAATACTCAATATTTTGAAAATAGCCGCCAAAAAACACGTCAAAAGATTTTAGCTATTCAATCAACAATTAAAGAAATTGCGAATTTAAACGTGATTCCTGAAATTTTTTCTGATCTGTGATGATATTAATGAATAATAATTAAAATAGATAATTTTAAATACCTTTTGCTATTAAGACGAGGAAAATGAAACTGACAATGGATTTTAAATCATTTTAAGATAACAGATTTCGATATGGTCTCAATTGTATAAACTTTTTGACAAAGAGTACGATTTCGACGAGTATATTTTGAGGTGCCCCACTGTGTATCTTCTCATATAACAAAAAATTTGTTTGCTAGTCAATGTCTTAGTTTCTTTCCATTGTCGCTTCAGTGTAGTTAAATCTTACTTCGTTATTTTTCTTATTCGACAAAATGGTTCATACATTAGCGGAAAAAATGACATTATTGTTCTTTTTGTTCAGAGTTATAATTGTACTAGAGAAACTGCTCGAAATTTCTATGAGAGACATCCAGAAAGACATCTGAGTCATAAATACATTACTGAACTGCGAAGCATTTTCAAGGAAACGGGATCCGTGGTTACAAGACACAATAAACGCGAGTCAAGAAGAATCGATAACCTTGAAGTAGCTGCATTAGGACATGTTGTAATGGATCTTTAAGACAAATGGCATTAACATCAGGTGTTCCACGAAGTAGTGTTCATATCATTCTGAAACGTAATAACTTTTATCCGGTCAAATAAACAACAATACCAATTTTTGATACAATACTTGCGTCTCTGACAAAGCCTCCTTTTATTTAAATTGTAATGTATATCGCCATAACTGCCGATGCTGGGATAACATTAATCCACAGTTATTTACAGACACTCATACTCAGCGAACTCTAACGCTAAATAAGTGGGCAGGAATTCTAGGTGATCATATCATTGGACATTTTTCCTAGATAACACTTTAAATGGAGATTTAGACTTACTTCCAAACGCTGTAGGTTCAAAAATAACTGAAATTTTAGAGGCAGATAATCGTCTAGTCGACGAAACTTGTTTTGCAGCACGACGGTGTCCCATCACATTATGGCTTGCCACTTTCTGGATAATCGATTTCCTGATGGATATATGGAAAACGAGGTACCATCGTGTGCCCAGCTAGGTAGCCAGATATGACTTCCTAGATTTTTTTCTTTTGGGGCATTTAATGACCTGCGTGTATGATACTCCTCCAGAGTCACTGGATGATCCGAGACATGGTATCGAAGAAAAATATGCGCAATGTGGCCGGAGACCATTTCGAACATTTGTTAGAGTAACTTCGGGTAATATGGTACACCATAAGCCTTTTTGGAAATAAAATCCAAAATTTATGAGATCAAAGAGTTTTTATTGGTTAAATCAGTCAATAGTACTCAAAAAAATAAAAATGTAAGGTTATTAACTTCGAAACCTAACGCTAATAAACATAATGGCCACAATTGAAGTGATCCATATTGCTCATCGTAACAAACAAAATCAAAAACTGTATTTTATGGCTAGAATATGGAGGAACTGATATTATGTGGACATGATTTTTTCTTGCAAGATCTATTAATTCAATATTCCTTGTATGTCCATCTAGAACAAGAAGTACCGGAGATTCTTTAGTGGGTTTCACTTGTAGAATAAAATGTTGAAACCACTTGGTAAATAAGTTGGTTTGAATCCAACCTGAAGGGTGACATTCATATATGACACCAGGAGGCGCACCTTTCATTAGAAGCGAGTGACTTCCAGCGCTCATACTTATCACACAAGTTCTTAAAGAATTCCTTTCAGCAAATGTTAAAGCACCAATTTGCCGCTTCCCCTTTTGACTAAAAACGTGGGTCATTTGTGACAATTTGTAACAACACTTATTCCAGTCTCGTCCACATTAAAAATTTTGTCTGGAGGGAACTAGTGGTCATCCATCAATTTCTCATAAAGGTTGAAGAAATGATTCACACTTTCTTTATTAAAGCCCTTAGTCCTGGCAAATAAAGTTCCCGTTGGGCGGCGAAAAGAAAGTTCTGGATACCTTTATATAAAAGATTTTAGCCAATCTTTACCGGCGCTTACATTTTTTGTTGAAAAACTATGGATGATATTGTTTTTTATTGCCAGCTGATTGGCTAAACTCCTGACATCTTTTCGTACTAAACCGAACCACTTAGCTTCCATTGCTAACACATATTGAACTAGTTGTTTCTCTAGTTCTTGTGATAATATAGGTTTTGAACCTAATTTTGCACAAATCACCACATCGGGAGGTAGATCTACTTTGGCTGCCAACCATCTTAAAGTTGTTTGTTGTACTTTGTACAATTTGGAAGCTTTTAGTGAGCCCATTTTCCCATTACGCACATCTCCTATTGCATTTCCGGGAGTCATTGCCTTAAAAGGAAAAAAAATATGGTCCACAAAATAGGCCATAATACCCGAAATTACTCTAATAATAAAATGATCCATTGTCAGTTTCATTTTCCTTGTCGTAATAGCAAAAAGTCTTTACAATTATAAGTGAATTATCTATGTTAATTGTTATTCGTCAATAACATCAGAGTTCAGAAAAATATCCAGGAATCATGTTTTATTTCGTAAGTTCCTTAAATGTTGATGGCCCAATATGTCCCATTTCGTAAATCGTTTGACATGATTTTGCGATTTTAATAATACTGAGTAGTTTGGAAAATATTACAGATGGCTCGTTTTTGTTGAGACACCCTGTAGGTATATATTACACTGTTTGTTTTTCGCTTTTTACTTGTTTAGTTTTATATTATCGGACCTTTTGTTTATTTTCAATTGTTTTCTTTATATTATCTTTGCCTTCAAATAGAAAATTGTTTTTATATGCAACAGTCAATATTTACCACAAAGTGAAATTATGTTGATACAGGAAATACTACTTTGCTTGCTTTATTAAATATAGCATTGAAGATCAATAAATGATAAATTGGGTAATATTTTAACAAAAACTATAATTTGTAACAAGTATAAATAAAAAGTGTTTCACAGAAATGACGAGTCTAAAATAATTAGATATGATTTGTTACTGCTTATCAATGACGTTGAAATTAATGATGATATTAATATTGACAAACTATTAGAAGTGTAATCAGGATCGGAAATCCTTGGTCACATGGAACTGGAAAATATGATTTTCAAGGTTTTCCCCAAGCGTCGTCCCAATGCTGAAGTTTAAAATGTTTTTTGGTAAAAAAACTTAAAGGTCATAAGTTGATTCTAATGGAAACATTATTTTCTTCATTCTATACGCTTACCGAAAATAAAGTTCCTTCTACGTTATCAAACTCATTCTGCCTGGTTTATTTGTTTATGAAGTAATTGAAAAGAATAAACCCTTAGTTGAAGATATTGTATTTTTTACAACCTGTCATATGCCTCTTTTTTATTTGAAGTGATATATTAGTCCCTTCAAATGGAAAGTTGTAGGTAATAACTTGCCTAAGAAAAATGTATAAATAACAGTTTGCATTGTTGTCAGATTTATTTGCCTTGATTTCTTTTAAACACAAGACATCGCGATAAGCCTCCTTCAATTATGGAGTTTGTAAGATATCACTTAGAAAAATTTTAAACAACTAGCTGGGAATGCTCGAGGATCCCCAAAATGTACAAAAATATTGTGACTGAAAAAGATGTTCTTCTTTATAATCTAGAAAATACAAATTGACTTACAAAATTGCCCAAAAAGTAGGTTGTTTTTAATCAAAGGCGTAGACGACTTTGCAGGGGAACAACTATAATCCATACAACAAAACAGTGATCGTAACTACCTTGATAGATCCAAATTTAAACGAATTATTGAGATATGAACTTGCAGAATAAACGCAGCTCTACTTTCGACTGGATGGAACACCAACTCACTTAAATTATTATCTTCTTGAGCTGTAGCCAGAAAGATTGATACGAATAAGGGGTTTAGTTGAGTAACTCGCTAGGTCTCCTGAGCTAACACCTTTAGACTATTGCCTGTGGGGATTCCTAAAAACCAAAGTATACATTATTGCTGTTTAACTAGTTTCCTTTAGTTTGGTTCTTAATTGTTAGATTGTTAATTGTTCTAAAACCGCTGCTAATAATAAATAAATGTGACATAGTATTTTTATCAGGACTTAATGTGGCAAAATTATGTCAAAAATACGGTGTTGCCTTAAAAAAAGTGTTTTCGCAGTTGCTGGAGAAATGTGGCAACTAGGAAACCATTATTTGTAGACTTCCTTAGGCAAGTAATTTCCCACAACTTTCCATTAGAAAATACTAATCTAACGCTTTAAATAAATAATTTGGTCAAGTGCGAGTTGGACTCGCACACTAAGGGAAGATTCTAATATTCCAGTTTCAGGCAAGCAGGGAATGAGTGTATTTCCTTATATTTTAAATTTATAAAAAATATACACTTTGATTTTCCTTACATAGACTTTTAATTTATCTGCTTCAGGATTCGCTTGATTTTTATAAGAATATATTAGTTTTGGCCCCCAAAAATTAACATTAGATTTATTTTACTAAAAAACTTTCAGGGAAGCCTTCTACATTATGTCTGAATTTTGAGGCTCTGTAGATTGGAAGGTAAAGGGCAAAATAGGTCAAGTTTTAAATTATAAATTATTAAATCTGTTATTCAAATTATTTAAAAATACAAATAAAATATATTTTTCAAAATTTAAATAGTGTAGTTTCTACAGTGGGAATTAATTCGATGTTTAATATTTTTGTTAATATCAATTAAACAAATGATTTAAAAATATGATATATTTGTAATTCACATAATAAGGCTCATTATCTGATATATTACTTGATGCGTTTGAAAATTAAATTTTTATTTTCCATTTAATTGTATAATTTGTCCCTAAAATTACTATGGGAGTTTTCTAATATTTTTTTATAAATTTCAAGTGAGCCCCAGTACCCCTAATTATTTTCAAAATTTTAGATAGTCTGGTTTCGGAAATAAAGCGAGAAATGAGAATTTTTTATATGTTTGTTAATATCTTGTAAATAATTAATTTTAAAAATATGAAAAATATATATTTGTATCATGATGAGCCCTTTCATTTGATGTATTGCATGATGCGTTAAAATTATTTTTTTTATTTTTCGTTTAATTCTATAATTTGGCCCCCAATATTAATATTCGAGATTTCTTCGAATTTTTCCTGTAAACAAAAAAAATTAGGTCTTACAGTTTCGGGAATAAAGGGGGGAATGGGTAGTTTTTTAATATATTTTAAAATATTCATTAAAAAAAATTAAAAATACATATTTGTATTCGTCATAATGAGTTCTGTGATTTGATATATTACATGATCCGTTAGAAACAATTATATATATTTTTTTTCCATTTAATTCTATAATTTGCCCCCCAAAATGAATATTAGGGGTTTCTCGTTATTTTTCCGGTAAGGTTCAGGTAAGGGACTATATGTCAATTTTGTTTTTTAATTTTGCAGCTTATGGTGGGGGGGAATGGGTAAATTTTTTTTATATTTTTGTTAATATCTTTTAATTAATTTATTTTAAAATTATGAAAAAAATATATTTGTTTTCGTCATAATGAGTTTATTTAATTTAATTCTGTAATTTGCCCCCTAAAATTAAAAGTAGAGATTTCTCCTTATTTTTCCAGTAAATTTCAGGTCGGACGCTATACCTCTAATTTTTTTCAAAACTTTACGTTTTATAGTTTCGGTGATAAGGGGGAGGGACAAATGGGTAAATTTTGGTATATTTTCATTAATATCTTTTTAACTATTATTTTTAAATATTAAAAAACTATATGAGTGTTCCTCAGAATTGGACCTTTCATTTGATGTATTACATGATGCGTTTGAAATTTTTTTTATTAGGGTTCCGTATATACAATATACGGATACCCTTTTCTCCTAAACTACTGGACGGAAGAGGTTGAAATTTGGTATCAATGTATAGTTTGGTGAGCCGATCAGGAGTACATATCTTAAAAAAATTTTTTGATTTTAGGGTACTTCTGGGGGGAAAAACTAAAAAAATCGACCGTTCCCCCCCCTCTGATCTCCGAAACTACTGAGCCTAAAATTTAGAAAAAAATAGGAAATATAGAGCGTTGCCCGAACTTTACAGGAAAATTAAGGAGAAACCATTAATGTTAATTTTTAGGGGCAAATTATAGAATTAAATAAAAATTTAAAAATAAAAAAAATTTCAAATGCATCATGTAATATTTCAAATGAAAGGTCTCATTCTGAGGAATACAAATATATTTTTTTCATATTTAAAAAAAATTATTTAAAAAGATATTAACGAAAATATAACAAAATTTACCCATTCCCCCCCCCTTATCTCCGAAACTACTGAGCCTAAAATGTTGAAAAAAATAGGAAATATAGAGTGTTGCCAGAACTTTACAAGAAAATTAAGGAGAAACCATTAATGTTAATTTTGGGGGCCAAATTATAGAATTAAATAAAAATTTAAAAATAAAAAAATTTTCAAACGCATCATGTAATATATCAAATGAAAGGTCTCATTCTGAGGAACACAAATACATTTTTTTCATATTTAAAAAAAATTATTTAAAAAGATATTAACGAAAATATACCAAAATTTACCCATTCCCCCCCCCTTATCTCCGAAATTATAAAACGTAAAGTTTTGAAAAAAAATAGATTTATAGGTTCTGACCTGAAGTTTACTGGAAAAATAAGGAGAAACCTCTACTTTTAATTTTGGGGGGCCAATCATGTTATATATCAAATGAAAGGGCTCATTACGACGAAAACAAATATAGTTTTTTCAAATTTTTAAAATAAATTAATTAAAAGATATTATCAAAAATATAAAAAAATGTAAACATCCCCCCCCCTTATCTCCGAAACCATAAGCTGGAAAATTTTGAAAAAAAATGGAGGTATAGCCCCTCACCTGAACTTTACTGGAAAATTAAGGAGAAACTCCTAATATTTTTTATGGGGCGGCAAATTATAGAATTAAATGGAAAATTAAAATTAAAATTGTTTCTAACCCATCATGTTATATATCAAATCAAAGGGCTCATTATGACGAAAACAAATATATTTTTTTCATATTTTTAAAATAAACTAATTAAAAGATATTAAGAAAAATACAACAAATTTTACCCATTCCCCCCCTTATCTCCGAAACCATAAGCTGAAAATTTTTGAAAAACTGGAAGTATAGCCTGAACTTTACTGGAAAAATAAGAAGAAACCCCTAATATTCATTTTGGGGGGCAAATTATAGAATTAAATGAAAAATAAAAAATTATAATTGTTTCTAACGGCTCATGTAATATATCAAATCCCAGGGCTCATTATGACGAATAGGTACAAATATATTTTTTAATTTTTAATATATTTTAAAATATATTTAAAAAATATTTTAAAAAAATTACCCATTCTCCCCGTTATTCCCCAAACTCTAAGACCTCTTTTTTTTGTTTATAGGAAAAATATGAAAAAAAATACCTAATTCTATTATTTATAAATATATATAAAATATAGTTCACATATCAAATAACGAAAAAAATAGCATAACAGTAATACTGCCTCCAAAAAAATATAGAAGTATACACTGTTGTTGTTTTTTAACATGATCTCAAAAGTTATTTGGGTTTTACATTGACGCTGCATTTATAATAATATTTGTGACGAAGTAGTCTACTCGTATAACAAATAAACTTTTTATGTTTCAGAAAATTGATTAAAAAAATAATGTTGGTCGGTAATAGCAATTAATTTATGAGTGTGTTGAGCAAATTATTATTTATTAGTAATTTGTGACGTACGATGTATATTCTTCACACATATCGTATGGACAATTAATTACCTTATTACGTAGCAAAATTTGAGCTATTTTAATAAAATTAATTTACATGTTTGTAAACCAGATGGTTGACATAGTAAAACACATCATAAATAAACCCTACAGAGGTAAAAAAAGGAGATCCCTGTCGAAAAATCTGTTAAAATACCTAAAAGAATCTTACAAAAAACTAAAATTATAGGCTACAAAGTTTGCATCTCTAGCAATATTTTATACGAAGATGTTGCTGATATGCTTGCTTATCAAGCATTATTTTAGTTTTAAGTATCTCGATGTGTGTTATTAGGTTAAGTCTAGTAGGAGGTGACTGTCATTCTTTTCTACGCCCAAAAGAATGACACCTTGAAGAGAGTATTCAATATCTCTGACAGTTGAATTAACCTGAAAATTTTATCGTGAAATTGTAACCTAGAAGTTACAGAAGAATAGCAATTACACGGAACGGCTCCAGATTCGAAACCTCTGTGTGCTAGTTTCCCCGAAAATCCTAGATGTCGGTCTTTACTTCTCGCGTCTACAAATTTACGGTTATTTATCAAATACATAAATAAGTGTGATGGGCAACTGATGAAGGTTTCCGACCAGAAACAATATATATCATATATATGAAAGAATGACACCTCGAAGACAGAATATTGAAAACGCCAAAAATATCAATAATATCAAAGTTTTCGAAAATGTCAAATATGTCAAGAATTTCAAAAATGTCAAAAATGTCATAAATTTCATAAATGTCAGAAATGCCCTAAATGTCAATAGACTCAAAAATTTCAAAATATAAATGATAAAAATTTTATTTCTCCTTAAACTCGGTTCGCTCTGTAAGATTAAAAAAGAGTAGAGCAATACAGTATGTGTTCTTCTTCATATAAATTATTTAGAGTATAGACCTGTAAGGGATTGGAGAGAAAACAAATACAATTTTTATTGATTAATAAACACAGTCTTTCTGTATTTTCACTATGTTTCAAAAATTTCAAAAATAATAAAATAATAAGTGCTTGGAACAAATATAATCATTAATTTGAATTTTTTCATTTATTCAAACATTTACTTTACATTTCCTATATAAAAATATCCAGTCTTCGTCTTCTTCTACAAGCAGCCTTGCAGCCTTTTTAGCTCAATGCTAATGGTCTTGGACTTACGTCCTTAACGGCCAGACACCAGTGGTTATAAAGGTTGAGTTTTTTTTGATGATCAGTATGGTGATCTCGGAATCTAGGGAAGATAGAGCAATAGTTAAATTGGGAAAGATTTGCAGTTTTACTGGCCCAATTTAATGACACTTTCGGATTTTTGCAAAAAGTCATGGCTTAGTAGGTATTTTGAAAAAACGAAATTCTGTCGATTTAGTCAAACCCTCTAGCTCCTTTGTTTTTGACTTTATAAAAAAAGTGTAAATATCAAAATTGAAGGGAATTGTATCCCGAATTTGAATGACATGTCCTCGTTTGCCCGACAGATCTCGTTTTCGAGATATAACACAAACTTATCTTTTTTTGAATAGGTTGGCTATGACCTCAAAAAATCGGATATTTTTAGAACTTTTCAACGATATAATACTCGATATAGTTATTCATATAAATAACGGAGTTATGGACGCTTTTCTCTCTTATTTTCACTTTTAACGTAGTTAGCCAAGAAAAAGTTAAAAGATTTTTTTATTAGGTATATCAGATATAACGAAAAAACTAAATAAGTAGGTACTTACTTACTTAATAAATTAAAGTACAAAATAATGGTTACAATTTATATTCGAAAAGTCCACCATTGTTATTTAGAGAAAAATTGCATGTTTTTAAGATTGACATTACCGCTTTCCTCACAGACCGCCTATTAATATCTCATACTTTCTTTTGTAAACTTTGTTTTTTAGGCACCCCATAAATAGAAGACTATAACTGCCAAATCGGGAGACCGGGGTGGCCATTCGCGTGAGCAATTTCTTCCTATCCAAGAGTTTGGATAGACATTATCTAAGTATTGTCTTTCTAATAACGAGTTATGAGCAGGTGCACCATCATGTTGGAACCACTCAATTTCTAAACGAGTTCTCAACTTCAAATTATGCAACATGTCTTGAAAAGTGTATTGCAAGAAATGTAAGTAGCGCTCCCCAGTAAGTGATTCGTCATAGGAGACCCTATGATACCACACCAAACATTAAAACCAAATTTTATCTGGGGTCGTCTTTGTTCTACATGGAAAGGGTTTTGTTTAGCCCAGGTATGCTCATTGTGTCTATTGAACATACCGCATTTAGTAAATCTCGTTTCATCTGACCATAACACTTTTAATGGAAACTGTGGATTGTCAAGGCACATGTCTCCAAACCATGTACAAAACAAAATACGTCGGTGTTCGTCACCAGCATGCAAAGTTTGAGAAACTGAAAGTACGGGTGGAACTTGTGCCCTTTCAGTACCTTAACTACAGTTCGTTGAGATGTGCCAGCTTCTGCTGCAATATCACGAGTTGATGTAGATGGATTTTGATTTACCATTGCCAAAACATTTATTTGTGCTGCTTCGTTAATTTGATTACGTTCTTTTGTGGTTTAGTAAAAGATCCATATCTGCGTAAACTATCGTAAAGCCTCTTAAATGTACATAGAGCAGGTTGACGACGATTAAAATATCTATGAAAGTATTCCTCAGCTGCACGAACTGAATTTTTATGGCATATGATATAACGTTCCACCATATTCAGTTTTTTTTCATTAGAATATTCCATTTTATCACGAAAACTTGTCAATATCGACTGTCAGTTTAGCACTACTAATGGAATTACTCTCAAATGAGGAAACGTCAAAGTGAAAACAATCTTTTTCATGGCTACCTACGTTAAAAGTGAAAATAAGAGAGAAAAGCATCCATAACACCGTTATTTTTATGAATAATTATATCGAGTATTATATCGTTGGGAAGCTCTAAAAATGTCCGATTTTTTGAGGTCATAGCCAACTATGGTTTCCATTCAAAAAAAGAGAAGTTTGTGTCATATCTCGAAAACGAGAGCTGTCACGCAAACGAGGACATGACAATCATATTCGGGATACAATTCCCTTCAATTTTGATATTTACACTTTTTTATAAAATCAAAAACAAAGGAGCTAGAGGGATTTGACTAAATCGACACAATTTGTTTTTTTCCAAATATCTAGTAAGCCATGACTTTTTACAAAAATCCGAAAGTGTCATTAAATTGGGCCAGTAAAACTGCAAATCTTTGCCAATTTAACCATTGCCCTATCTCCGCTAGTTTCCGAGATCCCCATACTGATCATCAAAAAAAACTCACCCTGTATAAGTATTAACTATATTTACAGAGCGAGGCAACCTAAGACAACCAGATTATCACTTCTATATCACTTTACAAGCCTCTATCTGGTAATAGTGCAATGGACATTGAACAGGGTATAAAGCTTTTCAACAAGAAACATTATGCCAAAAATATAGTCGGAATAGGACAATCAAAATAAACGGTTTGTTAAATGCTTGCCAACGTTTCGCTTTATTATATTTAAAGCTTCATCATTAAATATAATAAAGCGAAACGTTGGCAAGCATTTAACAAACCGTTTATTTTGATTGTCCTATTCCGACTATATTTTTGGCTTACTGACAATAAGGAAACATTATTCTAACCCTTAGCCTAACCCACATACACATATGCGACTGCCTCGCCATATTGACCGGAAATCCCCCAGTTAATCAAAATATTTTTACGATTCACAATTTATTTTACATATTAAGTGTTCTATACCCGGAATTGTCCACATTGACATTTACAAATAACAGTATACCCGTTTATAGAAGCTTTTAATGTAACCTTAATGATCCATTGAAAGCTCATTTTCGCTAAAGTTGCAAGAACTATAAAAATTGGAAACTATACCCTCTTCGAGGTGTCATTCTTTTCTACGCAAGAGAATATATAGGATGTTTCTAGAATAGGGTTTTACGTTAAAAATTATTATCTTTGTCCATCGATATTTCGATATTCCCAATGGTTGGCGTGTAAATTGAGTTTGAAAATTATTCTGCTCTTTAAGTTATCAGGCCGAAAATTACAAAAATCTGTTTACCATGGCACATAAAAGACTGACATTGCCACAACTCTTAACAATTTAAGTTATTGATAAACTGTCAATTGAGCTTTGCAGTATTTAATTAGTAAAAGTGATGATTAGAAAAAAAAGTTTTTTGAGCCCTTTTAATGTCATATAACTTCCTAAGAATGCGTTTTAGGACACATGTTAATAGGGACTTTTGGCTTATTTTAATGAGTTCTATACTCAGCAGAAGTTTGAAACCCTATTTTCGAAACATTTTGTATATCAGTTGCACTTCCCGCATGCGAATGTTCTCTCACGTCTACATATTGAAAATTACGTTAAAGCCGTCTAATACTCCAATTCTAAAGTTTGTGCGTAGAAACCCCATGCAAGTGAATTCGATATCATGACAAAAATGAAGCAATCATAATCACCAAGATGTTTGCTACGCCTCGTGAGCAAAGTAAGTGAAAGTTTTACATAAAATTATACATAAATGTACATTATTGATGTGTTGGCCGAAGAAATTCGTTGCCTACATGTTGGTCAAGGTGATAAAAAATGTGACGGAAATGTTAGATGTCTAAAAAATGCCAATAAATGCCTGAAACACAACTAGATTAATTATACTGTACTAGTGGTCGCCCAGTAGTCGAAATTCGACCCTATTTCATGAAATTGTAAACAGTATATATTTATAAGAAACAGAGTTGTGGAGAAATCGGAGAAGTGGATATAATGACCAAAATTGTTCACTCATATTGACAAATCTTTTGAAATAAAAAGAGAAGAAAAATTTAATCAAATATCCGTATTCGAAATATTTTTGACAAATGAATGACCCCCCAAATTATTGGCTGGACCCGCTCCTGGCAAAATGTTTTATATAATAATTGGAAGATTGTTCTTTGCAACCTAAAAGTTTTTGTCATTTGCGGTTTCAATCAAGTTCAGGAATATTAAAGAAAAGAGAGGACCAACAACCCTAGGAGAACTTAAATATTTAATACATTCTCTATTGTCCGCTGTCTGACAATTTTTTACACAACACCTTCGGGAAAGTTCTGATAATAATATATTAATCAAATAATTAAATTCACATTAAAAACAGAATATTAAATATGAAAGTTACTGCAATGCGTCCGAAAAATCAATTCTGATTTAATACATTGACTATTTTACCACTAAACAATAACAACGCTTACATGCCACTTCCAAAAGTACATGCTCTAAGAATATAACAGCATCTAACGATCGCTGCCTTCATATATAATTACTCAATATTTTGAGTTTTGACCGTCTAGCGCCGGCAACACTCTCAGTTGTTTGGCGTTGACACTATAGATGTAAATAATGAATTTTTATTATATTTTATTTAATGAATAAACCAATATTATAAAATAATATTAGCATTCTGCACTGAAGGTCATCAGTAGCTACTAAACAAAACAAAAATGAAGAAAATCGGTTCAGAGACACAGTAGAAAATGGTACCTAATCGTTTTGTCTATCTATATATAGATTATCAAAGTGCATGGACTAAATATTATTAAAAATTATCCTCAACTTTTTACTTTTAATTTGTATTTTATCGAACATGTTTTTAATCGTCTTCAAAAAGGAAGTAAGCTTTAATTCGTCAGTAACTTTTTGGATAATTTTAACTGTTTTGTGTTAAGGAAGATTCCGATTTGGTTCCATATATGAAGGTAAAATTTATCGTCTGAACTGATTGAATCTATATATAAATAGGCAAAGACAAAACGATTAGGTACCATTTTCTCCTCTGTTTCTCAACCGATTTTCTTCATTTTTGTTTTGTTTAGTAGCTACTGACGACCTTCAGTGCAGAATGCTAATCTTAATTTATAATATTGGTTCAATCATTAAATAAAATATAATAAAAATTAATTATTTACGTCAATAATGTCAATGCCAAATAAATGAATGTGCCGCCGCCGCCAGACTCAAACCATTGAGTAATTATATATAGACAGCCAATGCTGTTATATGCTTAGAGCATGTACTTCTGGAAGTAGCATGCAAACGTTGTTATTGTTTAGCGGGTAAAGTAATCGCTGAATATTATAATTATACAGGGCGATTCCAGATATCTTAGAAATCATTTTTTTCATGGGTGGCACATGAGCAGTTGCATATATAGGGTGTTTAAAATATAGAGTAGAGTGCAATTATAACTAATAAAATAATTATATAGGGAAGCCCATTAGCGGTTGAATTTACAGGGTTCTTGGAATAGAAGGTGCAGTAAAATTACAGTTATACAGGGTGGTGCAAAAAATGTTATACATAGATGCATATACAGGGTGGCGGAAATGGAAATGCAACATTTCGTAACCCATAAGCAGTTGTATATATAGTTAACATGAAATATAGGGTAAGAGCAATTATAGATATACAGGATGGTGATAAAAAATGTTAGAAAAGGAAATGATTTATAGAGTAGAACACGAAGAGTTCCATATATATAATGATTGAAAGATAGGTCGGAGTAGAATTATAGTTACAGAAGATAATTAAAAATTTCCTAAACAAAGAGAGTAAATATGGTGGGTCATAGACAGTGGCATATACAGAATGGTTTACCCGGTGGTTGAAAAATAAAAATTATTATGCGTGGTTCATAAGCGTTGCATATACAGGGTGGTGGAAATATATAATGAGATGGAATTATTATAATGAGTTTTTTAATAAATGTTAGAAAATTGAGTGCAATTATAGCTATACAGGGGGGTTAGAAAAAATAAATATGTAGTGTAGCCCATTAGCAGTTGAATTGTTGTCATATTAAATTAAGAATTACGAATTTGAACACAAATAAAGTTCTATGAATTATTTCTGAAAAAAACTTGAATTTCGTTACTTATTTGTAGAAGCGAGATGTAAGACCGACATCTAGGATTTTCGAGGAAACTATCACACAGAGGTTCCGTTCTGTGTAATTGCTGTTCTCCCTAAAGTCCTACGATAGAATGTCACGATAAAATTTTCATGTTACTTAACCTGCCAGAGATATTGATATTGCCACTGGGCGATAGCTAGTTTGAAAATATATTCACTGATTTCTTGTAAACTATCCAATCTGCATTCTTATTAAGGTGTAAGGGTCAAAATACTTTTTAATGCCTAACTTGAACTGCGATTTGTTGAAAAATTATGGAAATTTTAAAATATATTTGTTATATAATGATCTTTTTTTGGTATAGCATGGTAATAGTTTAATCTATAACTTACTGACATGTGCAGCGATGTTTTTAATGACCCCACCATATTTTTGGCAATTTATACACGAAGTGGTCAAAAAATTAAACAACCATGATTTTAATACTCTCTTCAAGGTGTCATTCCTTTGTACACAAGACAATATATATATTATATATAATATTTATTGTTTCTGGTCAGGGAACCTTCATCAGTTGCGCTTCCCACAATTGAATGTCCTCTCGAACACTTTTTTATGTATTTGATACATTTCGTTAAATTTGAAGACGCGAGATGTAAGACCGACATCTAGCATTTTCGAGAGAATTAGCACACAGAGGTTCCGAATCTGGAGCCGTTCCGTGTAATTGCTGTTCTCCCTTAATTCCTAGGACAGAACGTCACGATAAAATTTTCAGGTTACTTCACCTTTCAGAGATATTGAATACTCTCTTCGAGGTGTCATTCCTTTGTACGCGTTACCTTATTTCTTCTCCAGTGATGAACCGTTTTGAACGAATATGGTCTTGTTTAATAGAGTATATATCCGGATTGGTGAAACTTCAAATTTGGGAAAAGAATTCTATTGATAAAGTGATGAAATTTGTGAATGAACACATGCGTGCATGGAAATCGACCGATATCCCTAACATATTGGTCGATTTTTCGAAAACTCCTTATGGATGTGTACAGTTTTTTATGGTTTAATCTATTAAGGAAGATTACTAGGTGATCTCATATACTTTTCTACGACGTGCAACTTGCGGTTTTGCAGAAAATCGGCGAAAATTCCAAAATTCTTATCAACAATTTCATCAAAATGACATAACGGACATTTTCTCATAAATATTTTAATTACAACGTAATTGTGCGGGAATTTTAGGCACTGGAAGTTTTAATTGCGAATTTGAAAATTTTCTATGTACATCTCAAGCATATAGGTAGTAAAGCATAGTATTTTCGGCTTCTTAAATCAATGAGTACCAAGCTCGTTTTGTTTGTATACCAGGCAAATACCTATTTAAATGAAATTTTTTCCATTTTTCGAAGACGGTGCTTTTGGTTGTCACATTCTCCCGGCCTAATAGAAAATTCAGTGACAACAAATGTCAAACTCTAAACTGCTATTTGGTGCGTTTATACACAGGGTTTTTAGTTATAGCAAACAAAATTACAAAGTAAAGTGATAGAAGGAGTTGCATTTTTATGATGATTGAAATATAGGTTAGGCCGTTTAGCTGTATATACAGGATGGATGGCATGTAGGGTGGAGTAGACGATTGGTGGTATAAAAATGTTGGAAAAAATGTGAAATTAAAATTATATAGGGTGATTAAAAAACTGTTATATGATATGGACGTTAACAAATCATATACAGGATGGTTGAACTATATGCTGAAGTTAAATTATATTTAAACAGTGTGATTAAAAAATTATTTATTTTTTAGCACTTGAGAAGTTGCATAAAGTGTGGAGAGGAATTAATGTTACACAGGGCGATAATATAAAATGTGAAAAATTAAATAATTTATGGGGTAGCCCACAAGGAGTTATATACTATAGTTGAAATGTAGGACGGATTTGACTGTAAATATGGGATGGATTTTACACCGTCCTATAGTTTACAGAAGGCAGCTAATAAATTTATGTTTGTCCGTGGGCAGTCGTATGTACAGGATGGTTAGTACATAGGGTGGAGTGGAATTATCTATGGCTATACAGAGTTGTCAAAAAAGTTCAAAAAAGGTTACATGACGTGGTCCATAAGGCATAAATATATTTTGGGCTTATTAAGTCAAAGGGTACTAGTTCATTTTATTCGTAAACATTTACCTGTCTATTTAAATGAAAATGTATCATTGTGTAATGTTGAGGCTTTCGATGATACCTGGTCCTGTCTATTAAGGTTATACATACAAAATAAAGAATGAAAACTATATGAGTTAAAAAAACTAAAAAGTTGAAAATAAAACATTTAAAAAAAATAATAACCGACTCCCACCTACAACTAAAAAGCTAAACATAACACAGGTCAACATTTGATCTAAGCCGGAACACGATATGCCATATAGGGTCTAGGGGTTTTTTGGGTTGCTGAATCCGATGAAAGGGTCGGTTGACCTTCATCACGTCAGAGTCAAGGGCATTTGAAGGTCAAATCGAGAGAATTGAACCAAAAAATCTGAAAACATTGTAGCTTATGTTTTTGAGGTCTCTGAGTCAAATCGAGAGTTCTATCAAAAAATGTAACAAAATCATCCTAATGTTTTTGAGGTCTCTGAGTCCGAATCCGTTGTTTGTTTGACCTTGGGCTTTTTCCCAGACGTTATTTCAAGGTCATTTGAAGGTCAAATTTAGAGAGGTCTACCAAAAAATTTAAAAAAAATCTTGTTTATGTTTTGAGGAGTCTGAGTTCGAATACATAGTTTGTTTGACCAAAGCTTTTTCCCAGAGGTCATTCGAAGGTCAAATCGAGAGAATTCTGCAAAAACTCTCTTGATTTGACCTTCAAATGTGCTTGAACCTGGCGTGATAAAAGTCAACCGACCCTCTCATAATAATCAGCGACCCGAAAAACCACTAGTACACTATAAGGAATGCCGTATTCCCGCTTATCTCAAATGTTGACCTGTGTAATTGCTGAGCAAACATAAAAAAACATGATACAGACGATTTTTTTGCGATATTTTTTTGTGATTGACACGATTATTATGGCTGTTTCCCTCCAATTTTGTGAAATACAACCGAATGCAACAAGTTTAATGAAGTCAGCAGCATATTGGGAAGAAAACTAAGTATAATGATATATTAATTATATTTATTAAAAATCTTAACAACTAATTCAAAGAATCACAGTTTCAAAATATTCTGAGAAAGCCTCAATTAAAAATTAACAAGCAATATCCGAAATACTGTTACAAACATAAAATTGGGAGTAAGTAGGTTACCACAAAATCGTACCTCCACAATATTTTTTAACACAAAAACAAGGTAAAGCAGACAAAATTTTTTAACAATTGTAATGTTAACTGCAGAAACTGTTTTAAAGTTTACACAACAAAAATTTAACAAATATATTTAAGTTGTTTTTTTCAAATTCAAAATTTTAAATTCAAATGTTCCTCATTAATGTTACTTTTGATATAAACTATGAAGGCTCTTCCATTCGGTTTTATATCCCAGATTTGATTTCTTAGGATTATAAATAGGCTAGATATTTTGAAGCAACCTATTTCTACCCTTCCCCAATTGTTTTATATAAATAATAATTGTAGGTTCTATAACTACATAGATAATTACTCAATACTAATGTAAAAAAATAAGTTCAAGTATAAAAAATTGATACATGGCTATTTAAAAGTTATGCTGAGAGAATAAACATTATGCAAAACTTGATATAAAAATATACGAAACCCATAGCAAAAGAGCGTACAAAATGACGGTCTTCATTACATCCAAGTAGTACAACCTGAAATAAAAATTATTAACATTTAGTAAAGGATAGGTTACTGTAGAAAAGGAAAATTTTGTACTATAAAAAATTGTCAAAGTTAAAATAAAATCTAAACCTTTTAAATACTCAAGTTCGTTGCAGCAATCAAGTTTTCAATGAAATTTTCTTGAAAATAGGCTTTAATTTGGAACTAATATCAATACATCGGTATACAGGGTGTCTCACATATGAAAGGGTATCATTGATATTTCAGAAACGGTAATATGATTAAATGAAGAAAAAATTGCGTATTTTAGAGCTCATTCGAAAAATATCTCAAGTTATACAAGGAAAACCAAAAATGTGTTTTTTTTTGTTTCTCGCCTCTACTAATTTTATTTTAAAGAATATCAAAAAAATATATGGGGAAAAATTTCTTGGCACTTTTTCACAGTAGGGAGTCATCAAATCCTCGAATACCAAACAATCCCTAACAACCAACATCAAACTTCACCAAGTTCGATAATCACATTAATACAATAACTATACCATTTCTTCTGAGAAACACATATAAAAACAAAATTTAAAACAAAAATAAACTAAAATTAATTATATCAAAAACCAAACCAAAAAAAAAAAAACAATCCATCATCTTGTGAATGTAATAAACTATTTTTTTAAATACGAACACAAAAATCACATACAGTTTGAAAAATCTGTAATTTTTGGTTAAATATCAGTTATATTACCCACAGAAGAACACAACACCAAAAGATAAAGCTACTACCTCCACAAAATTATTGTGAACAGTCAATGTATTGAACCTAATAGATCACTAAATCAACAAATGTCGGTGACATCTACCGTCACATAAAATTCTATTGAGTAATTTAGTTTCTGTGCTAGTATATGAAGGAAATCAAATAATACATACTATGCTATAACATATACCATACGTTTGAAATATGTCTTGACAGATGGTTCGTGATAAAACCTTAAAAATCAACATTATTTTTTTCCTTGTTTTATAAAAACACAGAATTGTAGGTATAAGTAAATATATTTTCTTTTGTTGCTTTATACAGATATATATCCACATAATATATTTATAATAAATATTTAGAACTATATCATTCAACGTATGACAGCCGTTTCGAACCAGGTTACCCAATTTCAATGGTCAAGTTCTCATCAGATACCTTACTTTTACCTACCTCCTTCCTTGAATGACAAGTTTTCATAATTTCACTAATTTTTAATTAATTTCTAAAGTGAAATTTAGCGCTATTTTTTTTATTCTATTTAATTGCATAAAATAATAATTTTCGTTAGCAATTTACAATTTAAAAAACAATAATAACTTAGTAGTGAAGATTTGATAATGTAAAGCACTTTTCCTTCTACATTGATACAGTTATCTTCTATACCTAACGAAGTCGTCATTTTTCTTTAAAGAATATACGCAACTTTTTCTCCACATAACTTTGAAACAGATTTGATTATTCCCTTCAATATATACGTATTTTGAAGGAAAACCAAACGTTTCGTTTTATTTCGATTGCTTTATATTTATTGATGTTATAGCCCATTGAAAAAAACATAAAAGTAACAGATAAGAATGTTATCAATTCATATGTGAGACATCCTGTATATTGGATAAGATAATGTTTTCATTTTTATCTGTAGCTTGACTGTTAGGTATACTAAAACGTTTGAAGTTTTTGGAATATACAACCTTTCTGACTCAAATTTTGTTTTATTTATCATAAAAAAGAAGAATCAAGTTAATTTGGACTTCTCACCTCTTTAGAAGCTTCCTAGCTTTTGGTAACGTACTGGGATCTTCTTTGGTACAATATTTTCGGGTACCCAGTATGTAATTAAGCATGAAAGCGTCCCTGTCGATTTCTTCTTGATTAGTGTAAAATATTTTCTTATCCGTTTCTCCCAGATTGTCGTAGATGGCGTATAATTTTTTATTTTGGAAATGCCATGGTCTTGTAGTGTAGTAAGTGAGTACCTCTAGGCCGTTTTCGATCCTTTTTTGTGCGTTTACCATACTGAAAATATAAAATACAGGGTTTTATTGAATTTTTAGCACATTATAATTAATTACTATTAGGCCAAAGTACTCATGTTACCTTTTAAGAGCTAAATCGATATGTATAATGGGAACCTACTTAGACTAGCTAACCAATAAAAATGTAAATGCTTCATGGTTCTGGAAGGTGTCTCGTTTTAAGCCTAGCGTATTGATTCTTGGCCATGCATTTCTATGTTTCTCTACTAGCGTATTTTAGTTTAGTTCTTACACCGTTATTTCCTGCTATATAGGGTTTCTTTATGTTTTTGACGCTCCTGGTGTTATTTCTTCCACATTACCTACTTCTGATGCAAAGCCGTAGCCAGGATTTTTTTTCGGGTTGGGTTTTCGGTGGGGGTTGGACAATTTTTTTGATTGGTGATGGGCTGATTAGGACTGCAAAATGTATATTTTTGTTCATGTATTTCCAGGATATATAAATTCGTATAAATATAAAATTTATTCTTATGAAAAACATGATTAATTGGTTAAAATTGAATCTCGAAACAAAAAATTCTAAAATTTCGGGGGGGTGGGGGCCTTGGTTGAATCCCCTGACCCCACCGCTGGCTACGGGCTTGTTCTGATGTTTCTTCTTTAGTCATCTTGTATTTCAAGAAGATCAGCTCCCTATAGACTTTGGCAATGCTGTCGCCAGGCGTCGGTAGGGCCTAGGGCTCTCTTGTGCATCATTGGTGCTTCAATATGTAAAATTTTATATATATATATATATATATATATATATATATATATATGTGTGTGTGTGTGTGTGTGTGTTTTAGGTGGTTTCCGGGAATTCATCCGCGTAGTTGATAAATGATCCCTGCCGGGATCGATGGTAAAATGACGACGTTTCGGCAGTCACATCTGCCCTCTTCAGGTCGGTTCGAATAATTCTCGTAGCCTTCTGCTTTCGCTTCTAGTTACACGAATACTAATCATTAGATTTGTAAAACCTCCACAACCAAAGCTCACCCTTCAAGAGAGAAAAACCCTCAAGACATTCAACATATCTGAAAATATCACGATACTACCAGCCGACAATGAAAACGGTGCCGTTGTAATGGACTCCAGAGACGAGCCGGCAAAAATGGAGCAACTTCTGGAAAACGACCTGACCTACAAACCTTCCTCTAGAGACCCTACTACGTACCTAGAGAAAACAACTAGATCAAAGATTAAAGACTCGTCTATAGAAGATGGGTTCAAGAAAAAACTAATTCCAAGAGAAAAATTAAGTAGATTCCCGAAATTCTATGAACTCCCAAAAATTCACAAAAATGGCGTTGCCCTGCGATCCATAGTGAGTGTCGTCCATTCACAACTATACAATTTAGAAATACATCTGCCCAGCATCCTACAATCGATACACTTTACACACATCTTCAACAGCGTATGTCATGGCCAGTTTTGACCCAAGTATACCAATAGAAGAAGCACTCCAACAAATCTCGGAGAATAAAACTTTCCAAACCATATAATCGACCTCTCAAGGCACAGCCTTAAATGGGCTTATTTTATGTTCAATAATCAAATATATAAACAAACAGACGGAGCAGCAATAATTTAAATAAATAATTTTTACATCTTTTTATATGTCTGAAATTCTGAAACTGAAATTTTTCTAATAGTAACCCCCATTTTTCACTTCACCATTGAAATCTAAGATATAAACTAAGGGTACACTGTGAATTTTGTGGTACTTAAGTACTATTCAAATAAAGATTTTGTAGTACCTACCTCCAAACACCGATATTTTCCCCATTATCAGTCGGATTTATTTCAAAAATGTATAAAAATATCAAGCTAACTGGTGTTTGATACATGTAAGGGCCAATAGTCTGCTGGAACTGAGGTTTGTTTAATCAATTGTCATCAATAAGTAGCAAACTATGATGATAAAAAATCAACAAACCACAGTATACCTACCTAGATATAACGTACCTACCTTAATTAGGAAATAAAAAAATTAAAAGCAAAGGTTCAATATTAAATGTTTACGACTAATACAGCACCTTAGCCGTAATGTTGGTTGCATACCAAGTCATATATATATTGTTTAGATTTTATAAACTTTTACAACACTTACAATGTTTTATATCCGAATAATGCCAACAAGAAATCGATGAAATACGCCGGTATAAGATGGAAGAAAAATGCTGCAACTGAGTGAATGAAGTAGTTTGATTTTGGGCTGCCTCCTGGATACCACAGCATCATACTGAAAGGATAATCGTAGAGGTATTTCTTTCCTAGTTCTAGAGCTTCACCCCAAGAAATATTATTGATCTGGAAAGGAAACAAATTTTAATTCATTTGGTAAATATATAAAAGCATTGCACAGACAATTACACAGTTAAACACAAACAAAAAGAAAGTGTTTGTTTAAATATCTAACTGGTTAATATAATTTATTATTTAGATATTATTACTATTTGTTATGAAATATAGGTACCAGATGCGTCTTCAAATTTAACGATATGTATCAAATACATAAAGAAGTATTTTGTCTGTTCATTGGGTTTTCTCTCCTCAAGTATTTAAAAATTGTAGGTATATGTAGAACAAAGTGTAGTAAGGCAATTTCGTAAAATTGCCCGGATTACTGGCTGTCTGTACAAAGATTCTTCCTCGCAGTTATTCTGAGAGAAAGAGATGTCTACAAAATGATCAACGAGTATTCCTGTAGGTATATACCTAAGTAGGTAATGTTTTGTATACTGTGTAATACCTACTTAATCTGTGTTTGGAGACGTTTCAACTCCGAGTCTGGAGTCGTTGTCAATCGTTTAGTGTTGTTTTCGAGGTTTTTTCTAAAAAAATTTCGCTTTGATCTTGAATTTGTTGTTTGTCAAAAAAATTTCGGAAACAACACTAAACGATTGACAACGACTCCAGACTCGGAGTTGAAACGTCTCCAAACACAGATAAGTATTACACAGTACCTATACCTACAAAACATTAGGTACTTATATACAGGAATACCTACTGGCTGATCATTTTGTAGACATCTCATTCTCTCAGAATAACTGCGAGGAAGAAATTTTGAGGGGAACAGACAAAATAATTCAAGACCCCCTCAACAATCTTTTCGAAATTACTTACGTAAAGAAGTGTTCGACAGGACATTCAATTGTGGGAAGCACAACTGATGAAGGTTCCCTAACCAGAAACAATATATAGGTATTATATATATTGTCTTGCGTACAAAAGAATGACAGCTCGAAGAGAGTTCCTACCTACTTGAATTTTTTTTTGCTACTCTTACAGCTTTCAGTAAATTCGTTATCCATAATTCAACATCAGTTTCGCTATTTAATGGTAGATTTAATGTTTTTCAGAAATATCAGCCTTTCCTTTCAAGTGTATAATTTCACCTTTGCCAGTACCTACCTACCTATAAGATGATACCTACCTACATATATCTACCTACAGAATTTATCTATCCACATTCATTTTCCTTGTGGGATTTTATAAAATATGGAACTCAATGCGATAAGTTGTAGGTACAAAGATCAGTACATATGCCCTCTCTTGTTTTTACTTAGATATCAAATATTGTTTCAAATTTATCTAGTTTCTTTGCTGACGTAGCATTGAAATCACTCAAAAATGGTGTAGACGTACCTAATGTTTTGGCTTGTTTTATTAAGACAAACCTACTTCGGTAATTTTCTAATATATATTAAATGATATTAACAATTGTTTCACCAGCTTCTTCAGAAAACAAGTTGAGCAATCGAACTGTTCAACTTTGTTTTCTAGGTTTTTATAAAAAATCGGATCTCATTGGAAAAATTTGTAGGTAAGTATCTTTTTTTTACGTACCTATACCTGCGCGCCAATTACTCAAATTTGATGATTCAAATTGGATTGTGTTAAGGACATTAGATACGGAAAAGTACCATATATTTTGATATTTTCCAGAAAATCCGAAGAAACACTTAGGTATTAAGAGATTGCAGTGCAATCAATCTTCACTGAATTCATCTGAAAATTTGAAATTAGATTCTAAATTCCGAGTTAATTTTGGACATTTTCTATAACGTAAAACATTACCATTGTTCCTACCTACCTACAGGGTGTTTAAACTGTTTTCATTTTAATTTATTTCAAGTCAGTTTTTTTTTTAATATAGGTAGGTATGTAGGTAGCTATAGAGCAAAGTTGTCATTTTGGGACAATTTTCAGAGAATTACTGATAAAATTTTAACAGCAAATTCATAGAAGTAAATTATTTTATGTAATAATAATCATAAAATATATTTTTTTGTTTTTTGATTGTATTGAGTATGAAAAGAAATGAACGGATTGCCGTCAGTAGTCAAGGTGCAAAGAATTAGAAATGTTTCATAATGAGTGTCCTGATTGGATCATTTTTTTACCGAAAATAAGTAGTCAGAAATCTGGTGAAAAGTGTCTTTTTTCAAAAATACGTATCAGGTAACTGGGCTAGTTCGATCGGGATATGGTAAAGATATTTTGAAATTCAATTTGATTTTCGTTATCAAGCCGGAAAATTGGCCGACAGTAGGTACCTACATATCTATATCTATATATAAATAGGCAAAGACAAAATGATTAGGTACCATTTTCTCCTCTGTCTCTCAACCGATGTTCCTCATTTTTGATTAGTTTAGTAGCTACTGATGACCTGCAGTGCAGAATGCTAATATTAATTTATAATATTGGTTCATTCATAATGTCAAGGCCAAACAACTGAATGTGCCGCCGCCGCCAGACTCAAAACATTGAGGTCATTGAGTAATTATATATGAAGGGTCCAATGCTGTTATATTATATACTTAGAGCATGTACTTCTGGAAGTGGCACGCAAGCGTTGTTATTGTTTAGTGGTAAAGTAATCGTTGTATATTATAATTATACAGGGCGATTACAGATATGTTAGAAATCATTTGTTTCGTGCGTGGCACATAAGCAGTTGCATATATAGGGTGTTTAAAATATAGAGTAGAGTGCAATTATAACTAATAAAATAATTATATAGGGAAGCCCATTAGCGGTTTAATTTACAGGGTTCTTGGAATAGAAGGTGCAGTAGAATTACAGTTATACAGGGTGGTGCAAAAACTATTATACAGAGATGCATATACAGGGTGGCGGAAATGCAAATGCAACATTCCGTAACCCATAAGCAGTTGTATATATAGGGAAGATGAAATATAGGGTGAGAGGAATTATAGATATACAGGATGATGATAAAAAATGTTAGAAAAGGAAATGATTTATAGAGTAGCCCACGAAGAATTCCATATATATGATAATTGAAATATAGGTCGGAGTAGAATTATAGTTACAGAAGATAGTTAAAAATTTCATAAACAAAAAGAGTAAATACGGTGGCTCATAGGCAGTGGCATATACAGAATGGTTTACCGGGTGGTTCAAAAATGTTAAAAAATATTATGGGTGGTCTATGAGCACAAGCCCGTAGCCAGCGGGGGGGTTGGTGGTTCAAAAAAAACTTGAATTTCGTTAATTATTTGTAGAAGCGAGATGTAAGACCGACATCTAGGATTTTCGAGGAAACTATCACACAGAGCTCCCGAATCTGGATCCGTTCCGTGTAATTGCTGTCCTCCCTAAAGTCCTAAGATAGAATGTCACGATAAAATTTTCAGGTTACTTAACCTGTCAAAGATATTGACACGATTGGTCGAATTTCGACCACTGGGCGACAGCTAGTATACCTAAATAGGCAAAGACAAAACGGTCCGGTACCATTTTCTCCTCTGTCCCTCAATCAGTTTTCTTTGTTTTTGTTTTGTTTAGTAGTTACTGACGACCGTCAGTGCAGAATGCTAAAATTAATTTATAATACTGATTCATTCATTACATAAAATAAATTTAAAAGTCATTATTTACATCGATACCTACTGTCAGTGCCAAACATATAATAGTGACAGTATCGCCTGATTGCTTAGAGAGAAAATTATAAGATGGATTGACTTCAGTGTGAAAGAAAAACTGAATTGAATGTAAAACTAAAAGTTTTGACACTTCGGTAAAATTATCCTACATAGTCATGCTATTAAAATAGAAAAAATATATTACATAATATTCGCCGTTCAATGGACTCTCGAAAGTTTGCAGTTTGCAACTTTTTAATATTTTATTAATTTTAATCTCTATACTTTAAATTTTAAGTGTTTTTATTTTAGTCGGATAACTTTCATATAATTTAATTAAAATTACAAAAAATCCTGAAATTATGCACAAATTTACAATAAATAGGTAGATCTGGCAACACTGATATTCATGACCATACACTTAACCAAAAAGTAGCGTAAATATAATAAAAAAATAGGTATATTTAGACAATGAAAATTTTCGTTAAAATCAGTTCAGTCAATTTAATTTCTTCAAAGTATTTTCAAGATTTCAATTTCATAAACGTGTGTATGGTTATGTAAGGTACATTAAGTTAGTTGGTGGTTCATTATTACGTCTTGTATTTATTAATTCAATATGATATACCTACAGAAAAGATCGTATTATTTGGGCCAATATACCACATACATTCTAATAGTAACCTCATTTATTGTATTTCATAATGTCTTATTGCCTCATTAATGGACCGATCCAATATACTGAATCTTAAGATATATTAATATATATGAAAAATCTTGGGTTTTTGGGACCATTGAAAATTCTAATTTATTTTTTGTGTATATGGGTATCTTATAATTTTACGTCCTAACGTTTCGACCAATTCTTGGTCTTTTTCAAAAGATTAATATTGATTTTTCGGACAAGTAGTAGGTACCTACTAACTTCCGTCAAAAATTAGGGGGAAGTCCCTTAACCACTCGGACGGTAAATACTAAAGTCGGACACATATTTGAAAGGCAAGTATGCGCCACTACAAAATGTTATCTGTCTATAATGTAGTGGCGCGGTTAGAATACTTTTCAAATAGGTGTTAATTACTGGGGGTGATAGTCGAGACTCAGTGCGGTTAAGTGTGTTCGTCCTGGGAAGTAGTGCATTAATTACCAAAGAGGTTAGTAAAAATTTTGTTCGTGAAAAAGACCAAGTAATTTTTGTCGCGTTTGTGAACAGTAAAATTATAATACCACGAAAAGGAATATGGATTATTAGAATTGCTTAGGTATTAATAATCTGTCCCAAAATACTTCACAAGATTTTCAATCAAAAATGATTCATAACACGAGGACGAGAAATTTGAATAAGGATAAAACAATTTTCCCTTTCCACATAAAAATATATATACTTAAGGGTCCCAAAATAAGATGACAGTCTTGTAAAAAAGTCCCCTAAGAAAAAGAAAAGGTATGGCGGACAGTTTTAGAATAAAAACAAGTTGGTTTTCCTTGTTTTAGTCATTACAAATTTGGAAAGCATAAAATTTTATAACATAGATTCAACATGGGTGAAAACCCATCTAACCAAGCTGTTGGCTTAATACTAAAAATTCTGTTGAAATCTACCTTGAAAAAATTTTTCTGCTATCGATAAGGTGATTTAAAAAGTATTTTTCTATGAAACTCCAAAATCATTTGGGCCTTTTAGAAGTCTACAATGTACCAAAAAGTACCCTGTTAGCGACTATGCCATGCCCTTAAAAATTTGAGAAACGAGGTGAAGATCGAATTAAACTGCCATGCAAAAAAGGCCGATTTGACCTAACTTTAATACCGAAAGGAATTTCGCCTAGGCCAAGCTTTAAATTGCGCACGTATTGGTGTTTTTGATATGTCAGGAATCCAAGGTGTCTCCTAATTCTTGTGCCATTGACCAGAAAAGAATTTCTTTATGGTAAATTTTGGCGTTCGACTTTCTCGCTGAGAAATCAAAATCTTTCTGAACCATCGATTCAGTACAGGATAAAGAAATCTGCTGACAAGCCCACATTTTTGCCGCATTATGACTTCATCAAACGTCATCCTGACCTCAGCTTAAGAAGGCCAGAATTTCTAAAACAAGTCTGATGAGAGCAGTTGGTACTTTAACAGGCCTCAAGTTGACCGTTTCTTTAACAATTTGACAAATATGTTTGAAAAATATCATGGAACCCCCTTTGATCCATCTGTTTTATCTATAACTGCGATGAAACAATTGTCTCACAGGGGTCAGCATTCTGTCCAGAAGCAGGCTAAAGTAATGACACTCAAGGCTGCGGTGAAATCACCAAGTAGGAAGGTTGTCAACCTCTGCAGAGAGAGGTAAAAATGTCACAGTAATGTTCTGTATGAGTGCTGCTGGATATTAGATTATCCAAACACCTTGTGGGCTATTTAAAAAACGGCCATTTTTCCCTAGGCACCAGTCGGTCGTAGAATAAGGCTGCAGTAAAGCGATACTGTTTGCCGTAAGCTTTCGACGAAGGCGCTGCCAAAACTTCTGAGAAAGGTTGCGAGATTTTGACATCTATAAATATCTCCCCATAACAAAAAATGCGGGAAAAAAACCTCGCTGAAACTATACCAGCCGCAAAACATTTCAGATAAGTCTGTCGTGGTACCTCAATAAATTGCAACATGTTAATTGATGGTAAAAAACCTACGTTATAATACCCGAAAAAATTACAAAAGACAAAACCGGCTGCACCATTAAAGACAACAGTGATTCTGTCATCAGCATCAATGACCGAAAATGAAACAAATTGTTTAATTTGCCAAGAAACTAACGAGGAAGATTGGCCAAAAATACGCGAAGTGCCAAGCGTGCAATCAGTGGGCACATGAAGCGTGTGCTGACGTTGAGGAAGACTCAGATACATTTGCTACATCTGTGATTTTTGTCGATTCTATAGATTAATTTTACTCATTTCCCAATGAATAGATTCTTATTCTGAATGCGTTCTTAATTGTGACCAAATATTTCGTTTAGGATTAAGTCTTAATTTTTTTTAATGATTGATTAGTTCTATGGTCGCTGGCAGCAATTTCGCCAGTTTTTTGTAAAAATGTTTCTTTAAATTTAAATAATAAAAGAAAATTTGACTGTCCGACATTTGGGGACCTCATTTCAACTGTTAGTTTAATTATATAAGTTGTTGGGAAGTACTAATAAATTTGCACACAAAAAAAAGTAATATTTGAGATTAATTAACAGTTGGTGGTTTGATTACATATCTATGTTAATAGGTAAGTACATAATGAAAATATAGTGAATCTTTATTTAATAATAAAAAATCAATGAAAATTAATGTTTTGTGACAATATGGGTATCTTATAATTAATTACTAACATTTAATTAAGGTGCTAGTTTTACAATAGATTAATATTGCATTTTTCGGACAAGTGTCCGGTACTCGGGGAAACCTCCCCTAATTTTTGTGCGATTCTAATTCTGCCATTAATATAAAATTATTTTCACAATAGTCAGAAGACCACACGTTTGGAATAAATTCTCTTTATTTATGAAATCGTTTATTTGTAAATAACGGAAACATTTAGGTTACAAAGAAAAATCCGCCGAAAATTACATCGAACATGTTGATAGACACTATTAGGTACATTACCTTTGTAATAATGTACGAGTATATGACATAATATGTAAAAATAATCATAATATATACAAATAAAAAGTAATTTCTTGAATTGTTTCTACAATTTTAATCCAAATGAAATAATTAAGGATAGCAAAGCCCTGGTCTACTTTTCTAATTTCGTCTCAACTCAATTTTTTATAGAGACAAAAGAACGTCAATAATGTTGAAACTTATAAATTTAATGAATTACAATCAGCGGAGAATTGACAAATGCCCACAAGGCACATGGGGAGATCCAGAATTTTCTTGTGCCCCCACAAGAAGGAATTTATGACGAATTACATACATAAAAAAAAACGAAGAATTGTTAACCTCCTTCTTTTTGGAAATCTGTTAAAAAGAAACTGACTTCAAATCAATCAAAATGAAAACTTTTATGACATATCTTGACATTTTAGATAGAGATTTATTTAGTATGTTTTACGTTATAGAAAAATATACCGAATCAAACTGAAATATATTTCTGTAAAATAATATTTAAAACATTCAAATTGATTCAACCAGTTTAGAGAAAACAGTGAAGATTCATTGAAATTCATAAAAGTGTAGTGCCCTAATTACTATTTTTTGAGATTTTCTGGAAAACCGAAAATGGCATGTTATAGAAAATTACGAGTTTATGGTACCTTTAATACAATGCAGTTTAAATCATTAAAATTGCTTAAGCTGTTTTCAAATAATCACTGAGCTCACATAAAGAAAATTGCCTCCAAATTGATAACCTCCTTTTTGGAAGTGGGTAAAAAATACAGATTATAATTTAAATCCAGAAATCTGGTGAACTTTTTATGTATGAATTTAGCTACACCCTATACATATAATTGTAAATGTTTTTTTTTTCTAGAGCTTTATTTTCAAACTTACGTTATTCGCTGTGATGTGGTAGACTTCGGGTTCTTCTTTTCTTGGGGAATTACCCACCTTCCAAGCGTATATTAATAGAGCGTTTATCACCATATCAACTGGCACAATATCGGCCATTAGCTCGGTGTTGCAATGCATCGTCCTTATGACACCTTTTCCTGCTCCTACAAGAATGCCAGTTGGACCGTTGAGGTTATCAACCCAACCTGGGATGGGCTCTTTGTAAACACTAACAACTGAAAAGAAGTTATTTGTTTTTTAGAAACTAAACGCATAAGAAACATTTTTTCATACCTATTGATGGTCTGGCAATTACGATTGGAAGTTTCTTGCTATAGTCGGAAACCAGTTGTTCTGTTAAACATTTTGTGTAAGCATACGTATTCGGGTAGCCTTTTAGAAACGACGGCGTCAACCGTACTAACATGTCTTCGTCCAACCAATCTACAAGTTCCAACATTTTTCTGCAATAATAAAGAAAAATTGTAGCCATTAGGCTGGTAACAGTTGCTGGACAGTCATAAAAGTTAAATAATCAGTTAAGTTTTGCAAAATAAGTTCTAGGAGAATAAAGTAAAACGGAGAGACTAGGCAGTGGCTCAGTGCTATACAGTGTAAAAATTTGTTGAAAAGTATTTCCTTAATTTAGATTTACTAGCTGTCGCCCAGTGGTCGAAATTCGACCAATTATGTCAATATCTCTGGCAGGTTAAGTAACCTAAAAATTGTATCATGATATTCTAACTTAGGACTTTAGCGAGAACAGCAATTACACGGAACGGATCCAGATTCAGAACCTCTGTGTGATAGTTTCCTCGAAAATCCTAGTAACGAAATTCAGGTTTTTTTCAGATATAATTCAAACGACTTTATTTTTGTTCAAACTCGTAATTCTTAATTTAATATGAAAACAATTCAACCGCTAATGGGCTACCCTACATATTTATTTTTTCTATCCTCCCTGTTTAGCTATAATTGCACTCAATTCTCTAACATTTATTAAAATCTTCATTATAATAATTCCATCTCATTATATATTTCCACCACCCTGTATATGCAACTACTCATGGACCACTCATAATATTTTTTAACATTTTTGAACCACCCGGTAAACCATTCTGTGTATGCCACTGCCTATGAGCCACCGAATTTACTCTTTTTGTTTATGAAAATCTTCTGTAACTATAATTCTACTCCGACCTATATTTCAATCATCATATATATGGAACTCTTCGTGGGCTACTCTATAAATCATGTCCTTTTCTAACATTTTTTATCATCATCCTGTATATCTGTAATTCCTCTCACCCTATATTTCATCTTCCCTGTATATACAACTGCTTATGGGTTACGAAATGTTGCATTTCCATTTCCGCCACCCTGTATATGCATCTCTGTATAATATTTTTTGCACCACCCTGTATAACTCTAATTCTACTGCACTTTCTATTCCAAGAACCCTGTAAATTCAACCGATAATGGGCTTCCATATATAATTATTTTATTAGATATAATTGCACTCTACCCTATATTTGAAACACCTTATATATGCAACTGCTTATGTGCAACCCACGAAAAAAATTATTTCTAACATATCTGAAATTGCCCTGTATAATTGTAAATTCAACGATTACTTTACCCGCTAAACAATAACAACGCTTGCATGCCACTTCCAGAAGTACATGCTTTAAGTATATAACAACATTGGTCCCTCTGTATATAATTACTCAATGTTTTGTGTATGGCGGCGGCTGCACATTCAGTTGTTTGGCGTTGACATTATGGACATAAATAATAAATTTTTATATTTTATTTAAATGAATGAACCAATATTATAAATTAATATAAGCATTCTGCACTGAAGTTCGTCAGTAGCTACTAAACAAAACAAAAGTGAAGAAAATCGGTTGAGAGACAGAGGAGAAAATGGTACCTAATCGTTTTTGTCTTTGCCTATTTATATATAGATTCTATTTAATTCTCATGACCGCCGCATGATGGCCCCACACCAGTTAATTCAAACTTCCACTACCTGCGCGCTGCAACCCGCAATACAACATTTTAAATTTCACCAACTAACTTTCCCGCCCACAAGTAAACTTGTTCATCTACTGTTTTTCAACCGTAACACTTTCAGGTTCCACGCCCTATTATTTCCTGTATAGGTATGGTAATATTGAGAGTGTTTTGAATTTAAATCAATTGCGTTAAATAAACCGTCCTTGTGCATTGTGGTTTTAACGGATTGCAGCTTTTAATAGAAAATGCAAAGCTCTATTTTCTTTGTGAGTATTCTTATAAACCTTAGACCGTAAGACAGTATGTTGTATCGATATGAGACCTGTTTCGGTTGCAAGACAGAAATAACTGAAATCGCAAATTTCGAACATACCAACGATAAACCACTTTTTAAATCATTCTGGCTTGCTATTATATTTTGGGTATCCAAAGGGTGTATGTTTCAAAGTTTGAACTAAGTTTGATTATTAGTGGCGAATCCAGGATTTTCTTCTGGGGGCAGTTTGGGGGGAGGAGGGGCTTGACGCTGATAGTAGGTTTTAGCTAAATCAACATTAAAAAAGTATACAACTCAGATAATTTTAGGGGGGTCTTGAGCCCCTAAGCCCCCCTTGGATCTGCCAGTGAAAACTACCCTTAGATCCCGCATAAGTTATGTTTTAGTTGAAGACCTTAAACAATGTCTCAAAAAGATCTTTTAGAATGCAATCGCAATGATATGGAGCGACCAAAGAAACTATGCCGATGATTGCTACTTTTATAGTATTGGCATTGCTGGTTAAAATAAAATAAAATTCTCTACCCTAAACTACCATCTACCATCTGCCATCAGCCAGTAGGTAGTAGTAAGTGATTCCGATCTTCATGTTCCGGAACTCTAACAGGAACACATTTATAAATTACTAGCCGTTACCCGCGGTTTCACCCTCGTAGGTAATATACAAGTCTTTGCAAAAAGAAAGAACTTATATAATATAACAATTTTTCCAAATTTTTTGAAACACTATACTTAACTCTATCTCCACCAATCCTGAATATATTTCACCCAAACTGCAAGTGCTTATGGGCCACCCTATATAACAATTTTATTCGAAATTTTGTTTGAATCACCTTGTATGTATTAAAAATTTTAAAATACTTAACTACAACACTTCTTAACCCTATATTTCAACTATCCTATATGTGCAACGGATTATGAGCCACGGTATTTCACAATTTTTCCTCATATTTTTTTAACCACATTATAAAGTACAATTTGTCTCCACACTTAGTTTAAAGCACCCTTCATTTGCACTGTGTAACTATAACTTTACTGCGTCTCATATTTCAGCTACTCCATATTTGCAACTGCTATATAAGAAAATTTGTCTACCATTTATTACCCACTCTGTCTAATTATAATTTTACTCCGCCCCATATCTCAACAACCTTGTACTCGTATATGCAACTACTTATTTGCCAACCAATATAACATTTTTGTACCACCCTGTATCCTTAAAATGCTACTCCACCCTATATTTCAACCATTCGGTAAATGGAGCAGCTGGTAGATCCCAGCATTTTTTATAATATTTTTCAGACCCACCTGTATAGCTATAATTATATTTCAACCATCCTATACGTGCAACTACTTGGATATAAAATATTTTTTAACCACTCTATAAACTATAATCCCACTTGATCCCATATTTCAAAAACCCTGTATAAACATCTTCTTCTAACATTTTTTCAACCCAAATCATAACTATAATAACTCAAGAACATAACTCCAAGATCCTAACTGATTACATAACACATTATTTTCAAAAAAAAATGTATCCACCCTGTATAAATTTCAACCATACTGTATATGCAACTAGTTATAAGCCAAACAATATATATGTAATTCTACTCCGCCCGCTTATGAACCACCTGATATATGCAACTATTTATGGCACCCTCAATATAACTTTTTTGAACCACCCCTTATAACTGATTCCACTCCCCCCATATTTCAACCAAATGTGGTTGAAGCATATACAATGGTATATATGCAGCTACTTATGGTACACCTAACTTTTTTAGATTTTTTTAAATCCATGTCATTGTATTCCTATATATAGAACACCCTGTAAAATTACGGTTGATATATCAGTTGATTTTTTTTAAATCGAAACATGTTATTACATTGGGATATTCCAAAGTTTGAATAAAAGCTAAGCTGATTCAAGTACCTAATATTTGGTGCTTGCTTTGGAACCAATAGAGTAATTGTATTATCAAACATGGTAGGAGTTTTTCGATATATCTACCACTTCTGTCAATTTAGGGAGATAAAATATCTCCCAGATTTTAAGTCAAACTATAGACTTACGATAAAAACACATTCAGCAAAATCGGTTCGGTACTTTTTACATGATGCCCCAACAAACAAACAAACAAAATTTTATAATAGTATAGATGCTACCAGAACGAATACGATCGACCGCCCTGTATCCAAACAGACCAAAACCTTTGGTCGTTTTTTTGGACGAGCCCCGGGCAATTGTTTCCTACATCCTGACCTCCAGAATCTGATGGCAGTATTATTCTAAATCGGTCCAATACACTCGTAGAGCAACCAGTCGAAAATAAGTTTCAAAATTGCATAAACAGTGTAGAACCGAAGCTAAATGATTTGCCCAGTGATTTGTGCTTAACAACTACTTGGCTCCAGTGTGAATTTCTTGCTTGCTCATTTATTTACCACTAACAGGATTTAGATTATTGCTTGGATATTACCGGTCTGATGAATAAATTTAGAATTGACTACCAAAATGGGAATTGAGCCTCTTTGATGATTCCTCTAATAGTAGTTCAAGGACAGTAAAGACACAACATTTATATTGCTACCTGTAGCTTATACTGTAGGCACAAAAGAAAGCACGAGAACATCAGCGTACTTATAGACAGTAATCTATTCTGCTTATGGATGGAAGATATCTCAGGATTTGAAAATCTGAGGTTTTACTTGACCAGTAAAGCGACTTTATAAAATACTCATGTTTCGTATGTAACTTTAACAGTCAGGTAAAGTGAAGAAACAGCTTAGCATCGTATTCTCATGTCTGATAAGTCATAATACCATTTTTATGAGCATCCTTCTACTTTGTTCTGTCATAACTGCCGGTCTTGTACCTCATGAAGTGATGTGTCTGCTATCACTTTTACTTGGCCGATCTTTGTCTAAGCCTTCGATCTTCTACTTATCCTTGAACTATTAGTTTTTCTAGATTATCCCTACCTCTTTTCATTATATGCCCAAAATATTAATCCCCGGCCAATAGTGAAAAGTCTATTTTTGATCTCTAGCTCTCTCAGAATAGATATCTTAGTGGGTCTATTTATCTACCCAGTGAATATGCAGCATTCCACGCCAGCACCAAATCTCGAAAGCTTTAATCATTTATCTGTCGGTTGCTTTGATTGTTCAGAAATCTACTCTATATAGGAATATCGAAGATATAAGAGTTCTAACTAGTTTGACTTTTTTGTGATTTGCTGAACTTTACAGATTTTCGTCAATTTGGTCTTGGCATTTCGAGCTATCGCTATTCGTCTCCTAATTTTTTTTGTATTTACCTGTTTGCATATGTTGGCACCTAGTTAAGTAAGGACCAAATCTAAAGTAGCAAGTTTGCATATGTTAGCGCCTAGTTAAGTAAATATGCAAGACCAAATCTAAACATGCAATGCTAACCTACATGCCAACACTTGTCAAAATCTTCCATTAGTTAATTTAGAAGAATCTATAAATTCCATTTCGTCCCAAGAAAGTTTTATATATATATATATATATATATATATATATATATATATATTTAAGTAATAGAGTAACTAGAAGCGAAAGCAGAAGAAGAATCTAACCGATGAAGAGGACAATGTGACTCTGCCGAAACGTCGTCATTTTACCATGGATCCCGGCAGGGTCAGTTATCAACACGCGGAGAATTCCCGTTTATATAAATATAGACTTAAAATGTCTACACTATCGAATTTGGCCTCGGTCTTGCTTTTTTGCAAGACCTGGACTGCAAGAACTACACAGATTTTTCTCATCTTTGCCATTTTGGCTTATTCTTGAGCAGTATATTGATTGTTATGTCAAAATAGCAACAGTACAGTGTCCAAAGTCCAGCAGAATGCCAGGTCAGTGGGAATATATCTCCAATAAAATAAGTCCTAATCTAATCTCTGGGCAGGAAATTCAAAAAATAAGCAAAACCTTTTGATATGAGTACCAGAATAATTAAAACATTCGAAATTCTTTTTCTCTAATTATCAGCTGGTCTAGCGGCCTTTCAATCGATATACTGACTTTTGGAACACCCTATATAGCTTTTGAACAATACAGGTTGTCCCAATTATTTATACCAAAAACACAAAGAATTGTAGAAACAGCAGAACTAGAAACGTAACAAACTGAAGAATGACGGAAAATTAAGACAGACATTTAAACAAGATTCTTCTACAATTTACTTACCTTGGGTCTTGTGGAGATTTGTACAACTTCTCTTCCAGATCGCTAACATCACAATGGCAATAAGACGTAGAGACATGCGTAAAGACCTTAAGTTTGTCAAATTTACAGGCCAGATTCAAAACGTTTAGAGTTCCTCCAGTGTTCATTTTTACAGCAGTTTTAAGAGGCTGATCGAATCGGACGTTGGCTGCCATATGAAAAATTACTGTAATGTTTTCTTTTAGGAGGTCCATGTCGGTGTCTGACATGCCAAGATTTGTTTGGGTGACGTCTCCACTGATGCATGTGAGATTTTTGGAGAAAGTGTCAGCATTGTTGTTACGAATTTCGTCAAACACCTAAAATTAAAGCAAGTTCTCAAAGTTTCGTCTTACATTTTTAATTGTGTAAATAATATGTAAATAATTTGGCTAAGCGCGAGTTGGACTCGCATACTAAGGGTTCCGTACCACCTTCAAGATTCTAATATTCCAGTTTCAACAAGCAGTGAATGAGTGCACTTTCTTATATTTACCCTAATATGTTTTAAAGGAAGCGTTTTAAATTTATATTTATACACTTTGATTTTCCACACATAGACTTTTTATTTTATCGGCTTCAGTATTCGCTTGATTTTTACAAGAATACATATGTATTAAATTTTCTAATTTGGCCTCCAAAAATTAACATTAGGGTTTTATTTTACTAATAAACTTTCAGCGAAGCCTTTTTTAATCGACTGTCTGAATTTTGAAGCTCTGTAGATTGGAAGATAGGTCAAGTTTTAAATTATAAATTATTAAATCTGTTATTCAAATTATCTTAAAATACAAATAAAATATATTTCTCAAAATTTAAAAATGGTTTTTAATTTATCAAGTTAATATCTTTTAAACAAATCATTTAAAAATATCAGATATTTGTAATTCACATAATGAACCTTTTATCTGATATATTAATATGATGCGTTTGAAAATTGAATTTTTATTTTCCATTTAATTGTATAATTTGTCCCTAAAATTACTACGGGGGTTTTCTAATAATTTTTCTTATAAATTTCAAGTGAGCCCCAGTACCTCTAATTATTTTCAAAATTTTAGGAAGTATGGTTTCGGAAATAAAGCGAGAAATGAAAATTGTGTATATCTTTATGTTAATCTCTAGTAAACAATTAATTTTGGCCCCCAATATTAATATTAGGGATTTCTTCATATTTTTCCTGTAAACAAAAAAATTTAGGTCTTATAGTTTGGGGAATAACGGGGCGAATGGGTAATTTTTTTAATATATTTTAAAATATTCATTTTAAAAAAATTAAAAAAATATATTTGTATTCGTCATTATGAGCCCTGTGATTTGATATATTACATGATCCGTTAGAAACAATTATAATTTTTTATTTTCTATTTAATTCTATAATTTGCCCCCCCCCCCAAAAAAATGAATATTAGGGGTTTCTCCTTATTTTTCCAGTAAAGTTCAGGTAAGGGGCTATATGTCTATTTTTTTTCAAAATTTTACAGTTTATGGTTTTGGTGATAATGGGGGGAATGGGTAAAATTTTTTATATTTTTATTAATATCTTTTAATTTATTTATTTAAAAAATATGAAAAAAATATATTTCTTTTCGTCATAATGAGCCCTTTCATTTGAATGAAGGGTTAGAAACAATTTTAATTTTATATTTTCCATTTAATTCTTTAATTTGTCCCCCAAAATTAAAAGTAGAGGTTTCTTCTTATTTTTACAGTAAACTTCAGAACAGACCCTATACGTCTAATTTTTTTCAAAACTTTACGTTTTATAGTTTCGGAGATAAGGGGGAGGGAATGGGTAAATTTTGGTATATTTTCGTTAATATCTTTTTGATTAATTTTTTTAATTTGAAAAAAATATGTGTGTTCCTCAGAATGGGACCTTTCATTTGATATATTACAGGATGCGTTTGAAAAAAAAAATTTTAACTTCATTTAATTCTATAATTTGCTCCCCAAAATTAATATTAAAGGTTTCTCCTTATTTTTCCTGTGAAATTGGGGCAACGATATTTCCTATATTTTTCAAAATTTTAGGCTCAGTAGTTTCGGAGATCAAAAGTACAGAGGCAGAAATACGGAGTGATATTATAAGGGTATCCGTATATTGTATTTACGGAACCCTAAAAATAAGCTTTCTCTCTATATAATTACCCAAAAACATTTATTAATAAAGAGTTAAACAAAATCGAATACCAAACTATCGCTAACAACCAACACCAAACTTCACCAAGCAACACTGACCCCCCCCCCAAGATAATCACATTACTACAATAACTGTACCATACATACAGGGTCTTTCAGAAGGACTAAAAAGAGTGGGCAACATATATAATATTATTAGAATGGTGCCCTTTTTCATAATTTCTTTGTTATTAACGGCGGTGTCTGAACTAGACACCGAAACGTTTGGAAATATACAGTAATTTCGTGTATTGTGGTGGTATTTTGCAAAAAGTGATTCATTGGCAAAATATGCCACAACTACCCTTCAGAAAATAACTACATTGTGGCAATTGGACACAAATTTGATACCACTTTTTAGTCAAGTTTGTAAAGAAAACATTTGTAGTTTATTTTGCATGACAAGTAATGAGTCACTTTATTTGTACTGAATACAAAGTCCGCCAGAATTGTCATGGACACTGTTTTTTCCCAATTACTGAATCCATACATTCTCCCTATATCACTGAATTGAAATGACAAATTACTTTTCAATATGTCTATATTACCTTGTTATTTAATGACAAACTGTTTCAAGTGCCAGTCTGCACCAAAGATGGCAAAATTATGATGTTAATATCCTAAACTACAGCCTTCGTATTTCCAGATTCATTCCCTCCAAAAAGTGTCTCTAGAGCAAGGCTGCTCTGCTTCAACTAGGAATTGGTGATTACTTCAGAAATTATAATTATATTCATATACTAATAATATAATGTAAACCAAATTCGACAAAGAAATTTTAATTAGTTCTGGGCATTTTTATATATAGTGTAATTCCTTCGGCATTAATTAATTGCTTATATTATTAACTTTTTCTCGTATTTCTGAAAAGTTTGGCGAACTACTCTTTGTTGCTAAGAACAAATAACAGACCGCAAAACAAGGTCAGGAGTGTTAATGCCATAAAAAAAGAAAATAATAAAGATTGTTGCCCCCAAAAAAGCAAAGAACTAGTTTTAACCACTGCAGATTTATATCAAGGAATTGCTTTGTAGTAAAAGTGAATCTTTCAACTTTTGAATATAAAACTTGAAATTCAAGTCACAAATCATTCCGAGGTCATTCATTAAATTGAGATAAGTTCCGTATTAATAAGGAAGTGCAAAATTACGTAAAAAGTTGGTATTTAAGGTAAAAAATGCTTATTTTGTTTATAAACAACAAACTTTTAAACAAATGTTGGATGAAAATCCCAGTTTCGTCATTAATAAATTGAAAATTTAACAAATTGCTTATAGATTTTGTTAATAGCAATAATTACTAAAATATTTGAGAAAGCTTTTAAATCAAGGATCATGAAGTTCATTATAATGCATATTCTAATATTAGAATAACAATTTTCATTCAAAGAAAGCTGTTCTAGTAATGATCTAATCTATATGGTACTAAGCAAAATTTACATAACAATGGATTCTTCTCAACCTTGCATAAGAGTATTCTGAGATCTTGCCATATTTGTTACTCTGTGAATCATATCATATTGGACCCATTGGAGGTTTCAGAAATACAAGGCACTCCTTTAAAGCTTATGGAAAAACTACAAGTCTGACAGAAAACACGTGGTAAATATAAAAGTTTGTGACAAGAAGTAATACAATGTGTGTGTGTACCGCAAGGAACAGAGTCGGGTCCACTACTACATTCTACCAAAGGGAAAATAAGTAATTTTTGTACTTGTTTTTTAAGTTGACCAATTGAAAGGCTCACATTCATTTGATTTGTTCAGTGCCCAGTGTATAGCCATCATCTAGCTGAACAACAACCCGAGCTAATTTTGCATTATTTACCGTGATACACAAAATTCTGAACAGTAGAAAGTATTTTAGGGCAACAGTACATTATGTTATGACTCATACCAAAATTTTCGTCGGTTTATTTTCTGGATTGATGCATTGCTCCACCAAAGGGCGTAGCCCGAAAATTTTTTCGGGGGTGGGTTGGACAATATTTTCGGGTGGGGTTGGATAATTTTTTTGATGGGTAGTGGGCTGATTGGTACTGCAAAATCTGTATTTGTATTCATATATATCCAGGATATGTAAAAATATATAAATATGAAATATATTCTAATGAAAAATATGATTAATTGGTTAAAATTTAATTTTGAAACTCAATATTCCAAAATTTCGGGGGGGTTTGAACCCCCAGACCGCCCCCCCGCTGGCTACGGGCTTGGCTCCACCAGACTTACTCTGAATATGCACAGGTTTCATTCCTCATGCACAGGTTTCACCTTCTATGGGTAAACAGAACATTTATTCACTGTATGTCTAACTATAGTCATTTTTAACCGACTTCCAAAAAGAAGGAGGTTATCAATTCGTCGCGTATTTTTTTTATGTATGTACCTGATTCTACTCCTGTTGCAAACCGTTTTGACTGAATATGGTCTTGTTTAATAGAGTATATATCCAGATTGGTGACACTTCAAATTTAGGAAAAGAATTCTATTGGTAAAGTGATGAAAATTTTGAATGCGTGCATAGAAATCGACCAACATCTCTAACATATTGGTCGATTTTAAAAAAAATCTCTTATAGATGTGTTTAGTTTTTTAACATGTAATCTATTAAGATAGATCCTTAGGTCGTCACATAAAATTTCCTGCGAAAAGCAACTTGCAGTTTTGCAGAAAATCGCAGAAAATTCCAATATTCTTATGAAAAATTTCATGGAAGTGACGTACTTTTGGTGTCACATTTACTCGGCCTAATAGAAAATTCAGTGACAACACATGTCAAGCTCTAAACTGCTATTTGGTGCGATTATACACAGGGTGTTTAGTTATAGCAAACAAAATCACAAAGTAAAGTGATAGAAGGAGTTGCATATAGTACCTATATGATGATTGAAATATAGGACGAAATAGAATGATAGTTACAGAAGGCAGTTAAAAACATTATGGTGGTCAATTCACAGCCATATATATATATATATATATATATATATATATATATATATATATATATGTGGCTTGGTTAGAGTGGACGTTTAGTGGTCTAAAAATGTTGGAAAAAATGTGGAATTAAAATTATATAGGGTGATTAAAAAACTGTTATATGATGTGGCCATAAACAAATCATGTACAGGATGGTTGGAATATATGCTGGAGTTGAATTACATTTATACAGTGTGATGGTTGGTACATAGGGTGGAGGGGAACTATCTATAGGAGTAAAAAAAATGAACTTTGGGGGAAAACAAGACTTTCAGAGTTTGAGCCCATGGAAACTTTTGATTCACAAGTTCAGAACTATCAAATGGTAAAGCCATAAGAAAAGTGCGGGGTCCTTTGGGGTTAACACAATTTTTGCTAAAATACTCATTTTTTAGTACCATATGAAGCGTCAGTATTTTTGTGAATAATATATATACATATATAATAGAAAAAGAAGTTACGTAGAATCACTACCTGTTAAGTTAAAATTGTAACATTTTTGTTTTCATAATAAACGTTTTTTTCTGATCAATGAAAGATCTTCCTACTTCTGTTTGTAAAATGAAAATTTTTAATAATACAGATTTTATGAAAAACATAAAATATGAAAGTTATAAATTAAAATTACTGGACACACATTTGTAACGTTTTTTCAGGAGATAAACTGTTTAATACTTTTGTCTCTATTTCTAATAATAATAATTTATTATCTTTTGTAAACTCTACCACAATCTCTGTTGAACTTAAAAACCATAGAGTCTTGATGTCTAATGCATTTTTACATATTTTCAAAATTTTATGTTGTACAGGAACATTTCTGAATCATTCTGAATCAACATTTATTAAATTTTCAATTTTCATTAAATAATTTTTACAACAGGTGCTGGATAAACATATGCATTGGTTTCAAATTGATAATAATTGCATATATTTCCATTAAAGCATCTAATATTTTATTTTTTATGGTACGACACTGATCAAAATTTAGGCAATTATACCACCCTTATTTACATTCGATTTATGAATGAAGTCAGCCATTACTTTTTCAGTTTGGCATGAAAGAAATTCCCAAGTAGCATTTAAAAACTGCAGGTGTTTTACTATAATAGTAAAATTCTAGTGCAACATTTTTTATTACCGTCTGGAATGTTGGCGCCCCATCATAAAACACAAGTGCACCAGACTTGGTTGCCATTGGCGTGGACATGAGGTGAATTTTCTTAATGACGATATTTTAAAATATATTTAGATTATTTTCTTTTTGCTTGGAATTCGTTTTACACATAGATTATTCATAGATTATATGGTATTTTCTTCACCTTTTTTATTCAGTAAATTTAAATATTAAATTTGTTGCTAGCTAATAGTTCTTCTCATGATTTATATTTATTAAAATATTACTTTTAGTCGTACGTCAATGTCGAACTTATCCTTCTCTTTTTATTTTAGTTGAAGAAGAAGATTCGCAGGTGGCGTCAAAATATTTAACCCAAATAAATTCTTGGAATTTGAGGAATGGAATGCGGAAATATAAAAATAAGGACAGACACAGATCATTGGCGGGGTGGAAAGTATTAAAAATGAAATATTACAAAAAATAGATTAACGATTAAAATTTTTGTTCATTACTATTAGTTTTTTTTTGATGAAGCATTTTCTAAAATTTTCGATGTGATCTAAAAGTTTATTTCCAGTAAAACAATACTACACATGAACAAAGTTCTGTAGTTATATGTTTTTTTGTAGTTTCAGTTATATTGTGCGATACTAGTGTTTTGAAATTACGATCATTGCCCGGTAGACAGTATACTGTTTCTGGGCAGGGGCTAGATCAAATGCAATTTCCCAACGGATTGAAATGTCGAAAAATTACGTATATACTTCAAACGTGATCAAATAATTTGATAAGAAATAAATATCGTGAACTAGTAGTTTCAGCGAAAGTATGTATTGTAATGGGTTTCATGATTTAGCTGTTATTAACCCTTTATAATACCTAACTGGTAACATAAGAGGAATCCAAGGTATAAACAATTTGTGGGCTGCTGTCTTGAAATCCTAGCGATAAGGCAAACATATACATACAGAGAGGAGGCGTGGATTGGAATAAATTGATGTTGGTTTTTTGGAAAACGCTCGGATACGTCGGTTTTTCTTTCGGACTCAGGTTTTTGTGATGATAAACTAATTTATACAGGGTGGTCCAGAAATACATTGCGACCATCAACTACATTTCTTGAACTCTTCAAATGGAAACATCTGTTTATTTTTGAATTCTGCATTGAATATTTTTCATGTACAATGTCCTATACCGCAAATTAACAGTTATTAAAAAAATTAAATTTCTTTCTAAAGTTAAGAAAACAACGGTAAAAATGAGGTATTTGTTGGTTTGAAACTATTCATTTACGTCTGGTTTTACGATTGAAACCCTTTTTTAATGTTGGAGTTTTTAACACTTGTTTATTTCCATAGAATCTGTACTATAATTTTACTTCAAAAAGTACCTATTTGTCAAGTGCAGTTGCAAAGTTTCAAAGTTAGGCGAGTTTCACTGAAAAGCAGCGAATAGTAATTTTAGCGATGGTAGGATATGGCGACAGAACTCGAACACAAGCTGAAGTTTGCGAATTGTTTTATATGAAGTATCCGGAGCGGCGGATCGGATCGGTAGTTAGAAAAAGAGACAAAAAGTTTCGAGAATTTGGTTACGTAAGAGACAATTACAAAACCAAACATTTTCCAGAAGATACACTATTAAATGTTTTGCTCGATTTACAAGAAAATCCTCACAGATCCAGTAGACAAATAGCCGAAAAACAGTCAAAAAGAAAATCTTCTGTTCTAAATGGCACCCATAAAAAGTTCGTTTAGTTCAGGAAATTACCGAAGATGATTTGGACCGGAGAGTAGAATTTTGCGTAATATTGATGGATAGATGCCATGCCAACCCGCACTTTTCAAGTAAGATAGTTTTTTCAGACGAGGCAACATTTTGTTTAAGAGTAGTAGTAGTAAACAGGCAAAATTTTCGATATTGGGCATCAGAAATCCCACATTAGATTATGGAAAGTCATACACAGTTTTCCAAGAAAGTTAACGAATGGGTCGGAATTGTGGGAACTTCAATTGTGGGTCCTTTTTTATTGAGGGAACACTTAACTCGGAAAACTATTTAGACCTATTACAAAATGACATAACCCTGTTTAATAGAACGGTGAAATCCCCATTATACAGGCAGATTCGGTATGGTTTCAACAGGCTGGCGCGCCCCCGCACTGTTCGCGAACAGTGCGAGATTATCTTGACAATATTTTCCCAAATAGATGGATCGGAAGGAGAGGTAATATCGAATGGCCAGCTAGGTCTCCAGATCTAAGCCCGTTAGATTTTTATCTTTGGGTTACGTGAAATCGAAAGTCTACTTCAATAAGAATTAAAGAATAGAATTAGGGCCGAAATACAACGAATCCTGCCACAAACGCTAAATGAAGTGTTATGTGAATTTGAAAACCGTCTAAGGTATTGTCAGGAAGTTAATGGTCAACAATTTGAACATTTAATTTAATATCTTGATTTTTTTTCTTCAATTTTGAAATAAATATATTTTTTTAATAACTATTAATTTTCGAATAGGACATTGTACATGAAACATACTTAGAATTCAGTGCAGAATTCAAAAATAAAATAAAAAACAAATGTTTCCATTTGAAAAAATGAAGTTGATGCTTGTAATTTATTTCTGGCCCATCCTGTATAAATGAGTTTATGATCACAAAAACCGCAGTCCAAAAAAAAGACGTGTCCGCGCCTTTTTCCAAAAAACCAACACCTGAATTTTAAATGAATTTGTTCCAACCCACGCGTCCTCTCTATATAGTTTAATCATTTTACTTAGATGGAAAAAATGTTTTCTTGCATCTGACATTGCGCAGTTGAGTCAAGTCCGATTTGTATATCGTTATAATAAAAATTAAATGGTATGTTAAGATATCACCTGCCATTGATTTGCTGACTGTCTCCTTCAAATTCTCCTAATTAATACTATATCAAAGTTAAACAAATTGGAGTCCAACTTTCTATTTTGAATAAAATAATGTATTCAAAATTTGAATAAACCGTTTTATTCCCAGTAATTTAAAATGAGACTGTAAAATGTTAAAGAATAACGAAATTCCAAAGCAATTTGTCTTTTTCAAATTTTGTTGTTACTTGCGAATAAGATGTAATAACTGATGAAATTACATAAATGAGAGGTAGAAGTAGATATTTGAACATAAGTTAACTTTTTGTAAATTATGTACCAATAAAAAATATAATTTAAAGTTTTCATATGTGTCTAACAAGTAAACAAATTTGGAACGTTTGAAGTGACACCTGAAGTAGCAAATCTAGAGTACAGGCCTGTGACAACAATTGATTGGTCGCTTGAAGCACCAGAAGACCTATATAGAATGATACAAGGGTGTAAAATAGTAAGATCCAGCACTATGCCGTCACTTGTAAGCTGCCCAACAGAGTGCAAGTGAGAATTCAAAAGCACAGGTACAGTGAGTACATTTGGGTCATATATTTTTGTACACCATTCTTACCATCAATAGCTCATGAAAAATAATGAGAAAACGCGCAGTGCCTTGTAAAAGTAGTGCGCCACAATGCCGGAGAAATTTTTGTTTTTCAGGCGTTGTTTCAGGGTAAATTTGGTCAGCTGATTGCGTATGGCATCGGTTCCATACAGCTTCAATACCTCTAATCTATAAATCATGCGGCAAAAGGAAAAAATCGAGGGTTGCAATCCCCTCCCTTTCCATGATCCGGGAAATGATTTGACAAATCATAAAATTAATTTATTTTAAAAGTATTTTATGCCCTTTTATCATTTTATGTAGGTCTTCTGATGGTTCAAATGAACCATCAATTTTTGACACGGGCCTGTAGTCTAATCGGTAACATTACAGCTGTGAAATTAAAAATCGTGATTTCGATCACAAAGTGTGGAATTTTTTAATATCTGTTATTTAAAAATAATTAAATGCAGGAATTCTTAATTTATTTTACAATATATTTAATAAATATTTATCACTTATTGAATTACTTTTAACTAGCGAAGAATACAACAAATATGTCAGATTTTGAATATAATAATCCCAAGATATTTTCTAATTTTTGGTTAAATGACTTTCTAATTAAACATTTATTGTGTTTCATGATTTAAAGAAATTTGCATAAAAACCGATAAACTAACGAAAATTTTATAGCGGTATTTTCACACTGTAAATATTTAAATGTTTCTAAATTCCATTTTTTTTTAAGTTATAATCTTCCATGTGAGTACAAGGTTTTAAAGAAACTTCCTTTTGTACTAGTTTTAAATATTGCAAAATTATAATCTAGTATAGGCTGAAGTACAACATATGTAGGTACCTTAGACTGGGTCAAATATTTTTTTAACGGTACTGTAAATTGTTGTTAATGATGACAAAAAAAAATTCTGAAATTTTGAGCCCTTAATAACAAAATGAAGTAGTGCAACTTCGCAATTGAGAACGGAGGTTTTCGCGGCCAGAGTCATAGTTGATTCTGCTTTTTCCTGATTTCGACTGCGTCATTTTTTCGAATTAGTTTATTTATAAACCTAAACCGGGATATAAAAAAAGTTCCCGACGTTTCGCCCACACTTATAAGGGACTTTTTCAAGGATGAGACAAAAACAAAACAAATGTTACTTACCTTGCGGTGACTCCATTCATTTCATCTTTTTCTCACGAACACTTCAAAACTTCAGTGTTTATTCAACTTGTCACAATGATGAACAAATTCTAAATGAGTAATAGGTATGAAGAAATAATAATTGTCCTCCCTAAATTTTCAGGTAAAAGAAGGGTAGGAGGCACTTAATGGGATTAGTTTATGATTGTGATGAAATTTCGTATACGTTCCTGGAATTTTATTAGTGGATAATAATCTAAGTGATTTATTTTGTGGAAATGTTAATGCAAGATCGCCAGATGGACGAAAGTTCAAAACCTTTGTCTCGGTTGAAATTCTTGGGATTTCTGGCGATTTCAACGGCCTCACGGAATATTCTGGTGAAATAATGCGGAGATTTGGCCACGATAGAGGAGCTGTCGAACAGGATTTGGTGGCCCGTTTCGTGATGATGTTCAGCTACAGTAGAGTTTGAAAGCAGGTCCGTTTTCAAACAACGTTTGTGTTCACCCAGACGAGTGTATAGATCGACCTGTTTCACCGATGTATACTGTCACACACGAGCATGGAATGGAATAAACACCTTTAGATGAAAGAGGATTTTGTTTATCCTTTAGAGAGGGTCACATTTGTGAGATTTTGGATAGTGGTTTGTAGACTGTTTTTACCTCGTGCTTATGGAGAAGCTTCCCAATCCTATCAGTGACCTTGCTGATATATGGCAAATATACTACTGATTTATTGGGTGAAAATTTTTTCTTAGGAAGTAGCCGTTGTTTAGTAGGCTACCCTCAACCCAAGCTAATTCCCTTCTCAACCTTTTGGGTTCGGAAAGGGATATAGCTCGATGCACCAGGGAGTTCACGATTGACCGTTCCTGAGATGGGTGATGATGGGACCGGGCGTGACAGATATCGGCACGCACGCACGCAATTCCATTTCTCGTCACCAACATCCCCTTCCTAAGAAAGAATTGTCAACCAATAAATCAGTAGCATATTTGCCATATATCAGCAAGGTCACGGATGGGATTGGGAAGCTTCTCCATAAGCACGAGGTAAAAACAGTCTACAAACCACTATCCAAAATCTCACAAATGTGACCCTCTCTAAAGGATAAACAAAATCCTCTTTCATCTAAAGGTGTTTATTCCATTCCAAGTATACATAGGTCGATCTATACTCGTCTGGGTGAGCACAAATGTTGTTTAGGCCTGACTCTGCTGTAGCTGAATTTCATCACGAAAAGGGCCACCATATCCTTTTCGACAGCTCCTCTGTCGTGGCCAAATCTCCATATTATTTCACCAGAAATCACCAAAAATCCCAAGAATTTCAACCGAGACAAAGGTTCTGAACTTTCGTCCATCTGGCAATCTTCCATTAACATTTTCACAAAATAAATCACCTACATTATCCACTAATAAAATTCCAGGAACGTATACGAAATTTCATCACAATCTTGAAATAATCCCATTAAGTGCCTCCTACCCTTCCTTTTACCTGTAAATTTCGGGGGGCCAAATATTATTTCTTCGTACCTATTACTCATTTAGAATTTGTACATCATTGTACAAGTTGAATAAACAATGTTCGTGAGAAAAAGATGAAATGAATGGAGTAGCCGCAAGGTAAGTAACATTTATTTTGTTTTTTGTCTCATCCTTGAAAAAGCCCCTTATAAATGTGGGCGAAACGTCGGAAAACTTTGTTTATATCCCGGTTTAGGTATATAAATAAACTAATTCGAAAAAATGACGCGGTCCAAATCCGGAAAAAGTAGAATCAGCATCTTCGCAATTGTTCATTTGTTAACAGCGGATTTATACAAAAAATTCGGACTTAATCAATTTTAAAAAATTTCAATTTGATCACCTGGTATGAAATTAATTTCCCACAAAAAAGCTCTCTTAGTAAATTTCCGTAGGACGAGCTCTTTCTCTGTAATCAAGCCTCAAATATTAGTTTACTTTTTCAATTTTTTACTTTGTATTCGGGATTCTGAAAACGACGTTAAATATCATTATTTTGATAGGATCAATATTCTTAAAGGAAATTTAATGCTCTACAAAAAAGGTATCTTAAGATTTTTCGTTAAACTCACTCCTTTCAAAGTTATTCGATGATAAAGTAAAATTCAAACATATTTTACTGTTTATTTCGCGTCAGAAAATTTTTTCCACTTGTATCATAAATTTGTGACTCAAATAGGGGAAAACATTTTTTTCAGCATATTACTAAAGTTTTTTTCAAAAAATCAATATTTATTGGGGAATTATTTTGATAAAAACGTTGTTTATCAACATACATTTACTAACATTTTATTGACTCTAATAGTAAAACCAATTCCACTTATATATTACAAATAATTTATGTTTGCATAATTTTATTTTTTTGAAAAACTTAAGCATTTTGCTGATTTTTTTTATTCATATTTGAGTCATAAATTTATGATACAAGTGGACAATATTATGTCTGACGCGAAATAAATGGTACAATATTTTTGAATTTAATTTTAACATCGAATAACTTTGAAAGGAGTAAATTTAAAGAAAAATGTTAAGGAACCTTTTTTGTATAGCATTAAATTTTCTTTAGGAATCATTAATCCTATAAAAATATTGATTGATTCTTTAAGACTCATCATTAATCTTATAAAAATATTGATATTTAAGGTCGTTTTAAGAATCCCGAATAGATTCCAGAGAAAGGGCTCGTCCTACAAAAATTTACTTAGAGAGATTTCTTTTTAAATTGATTAAGTCAGATTTTTTGCAAAAAATGCGCTAACTGTTAAAAAATGAACAATTGCGATGATGTACCACTTAATATCTATATATAAATAAGCAAAGACAAAACGATTAGGTACCATTTTCTCCTCTGTCTCTCAACCGATTTTTTTCATTTGTGTTTTGTTTAGTAGCTACTGACGACCTTCAGTGCAAAATGCTAATATTAATTTATAATACTGGTTCATTCATTAAATAAAATATAATAAGAATTCATTATTTACGTCCATAATGTAAACGACAAACAACTGAATGTGCCGCCGCCACCAAACTCCTCAAAACATTGAGTAATTATATACAGAGGGACCAATGATGTTATATACTTAGAGCATTTACTTCTGGAAGTGGCATGCAACGTTGTTATTGTTTAGTGGTAAAGTAATCTTTGTATAATATAATTATATAGGGAGATTCCAGATATGTTAGAAATCATTTTTTTCGTGGGTGGCACATAAGCAGTTGCATATATAGGGTGTTTAAAATATAGAGTAGAGTGCAATTATAACTAATAAAATAATTATATAGGGAAGCCCATTAGCGGTTGAATTTACAGGGTTCTTGGAATAGAAGGCGCAGTAGAATTACTGTTACACAGGGTGGTGCAAAAAATATTATGCAGAGATGCATATACAGGATGGCAGAAAAGGAAATGCAACATTTCGTAACTCATAAGCAGTTGTATATATAGAGAAGATGAAATATAGGGTGAGAGGAATTATAGATATACAGGATGATGATAAAAAATCTTAGAAAAGGAAATGATTTATAGAGTAGCCCACGAAGCCCTTATATATGATGATTGAAATATAGGTCGGAGTAGAATTATAGTTACAGAAGATAGTTAAAAATTTCATAAACAAAAAGAGTAAATACGGTGGCTCATAGGCAGTGGCATATACAGAATGGTTTACCGGGTGGTTCAAAAATGTTAAAAAATATTATGCGTGGTCCATGAGCAGTTGCATATACAGGGTGGTGGAAGTATATAATGAGATGGAATTATTATAATGACGATTTTAATAAATGTTAGGGAATTTAGTGCAATTATAGCTATACAGGGAGTTAGAAAAAATAAATATGTAGGGTAGCCCATTAGCGGTTGAATTGTTGTCATATTAAATTAAGAATTACGAATTTGAACACAAATAATAAAGTCCTATGAATTATATCTGAAAAAAACTTGAATTTCGTTACTTATTTGTAGAAGCGAGATGTAAGACCGACATCTAGGATTTTTGAGGAAACTATCACACAGAGGTTCCGAATCTGGATCCGTTCCGTGTAATTGCTGTTCTCCCTAAGGTCCTAGGATAGAATGTCACGATAAAATTTTCAGGTTACTTAACCTGCCAGATTGACACAATTGGTCGAAGTTCGACCACTGGTCACAGCTAGTTGTTATTAAGGGCTCAAAATTTCAGTACCGTTAATTTTTTTTTGTCCAGTCTAATATATGTACCTATGTAACTTTCATCAGTTTTAGCTTAAATAATTTACATTTACTTAGAATAACGCGATATCTTTTTTAGCTATAAAACGAACTAAATGTTAACACATTCTGAAGATTTTAGAGAAAACCAACGTAATTAACAATTTGTTAAGGTATTAGCACATACGCACGCAGCGTTTTCCGTTTACCAGGCTAATTGGTTACACAGAATTTTTATTTATATTAGCTTGGTCATCCAATGCATAATATTCACGATTTGCAAATACACAAGAATGATTGATGTGTCGAAGAAATTGAAATTTACGGTTTTCTGTCGAGTCACGCAATATTGCTTAATTAATGAATTAGGTAAGTGACCGGAATGAAAGTGCCGTTTGCTGGAGTTTTCCCTCTCGATGTGAAATCGAAACCCAAGGAATAAAGATGTTTGTATTAAAAATTGGCACCCATGTTAAACGTAAAGCTATCGCTATCGCAATATCATGAAATCAGTTTACCAAATCTTTGAAAGGATACTTGATTTTCAAAACTTTCTCGTGATTCTTCTCCCTGAAACCCCTAAGTAGTATTGCGATGCAAGAACAAGTGCCCAATCATTTTTGTTAAGGAGGTTACAAAACTACGAAATTAGAGCATCCCTCTATCTCGACTCCCAGTTTTGCTGGGATGATTGCAGCTACTGCCGGTTAATGGTTGGGGAAGAAAGGGGTCAAATGTCCAGATCACAAAAAATAAGGGCAACAAAATTGAGGTCGGTGGAATAATAAAAATTCCAGTGCTTAGTACTGTAAGTAAATAAACTGCTAAAATCGAACATAGTTGATTTTATAGGTTAATAATTAGAAAAAAAATACGTTTTAATAGAAATGTTATAGAAAAAATACCTGCTTTAAAATGTAACTCAGACAGTAAGCAGTTCAATTCCCAGCGAAAAAGAACTGTAAATTCTAGAAATATTTCTGAAGTTGAAACAATAGTAACGCAAGCCTACACAAACATATACGAAAATAGATGAGTATGATAGTGAAATGAAAAAGACGAGAACACTTTTGTGACCTTGCAATACCATTACAACATAGTTCTCTGTGTAAGAAACAGTGACCAGGCTATATACTAAGACTCCATTCGTTAATAGAAAATAAATCAACAATAATAAATTAACAAATATAACATCCTATTATGTACAATACCAGTTCAAAATTTGCTTTTTGTCTAATAAACATTCTAATTTTCTGTTTGGATATTTTCCCAAGTTTATGGGTGGTAGAGACAAACATGACAAACTTATATGAAGATTAAACAGAAAAAGTGTCCAACTGAAACCCTTAAACAACAAGTTCAAGAAGTGACCAGAATGGCGCTGGTGTAGAAAGAGGGCATGATGAGAATTGACAAATATAATTTTCTCGTTCGCCATATTACTAATTCGCCACCTTCAGATATTGGCTTCGCCATCTTGAATTTTGAAAATGTGACCTCGGTTTCGGGATCAGCAACTAAAACATTCCCATGAAGGCGATGTATAGAACAACTACAACACTACAGAATTTGTTGGACAACATTAAGAAAAACTTTCGAGAAGTCGGGTATTTATGAAATCAAATGTAAACATTGTGATTTAAAGATTTATGGACAGACACGCAGATCAATCAGTACCGTTTCAAAAAGCATATTGCCCATTTGAAATACGGAAGAGCGGATAAATCTAGTGTTGTACATCATGTTTTAAGAACACAACCACTCTGTAGATTCAACTTCTTTAAAATTAGTTAAACAAGTAAATAATTTTGGGAACTGGACACTTTTGAAAGCATAATGATTTATAAAAATAACAAACTAATGGATTCAGACAAAGGTCCTATTCCATCCAGCTCATTGTATGGTTTACTTCGTAAGAATCCATAAATTAAGTATTATAAATGTCAAGGACAATACACAAAATTAAAAAAAGATCCAACATCTTCTATAGAAAACAAAATATACCGCTTACTTTACAATCACAAAAATGAATTTACAGAACAAGAACGTAAACATATTACTCCACACTATTCTAAACCGCCCCATTTTTACGGGTTACCTAAAATTCATAAACTCAACATTCCATTAAGACCAATTGTCAGCTCCATAAATTATCCATGCAGTGAGCTCTCAAAATTCGTTTTAATAATTATTTCACCACTTAGTGGTAAGTCTAACTCTCATCTTAAAAGCAGCGCACATTTCTTAGAAAAATTATCACCTATACAATACAAAAATACTTTTGACACTAGCAAGTTTTGACATTATGAATCTATACAATAATGTTTTCTGTCACCAAAACACTAGTAAAAGAACGATTAGAACAAGATTCTTTCCTAAATCAACGTACTCAATTGTCCATTAATACAATAATGGAACTACTAACAATTTGTACAAAGACAACATATTTTCAATTTTATGATGATTTCTATCAACAAGATTTTGGCATGGCAATGAGTTCCTGTCTGCCTCCTGCTTTAAGCAACATTTTTATGAAAAATTTGAAGAACAAACAATTTTCTCAAAACAGATTAAACCTTTGGTTTGGTAGGATTATGTCGACATATTCGTTAGCTTGAACAGAATAACAAATTACCATTCTTAGACATTTTAATAACCAAAACACAATCGACATTTGAAACAGAAATTTTATAGAAAACCGACTCATACTAACTTTAATCATCCAAATTCAGTAAAAAGAGGTATCATCAAATCTCTATATGACAGAGCAAAAACCAACTGTTCTAACATCAATAAATTCAATGAAGAAAAAACGTTTATAAAAACTGTTCTTTCTGCCAATCATTACCCAAATAAATTTATTAATAACGAGTTAAACAAAATCGAATACCAAACAATCCCTAACAACCAACATCAAACTTCACCAAGCAACACTGACCCCCAAGATAATCACATTAATACAATAACTATACCATACATACAGGGTCTATCAGAAAGACGAAAAAGAGTGGGAAACAGATATAATATCAAAACATCATTTAAAACAAGAAATACACTAAAATCAATTATATCAAAAACCAAACCAAATAACACAACTCAAAATACAAAAATGCATTTATAAAATCCCTTGTGAATGTAATAAATTCTATATTGGAGAAACCTCTAGACCCCTAAATGTTCGAATAAACGAACATAGAAATTACATAAAAAAACGACAATTTGAAAAATCCAAAATTTGTGAACATGCTTGGGATCTTGGTCATACAATACAGTTTCAAAATTCAGTTATATTACACAAAGAAGAAAACAACACCAAAAGAAAACTAAAAGAGTCTGCTTTAATTTTGTTAAATAAAAACGATTGTATCGCTACTACCTCCGTAGAATTCAGTCATTTCTGGTTGCCGATGATTAAGAAATTGCTAATGGTCGTCCTTGTGAACAACCCAATATCTGGATAGTTCATAAGGTTTTTCCTAGATTTTCCCTTATGATTTTAATGGGATCACTGAATCAACAAAATTCTTTGGTCGCATTTTTGGCGAATGCGCGCACCTAGGAGCACCACATAAAATTCTGAAGATCGTCCGTTCAAATTCTTGCAATTTGACAGGATCTGTATGATTATATGAACTTTAGAAGTTTCTGTGCTACCCTGTATATTACAATTAAAATTCCCTTAGTTACGTCAGAAATCAAATAATACATATTGTCAAATATTTTAATTTACATCTTAGAATTGTGACTTTTTTATCCATAGTTTCTTATCCATTGACAACGGGGTCTGACCTAGACCCCGAAACGTTTGGAATATACAGCAATTTTCTTAACTGTCGTGTTATTTCCCAAGAAGTACTTAGACATAAATCTCATTACTTTATAATGTAGGGTAAACGTAGGTAGGTATTTAAGGATTATCCTAATTTACATAATTTCATTCTATAAAATATGTGGTATTTGTGAAATTTGCTAATTCAGGTACTTGAGATTTACCCTTTGTACTAATTACTGTAAGTTGCTAATGGTTTACTGGTAGGTATAAATTAGAGAAAATTGTAATTTAGATTTAGTTAGTTTTACTCCTTGATGATGACAACTTAGAGTTGTTGAAACGGCCTTGAGTGTTTAAAATAAATGCTTGGTGTGAGGGTGCAAAACTGTGTTTTTTCATTTGTGGCACACCAAAGATTCCACTACATTTCCATTATTCTTATTGGGCCAAATAACTTGTAGCTCTGCCAAATTTTTGTACCGTTACACTTACCATCACCATCATCCACAACGTTTATTTCTAATGCATCAACATAACAATCTGCAATTAAATCGAGCGTAGTTCGTTAGTCTGAAAAACATCACGATTTCCACAAGGTCGCGTTTAGAAGCCGTTAGACGAATAACGAACCCATTTAATGAAGAAAGGAACGTTTTTTCTTCGTTTTGAACCACCGCAATCGGTTACGTACAACTTTCTATTTGGTCATTGAACAAGATTGCATGTAGCATGTTGCATTACGTTCTTTGATTGTTCGATTTAATTTATTCTTGTTTAGTTTTGCAATCACGCGGTATTGAAATCCTAATAGATGGGACTTTTTGCTATTTAGGTTTTGTTTTAAAATTCAAGTAGGAAGGAGTGATGGTTGGTTCTCATTGTATTATATAATGCTTTAAAAGAAATAATTCACTGAACAATGGATTTTGTTGGTTAACTTTTTTCTGCGGATTGTGATAAAATTGGTGATTGATTCACTGAAAGACTTTCGTATACTGAAATATCTCAGAGATCTATTTGAAATCAAATTTTATGTATTATTTATACTTTAGAAACATTATTTTAAGACATATTTTATATACTAGCTGTCGCTCAGTGGTCGAAATTCGACGAATTGTGTCAATATTTCTGGCAGGTTAAGAAACCTGAAAATTTTATCTTGACATTCTATCCTAGGACTTTAGGGAGAACAGCAGTTAAATGAAACGGATCCAGATTCGGAACCTCTGTGTGATAGTTTCCTCGAAAATCCTAGATGTCGGTCTTACATCTCGCTTCTACAAATAAGTAACGAAATGCAAGTTTTTTTTTTCAGATATAATTCATAGGACTTTATTGGTGTTCAAATCTGTAATTCTTAATTTAATATGACAACAATTCAACCGCTAATGGGCTACGCTACATATTTATTTTTTCTAACTCCCTGTATAGCTATAATTGCACTCAAATCTCTAGCATTTATTAAAATCCTTATTATAATAATTCCATCTCACTATATATTTAAACCACGCTGTATATGAAACTGTTTATGGACCACGCATAATATTTTTTAACATTTTTGAACCACCCATTAAACCATATGCCACTGCCTATAAGCCACCTTATTTACTCCTATTGTTTATTACATTTTTAACTATCTTCTGTAACTATAATTCTACTCCGACCTATATTTCAATCATCATATATATGGAACTCTTCGTGGGCTACTCTATAAATCATTTCCTTTTCTAACATTTTTTATCATCATCCTGTATATCTGTAATTCCTCTCACCCTATATTTCATCTTCCCTGTATATATAACTGCTTATGGGTTACAAAATGTTGCATTTCCATTTCCGCCACCCTGCATATGCATCTCTGTATAATATTTTTTGCACCACCCTGTATAACTGTAATATTCTTCGGCACCTTCTATTCCAAGAACCCTGTAAATTCAACCGATAATGGGCTTTCCTATATAATTATTTTATTAGATATAATTGCACTCTACTCTATATTTTAAACACCTTATATATGCAACTGCTTATGTGCAACCCACGAAAAAATGATTTCTAACATATCTGAAATCGCCCTGTATAATTATAAATTCAACGATTACTTTACACTAAACAATAACAACGCTTGCATGCCACTTCCAGAAGTACATGCTCTAAGTATATAACAGCATTGGTCCCTCTATATATAATTACTCAATGTTTTGAGTATGGCGGCGGCGGCACATTCAGTTCTTTGGCGTTGACATTATGGACATGAATAATGAACTTTTATTATATTTTATTTAATGAATGAACCAATATTATAAATTTAATATAAGCATTCTGCACTGAAGGTGGTCAGTAGCTACTAAACAAAACAAAAATGAAGAAAATCGGTTGAGAGACAGAGGAGCAAATGATACCTTACTCGTTTTGTCTTTGCCTATTTATATATAGATTATTTATGTTTTAAAAATTACCGGGCATTAAGAGTTATTAACTTTGTATAGATATGTACACAAAATATTTTGTCTTCGATTATTTTTTTTCATATATTCACTGACAAAAAAATCGCAACACCCCGTAGGAGATTTTTAAATTTAATGTTGTTTTGGTGAAACCTGGAGGAGTAAATATGAATTAAAAATATCAAAAGAGTTTAAATATTTTTTCGTAATATTTTAATAATGAATTTGTCTAACGTGGTTGTCTATACGCTCCCCAACACTCCTTGTCATTAATTCAATAATATGGTCTATTTCTTCTTAAACTACCTATATTTCATATCATAGAACCTCCAAAGTCTGAGCGGGTTGGGGTAAATTTCCGAGCCTTCTATCTATCATATCCAAACATGTTCTATGGGCGAAAGATCCAGAGATCTGGGCGGACATGGCATTAGATTCTCATGGGTCTCTTCAAAAAAGTTTAAACTAACTCTAGCAACATGATGCTGAGCATTATCTTATTAAAATGTGGGATCCATTAGCCGATTAACGTAAGGGCTCCACTACTTCCTGGAGATAACGTTGCCCTGTCATGTTGCCTCAAATAAGACTAAAGGAGGTCCACTTCCATGTGCAGTAGCATCTCATACCATAACGCCTACTGTTAGGTATACAATTGAAGTTGATGTCTTTCTCTTCGACGTCGTCTAACCTTTCTTCTGCCATCATGTCCACCCGAAAAGAATCAAGATTCATCAGAGAAGAGGACCAGATGCCATTCCACATTCCAATATTGTCGTTCTCTGCACTACCGTTGCCGTCAATGCTCAGCGGTCAGAAGTAGCACAAATTTAAAATCATGAGTTGTTATGGCAATTTAATAAGATCAAACACCCCAAGAGTATTACAAATTTTTATTAGACACAGAAAGCGAATGGATCGTTCATTTTGGAAGCAGGATAGTTCAGACTTATTGAATAGCGATAATTAAAGCTTAATACTTGACTTACGAGTTGTAAATAATACAAATCTTATATATTGTATATATGTATTGTATTCAGCGAGCCCAAGTACTTATCATTTGATTTATCAGAAAGTAGGATGCTTAGATATTAGAATTAATCAATCATAGAGTGAAAGACGATGAAAGTAGCAGCAACATTTTTAAAAGCGACTAGAAGTAAGACAGTATTAAACTATTGTAAAAATGTTACAAAAAGTAGACTCAGGTTAGACAGGAAATTCTAGTAAGGTTAGTACTAACTTTTCATGAAAAACTTGAATTGGAAAATCTTGTACATACAAGGGATGAAAAACACCAGAACATAATAGAAGGTTTACTCTTTATAAAAGACCATATAAGCTCAAAAAAGTAGAGACAAAAATGGAATGAATATGAAGAAATATAACAAGGTACCCAAGCAACTACTTAGAGAATACATATTGCAGAATTAATAGTCACGGAAAGAAAGTGGAAGAGTCACTAGATAACTGAACTGAATTTGAGTCTGCTCTGCTTCTTTTATTTATATTTAGCGGTTTGTTAGAAGGGGATGTCACGTGATCAAGGGGCTGTGTTGTGATTGGTTGGGTGTTGGTGGGCGTGTCTGCTTTGTTTAATCTGGCAATTACGGAGGTCCAAGCTTTAGGAAGGCGGGTGCTGTCATCACGTCGGTTTAGACAGAGGGGTTGTTTCTCTATTTCTATAGCTTTGCGAATAGTAGATGCCCTAAGGGAGTTAAGAGATACGATAGTCCTACTGCCCTCGAAGTTGATGTCGAGAGCTGAAGAAAAATGTTTAGGGTTCCAAATGTTTAGGGTTCCCGGTTAAGTTGGCTATAGTTTGACTGGTGTTGAAGACTGTCATTATTTGATGTCGGTGTAGAATCCGTGCTATTTTGTCAGTTATTCTATCCAAGAAACGGCAAGACTTACAGGGATAAAAATATTAGAAGGAAGGGTCTTTTGTAAAACTGCACAGCTTTGATGACAGTTAATCTTAAACTACATACAAACGACAATTTGACCTAACTTCTTCAGTAGTTTCTTTATGCATTATTACATAGTGCTCTCCAGAGGCAGTAGTACTCAGCCCATGAGATAAGTAGATCCTTCAAATCTTCAAATATTTAAGTGCTGCTATAAATATATCGGTACCACCCAGCAAGTTGTCCACCCTCGTATTTCTAACCAAAGGCAAAACTTGTGCAAAATCAAAGCCACCGATGAGGATCTCAAGCCTTGTCTTCTCGATTGCCACTGGCCAATCAGGGCACGCCAACAGACTGGAATACTAGTTCAAAAAGATTCCGCCTACTCTGTCACAGTTGAGGTGAAACGTTCGGTAGAAATTCCAATACCATGGAAAAACAGGCCACTCAACCTAGCAGGTATCTCAGCTGTAACTCTAATCATACAAATGAAGAAAACCTTTATAAACATTTTCTATCTGCTAAAATTTAAACTAAAGAATGCATTATTAAAGAGTTAGTCAAAATTAAATACAAAACGATTGACACCAAACTATACTGTATATATAACAAAAATATTAATAAACAATTATATTTAAGGCTGTCAGTTGGTCTGGCATTTTTCTGTCATAGTGTAGGCCATTATTCTAATACCATTCTTGCAAAACACAGGGGTTTGAATGGTTTTTCTTGAAGAAGGTACGCCGCCTAACACAAAGAAAGTTTTGTTAACAATTTTTTATATCTTAGTTAATTACGCTAGGTGTTTAAAATAGCCAAAACCCTAATTTTGGCAGTTTTTGTAACTTTTCAGCAACAGAGTAAAAATTTAAACCATCAAAGGTAAGTGTGTTGTATGCGCATTTTTAGAACCTACTAACTGAGATGTTGATTGATAGGATTGGTTATTTAATAAATGAGTTATTCGCGAAAAATGTGAAAAAAGCACAATTTTCAATCACTCGTAACTCTTATCTAAAAAAATTTAGAACGATAAAACATGGCAAAACGTTTCATTTGTCTATCTAAAATAACTGTTCAAAATTTTAACTTCATGGCTTTGAAAGTTTTCTCACAAATGTAATTTTTTATCGAGAGCTCTTTATTTTTGGTGATGTTTACAACGCTCTCATTCTGCATCAAATTACTTTTTGATAAATATGAATGGAACATGTTAATTATCAAATCTTTCGGTACAAGTGATCATATATTAATATTCTTTTGGGTTTGTTCTATTGTCTGTAAGTTTAATTTGAAATTCTGCGTTTTGGTATTCGCCAACGCATACATATTAGTAGAGGGGGACCCTAATTTCCCCTCACGGTAGAATAAAAATAGCATGTCATCGAACTGACCTGACGTTAAAAAGGGTTTTTCCAAGCAAATTATGTTATATACGAGGGTAAATTAAATATAAACGGTAATTTTGCTATTCTGCTTAGAATGCAGTTTCAAGCTAGATTATGTTGTTTGGACTAGATGTTTGGTTTATGGACACTGATGTTTTGTCAGTACAGAATACAGCTATAACTAAGCAAGAGTTACATTCGTCTGTTATGCAACAGATTATCATAAAGTTTTAAACCAGTAAAAGCATTAAAGCCTCAGCAATTCAAAATAATTTTTTGAATGCACAGTTTGGGTATAGTTCACTGTCTCAGAATCGGGTGTATATGTGGGTGAGAAAATTTAAGGGTGTACGAGAATGATAACCATGACGCACAAGGACAAGCCTTACAGCTGACAATGCCAATAGTGTTCGACAGCTTATTGAACGTGAGCGCCGATTAACCATGGAGGAATTTCCTCAGAATTGGGTGTCAGCTACGCAAGTGTTCAATCAATTATCATTGATTAACTTGGTTTCAGAAAAAAATTATGCACGATGGGTTTCGAGGTTTTTGACTGTAAACTAAAGATCGTTGAAAGATTTCTAAATAAATTTGAGCGAGAACGGAACGCCTTTTTGTAGCGCATCGTCTAAAGTGGCGAAAAAATAATAAAATTCAAAACTTGTCTCTCATCTGGAAAAGTCCTTTGCACGATTTTTTTTAACGCTAAGGAAATATACTGATTGATTTTATACGTGCCCAACGTACAGTGAATGTGGATTACTACTGCCAGTTGTTGCGGTTGGCAAAAGCCGCGTATTTGAAACAAAAAACAAGGAATACTGCAAGAAATGTGCTGACAAGCCACCCACCCTCCGTATAGCCTTTACTTGCCTCTGAAAGAATCACCGAGAGGAAAAATTTTTGGAATATATGAAGAAGTTGAGGAGCACATACGCAATTGGCTTGCAACTCGCCCTCAAACATTCAATGAACAGAGAATACTGAAACTCCCAACTCTCGGTGGAAGTGTGTAGATGACGTAGGAGGGTATATTGAAAAATGCTAAATCAATCATTTCTGTATAATGTTAATCAATAAATGTATGAAAAAATTTCCGTTTATATATGATTTAACCTGGTAATTGTTTTGCTGACTTTAATTCTCAGAGTTTTGAATCAAAGTCGATCGAAGTATCACAATTAATTTACTAGACAATTGAAAAGGAAAAAACTTTAGAAAGGAAATAATGTATCAGAAAATAGATAATCAAAATCATCAATATAGTTATGACAAATCATTAATATTACTGTATAGTTATGAACTATGAAGTTAGTTAACTAATGAATAAATTTAAAAAGCTTATAATGAAAAACCATCTATAAAAATGGTATGTGGTCATTTTTTTGAAAATGATTAGAAAAAAAGTTATATCAACAAATATAAATGTAAGATTTCAATGAACAAATTATGATATGCCACCGTTTTTCGTCCCTGGGCTATCAGCAAACAGTTTGACAGTTGGAATGGCATTTGTATTAGGGAAAGAATAAAAGCCATTTGAAATGAATGTCAGTTCGAACGCAGTAGTAAAATGAGGGGAAGATGCTTCTCCCACCTGTACATTTTATTTAATTCCGAATACGAAAATGCAGGCTTTCAAACTGAATTTACATACAATAAAATAAAACTAAAAGAAAATTAATTTATGAGGGATGGTACTCAAAGAACTAATAATTAATATGTTCCTTTCAGATGGTTAAAATATTAATTTAGCTCAAAATGGGAGCATTGTAAACTTTACGTAAAATCAAAAGCCCTGGAAAAAAAATCAGATTTGCAAGAAAAACGTCTGAGCTGTAAATTTGATATTCTTACCAGTTATTTACCTCGTAGAAATGGAAGATTCTGTCGAGTTTCAAAATTCAACGCATCTTATACAATAACTATGGACGATTGAAAATTGCGTATGTTTTACAGTTTTTTTCCAAATAACTCAATAACTAATTATCCAATCGGCTATATGAACCTATCATTTAGTCGCTATTGAAATTACTTATAAAACAAACTTAGTTTCGACTTTAGAACTTTTCATTCTGTTGATAAAAAGTTACAAAAATTGCTAAAATTGCGATTTTTGCAATTTTAAACACTCAGTATAATTAACTAAGGAATAAAAAATTATTAACAACAGTTTTTATGTGTTATGCTATATACATTCTTCAAGAAAAGCCAATCAAATATCTGTGGATTTTTTTTGCAATTGAAAATACTAACTTCCCTAGAGTATCAGCACTATTTAAGAAAATAAACGCAATGGATTGTTCTAAATTTTTTTCACAAATTTTTCGTTTATCGTTAGGCTCGACCCTATTTCGTACCATAAATTGAACACATAACCATTAAAAAGATATTAATGAAAATAGATAATTTGTTCATTTTAATTTTTTTGTTATTATTAAATCCTTAGGATGAACCATATTTCATACCACAATTGAACACAAATGTTAAAAAGGTATTAATGAATATCGATAATATTTTTATTTTATTTTTTATCATTTTTTCATTATTATTTAATTCTTAACCATGTTTCCTACCATATTGAACTCATAACCGATACATTTTTTCGATTTTATAATTTTAATTTTTTTTAATATTGTATTTTGTGTCTTGTTTATTTTAATAGAAAAAAACTTACCGCACATTCGAAATACTCATTTATCCGTTGTTGTGGGGTCTTGCCTTTCTTGGCTCTTATTAATACATAAAGTTTTGCCAAGGGACAGGAGCGCAACAGCTTCTCAACCATAATTTTCCCCATAAAACCAGTGGCGCCCGTAATGAAAATATGTTGCTTCTGGTACCATTCTGCTAACTTGGATTCCTCCATTATGACTAGAAAAAAAAAGATCATTAACGGAACTTCTAATAGCTAGACCTGGAGTGTTACAGAATTGTTTGTTGATTGCCAGTTTTATGATGTTAATAAATACATATAATGATTATTATTATACTCCCTGAAATCGCAACACCCAGAAGGAGATGTTTAAATTTAATATTGTTTTGGTAGAACATAGATGCTATAGTATAGAGTGAATGATAAATATTTGTTAAAGTTTGGTAATATTGTAGTTGTTTTTAACAAAAACCAAACTTGAAAACGTGAGATGTGTAGACCGACATCTCGGATTTTCGGGGACTGACAACTCGAAGAGAGTATTAAAAAACAAACTGTTTGATGGTATCCAAAATCGATGTTTAGTAATGTTAAAGTGTACGTCTACGCCCAATTTATTGCCAGCTAAGAAAATTTGAAACGGGTCAAGTATTGGTTTACGGAAGACGGTTTTTTCATTTAGAGAAATCGCTTACCGTACGAACAGAAATCCAACTACTATTATAAGATTTTGTCGAGCGTGGTCTGATAATAACCAAAATTGGAGAAAAGTAGGCACCGGAGGTCAAAGGGACACAAATGAAGTTCAAGATCGATGTCTAAGGTTTATGGCTTCTAAAGACCGATTGTCGACAACTCGATATTTAGTGGTTGGGAGAACAAAGTCATCTTGTAAGTCTTCGAAGTTTTAAATTATAAATTATTAAATTTGTTATTGAAATTATTTAAAAATACAAATAAAATATATTTTCCAAAATTTAAATAGTGTAGTTTCTAAAGTCGGAATTAAGTCGATGTTTAATATTTTTGTTAATATCTTTTAAACAAATGATTTAAAAATATGGTATATTTGTAATTCACATAATGAGCCTTTTATCTGATATATTACATGATGCGTTTGAAAATTGAATTTTTATTATCCATTTAATTTTATAATTTGTCCCTAAACTTACTATGGGGGTTTTCTAATAATTTTTCCTATAAATATCAAGTGAGCCCCAGTACTAATTATTTTCAAAGTTTTAGGTAGTATGGTTAGGGAAATAAAGCGAGAAATATAGAAATATAAGGGATTTCTTCATATTTTTCCTGTAAACAAAAAAATGTAGGTCTTATAGTTTGGGGAATAAAGGGGGGAATATTTATTTTAAAAATATTTTTGTATTCGTCATAATGAGCCCTGTGATCTGATATATTACATAATTCGTTAGAAACAAGATTTATTTTTTATTAAATTCCGTCATTTGCTCCCCAAAATCCATATTAGGGGGTTTATCCTTATTTTTCAGTAAAGTTCTTGCAAGCGGCTACACCTCTATTTTTCTCAAATTTTTGCGTCTTATAGTTTCGGAGATAAGGGGGAGGGAATGGGTAAACTTTTTAATATTTTTGTTAAAATCTTTTAAATAATTTATTTTAAAAATATTAAAAAAATTAATTTGTATTCGTCATAATAAGCCCTTTTGATTTGATATATTACTTGATCCGTTAGAAACAATTATAATTTTTTATTTTCCATTTAATTCTATAATTTGCCCCCAAAATGAATATTAGGGGGTTCTCCTTATTTTTCCAGTAAAGTTCAGGTGAGACGCTATACCTCTATTTTTTCCCAAAATTTTACAGCTTATGGTTTCAGAGATAAGGGGGATGGAATGGGTAATGTTTTTTATATTTTTGTTAATATCTTTTAATTAATTTATTTTAAAAATATGAGAAAAATATATTTGTTTTCCTCATAAGGGCTCATTCGATATATGACATATGCGTTAGAAACAATTTGAATTTTATATTTTCCATTTAATTCTGTAATTTGCCCCCCAAAATTAAAAGTAGAGGTTTCTCCTTATTTTTCCAGTAAACTTCAGGTCAGACCCTGTAATTTTTTTTCAAAACTTTACGTTTTATAGTTTCGGTGATAAGGGGGGGGATAGGTAAATTTTGGTATATTTCCGTTAATATCTTTTTAATTAATTTTTTTTAAGTATGAAAAAATATATTTGTGTTCCTCAGCATGGGACCTTTCATTTGATGTATTACATGACTTCAAAATATATTTTAAATTTTCATTTAATTCTATAATTTGCCCCCTAAAATTAATATTAATTATTTTTCCTGTAAAGTCGGGACAATGTTCTATACTTCCTATTTTTTTCAAAATTTTAGGCTCTAGCTTCGATTTTTTTATTTTTCCCCCCAGAAGTACCTCTATTATCAAAATTTCTTCTTTTACGATATGTACTCCTGATCGGGTCACCAAACTATACATTCATACCAAATTTCAACCTTTTCCGTCCAGTAGTTTAGGAGAAAATTGCTGTGATGTGACAGAGGCAGAAATCCGGAGTGATATTATAAGGGTATCCGTATATTGTACTATAAGAAACCATACAAACAAACGAAAACTTTTGGAAGAAAAACAACAACAGTTAAGTACATTAATGAAAGATGAGCAAAGGAGTTAAATAAAATGCAATGATGAGAATTTAAGTAATTGTTGCAAATAATGAATGTGGTAGTTAAAACTGCACAAAATTAAATAACTAACCAAAGTTTAGATACAGATGACGTAAATCCTAAAATTGGTAAAACGTAAAGTAAAACAATGAAAACCTTCTTGATCTATTAAATGAAAGATTGTTGGAAGCAGTTATTGTAGATGCAAAACAAAGACCACACGATTTGTGATTTAAGTGAGAGATTTTGACCAATTATGATATCAAAGAAATCTAATAGAAAAACATTCATTATATTAATTTCGTTAAGCCAAGTCTACAAGTTCAACTCGATACTCAAATACAAACTTCTAGGGTATAGATATAGGACTTTAAAAGATTCTACGTTTGATCTAGTGCAGCCGAAGAATGTACAGAGCAGCTTGTCACCCAAAGTTTTAATAATGTCATTAGAGGCAGCTTAATCCAAAACAGTATATATTCACTCCTTCATACTTTGGAGATTGAATCAATATATCAAGAGTGAGACCCTTTTGATTAGATCCTTGAGACCCAGATGCAACTAACCAGTTGGCATGTTCAGCAGATTCTTTTCTGAGATGAAAAGTTAAAAATATTCGGGTGGATAAACCAGAGTAGAATGTTGTGGATGTAAGCGCTCAGGATATTTTAACAGTGACTATAGCATTAGGATGTCACTGCTCTTACCTTCCAAAAGCAGCTATTTAAATACTAAGTGTCCACCAGCTTTCAGGACAGTAATCATGTTAAGATCATTCGATCCAGAGTTTAGAGGCGACCCGAAACCCAACCAACATCGATGGGTGAATCGATGGTAGTACAAAGATAAAGCCTTGGCTGATTGGGACGATCATAATCAAGAGGAGGCAGTGATTTAAAACATGCGACTAGCCCTAGTGTGTCACCGTTTGACAGAAACTGACATTCTAATCCAGTTAAGTAGTGATTTGTCTACAAGCTGAATAAAAGCAATCAAGCCCAATCACTTAACAATAAATATTACGATTCCATTAAAGTTCTAAATGCTCTAAAATTATATTGAAATTCGTCATGTAAAAGCTGAGAAGATGAACTTTCACTTATTTGATCTAAGACCGCAAAACCGAATAATGTAAATAGTTCATTTAACTAAATAATGTCACTGCTAATGCGATCGTTTCTTAAACTAGCTTTATACTAAGATATTAATAAGAATTACTATTTCTTATGCATCGCATAGGTGCAGTCAGTAAACCAGGTCAATGTGCTGTTTGAATGCGTATACAATTACCTTATATGCATCAAGTAATGTCAAGTAATTTAGATATGTTGTAAGAATATCTAATGGAGAATATTTTTTCATAAACATGTATATCTATATATACAATTTTGTATGATATTTTCCTCGAGCTTACTTATATAAAATTGTTGAATGTATTTTCTTGATCTTGGGTCGTTGAAAATGATAAAATCGTGTTCATTCTACATGTTTTATTGAAGAGGTTTCGGCAACTTTTTTTGGCCTTTTTCAAACCTTTCTAAAACCGTTAAAACTATTTAAGAACTTATGAAATTATAATAAACTTACATACAGCGTGAGTAATTGTGAAGTTAAGTTTGTTCTGCTAATATTTTAACATTTTGGAACACTTGACACGAAACTAAACTAACGACAAACGATGTCAATGTTATTAGGTACCTACCCAGGAAGTAAAAAATGTAAACATTAATAGGTGCTCTTTCTGTACAAATTAATTACCTACCAATCTAGTATATTTTTGCAATCGGTGCCAAGCAGCTATCAAGTTTGATGAAGTAGTAAATAAGTACGCAATGAAGGATTTTAGATTTGCTTGGCACCGACTTCAAAAATATACTAGATTGGTAGGTAATTAATTTGTAAAGAATGAGCACCTTTTAATGTTTAAGTTTTTACTTCCTGGGTAGGTACCTAACAACATTGAATGTGTTATTTATTTGCTAGAGCTGTATTTTGTTATAATTATTTTTAGCTTTTTAGTTATAGGTAGAAGTCGGTTATATGTATTTTTTAAATGTTTTATTTTCAACTTTTTAGTTTTTATGAACTCAGGTAGTTTTCATTTTTTATTTTTTATTTTGTATGTATAACCTTAATAGAGAGAACCAAGTAACATCTAAAGCCTCAACATTACACAATGATACTTTCTCATTTAAATTGACAGGTAAATCTTTACGAACAAAATGTACTAGTACGCATGGACTTAATAAGCCTAAAACATATTTACGCCTTATGGACCACTCCATGTAACCTTTTTCAACATTTTTTTGACAACCCTATATAACCATCCTGTACATACGACTGCCCACGGACAAGTATAAATTTGTTAGCTGCCTTCTGTAAACTATAGGACGAAGTAGAATCCATCCCATATTTACGGAGTCAAATCCGTCCTATATTTCAACCATAATATATAACTCCTTGTGGGCTACCCTATAAATTATTTCATTTATAACATTTTATATTATCACATTGTGTAATATTAATTCCACTCCACACTTTATGCAATTATATCTTATGGGCTATAAAAGAAGTAATTTTTTAATCACACTGTATAAATGTAATTCAACTCCAGCATATATTTCAACCATCCTGTATATGATTTGCTTATGTCCACATCATATTACAGTTTTTTAATCACCCTGTATAATTTTAATTTCACATTTTTTCCAAAATGCAATTCCTTCTATCACTTTACTTTGTTATTTTGTTTGCTATAACTAAAAACCCTGCCTATAAACGCATCAAATAGCAGTTTAAAGTTTGACATGTGTTGTCACTGAATTTTCTATTAGGCCGGGAGAATGTGACAACCAAAAGCACCGTCTTCCCAAAATGGAAAAATTTGCATTTAAATAGGTATTTGCCTGGTATACACACAAAACTAGCTTGGTATCATTGATTTAAGGAGCCGAAAATACTATGCTTTACTACCTATATGCTTGAGATGTACATAGAAAATTTTCAAATTCGCAATTAAAACTTCCAGTGCCTAAAATTACCGCACTATTACGTTGGAATTAAAATATTTATGAGGAAATGTCCGTTATGTCATTTCGATGAAATTTTTGATAAGAATTTTGGAATTTTCGGCGATTTTCTGCAAAACTGTACGTCGCAGAAAAGTATGTGAGATCACCTAAAGAACTTTTTGAATAGATTAAACGGTTAAAATCACATCCATAAGGAGTCATCGAAAAATCGACTAAAATATTAGGGATATTGATCGATTTCCATGCACGCATGTGTTCATTCACAAATTTTATCACTTTACCAATAGAATCCTTTTCCAAAATTTGAAGTTTCACCAATTCGGATATATACTCTATTAAACAAGACCATATTCAATCAAAACGGTGCACCACAGGAGAAGAAATCAGGTAACATACCAAAAAAAATCGAAAAAAAATACGCGACGAATTGATAACCTCCTCCATTTTGGAAGTCGGTTAAAAAACTAATCCAAAATGACCTTTGTTGTTTCTAATAGATCTAAAGGCTGATTTCCGGAATTTACTAATTGTTTACTTATAAAAGTCAAATTTATTTCAGTTTTTAGTGTGGATTATATATACATCTCGGATTTGTACAATGATATTTTATTGAGCTTTTTTTGTTCGTGTATATCCCAAACAGCGCAGTGTGCTTTCAGGTCCGTAAGTATTAGTAAACATTGGTCTAGATCTATTTAGATAATGGAGGTGAAAATTTTACTTAATTTATTTATATCTTTTTTGACGTTGATAGCAGTTTTGTTTTTGTGAATATTCTTAAATTATAAATAGTTTTTACAGTTTTAAAATAGATTTGAAAAAGGCCAAAAACAAGGCCGATACGTCATCAATAAAACTTGTAAAATGAACATAATTTTGTCATTTTGAATGACCCAAAATTTAAAAAAATATTTTATCTATAAATATAGTGAAGTCCTAAAGTAAGTTGAAGTAAATTAATTTTCTACGTAATCATCATTGTACAAGAAAAATCCTGAAACAGGTCCATTTTTATATATGAATTTATTTTTATTTCAGTTATTACCATACCATAATAAAAAATATATTTCAAATTAATTCTAAATGCAATAGAATAAACAAGAGCTTAAACTGCTTTTGTAGCCCAAGCCTAGTGAAAATTTCCCAATTCTCGATGAGTAGCCCAGTTTGGTAAGCCTGTAGCTAGTTTCGATGGTGTAAAATCCTTAGATTGCAAAGTTATTATATGTTTGGTGACTCTGAATTTGTTTTGTGTGTTTTGTGGCATAACGTTTCGTCCGTGACCACTCAAATAAAATGCAATCTTAGAGCATTTACTTCCTAGATATAGCCTGCCGAGCATAAATTTCGTCTCAAGTCTAGAAAGAGACGGCAATAGAACAGGCTATTTCACTCGAAATAGCCTCTTGCTCTCTCGATTGCCCTCTCTTTCTATTCATGGCACGACATTTGTTCCTTGCAGGCTACCTCCAGAAGGTGTATGCTCTAAAATTACAATGATCTAATAATGACAATTCTATAAAATTAAAAGTAATAGCCACATATTTTCTAACTGAATCGCTATCAGAATATGTCTCAAAGAGTACATATTACCTTTCCCCCAAAAAAATATCATGGAAATAAAACATTCTCAGTTGTAAAAATTCACAAATTAACGAGAAAATAATTAGCAGATGATTGTTATCTCTCATAATTTCTGTAAATTAAAACTTATCAAGGTAAGTTAATAAATCTTTATTAATCATTAACCAACAAGCAAATATAAAATATCTGTAATTAATTTAATAATAATTTATTGAAAACGAGGATAATTTCGTTACGCTTTATATAATTGGATGCTTTTGAAGTAACCACATTATAGCCTGAGTGATTATTACCGGTTGGGAAAATTGTAATTAACGCACATTAAATTGTCCATGTGCGAGTACGGATGGCAAAATTGGATGGAATTGAAAGCCCATATTTTGAAAATAATAAACAAATATATGAGATGATCCACGTCAACAAGATCAGTGCTATCCCCAAAGCTTGAAGAATTGAAAAAATACGTTTGAGGGGTCAAATTAATGCTTAGAGTAAGCCGTGTACGGATTTTTTGAAATAAAAATGGCGTCTTTAAAATGTCGGACACAAAGCTCATTTTTGATCCAGCTATGGAAAAATATGTCTTAGAGTTTATTTTGGAGATAAAACATGTAACTATCAAGGCCGTTGCCTGCTGGGTTAGTCTGGGGATTCAAACCTCTCCTCGAATTCAAGATTCATTTTTAACCAATTAATCAGCTTTTTCATAAGAAGACATTTTATATAGGTAACCTGGAAATACATGAACAAAAATATAAAGTTTGCAGCCCTAAGCAGCCCATCACCAAGCAAACAAATTATCCAAACCCCCCACCCCAGCCCCCTCCGAAAAAACGTATCCAAACCACCCCGAAAAAACGTATCCAAACCACCCCGAAAAAATGTTCTGGCTGCGGCCTTAGTGGCTATCAAAAGCAGTATGTTGCTCAGTAAAAATCAAAACGACGGATCCAAAATGGCGGACTGTTACTCGAAGAACAGTATAAATGACTCAAAAATCGCCATGTTCCTGCAAAAATAATAAAAATCTGTCACGTTGTTGTTGAAAATATCGCATTAATTCCTTGAAAAATGACTACATAAATCGATATCTCATATATTTACTATTCTATAAATTAGGCATCTCTTATCTTTAGGGGCTCTGTTCTTTTCAGGATAGCATAACTCACCAAGTTATGATTAGTATTCTATATATTACAACTGTGTATTTTTACAAGTCAAAGGTACAAACAAATGAAAAGTATTAATTATGTATGCAATAAGTAATACATAAATTGTTATCAAAAATGGTAAGAGAATAAACTTCCTATTTATAATTTACTTTTTTTCTTTCTTTTCGGGGAGGTGAAATTCGCTAACCGAACGAAGAGCTATGCGGCCGGTAGTTATAATCTCCACTGTATTTTGCGGCGTAATTACTCCCCTTCCTAGCTCTGCTGTCATCACCCCTCTCTCGGCGCCCCCCCCCTTCACACTCCATCACTGTATGCTGCGGGGTGTCGACCCCTCCACAATATATACATACATCATCCTCCGCCCTTCTCATTCTTAACAAATAGCATCTGAACGCTCCATGTCCAGTTAGAAACTGGATCAACCCATAGTTCAATTCCCTAAATCTACAACTCATCTATTCGATTATCCTTCCTATCAGTAGTTTGGTCCATTGAGCTTTTTCCACATTTGGAGCCTATCACATTTGCCATAGCTCTCACCTCTCCCTCTCTATCTGCACCGTAGATTCTCGCTCTCTCTCTTCAACCAAAATCTCAATGGGTACCTCCCCAGTAACCACATACAATCCTTCCATCGCCACCGTCCTACACGCAGATGCCACCTTTAGGAGAAACGCTATAAACGTTTTTTCCATAAGTCTGCGATATCTCTTCAACCTCATCACTCTGTTCCATAGATGGGCCCATACAACAAAATAGACTTCAGTATCTCATACAACAATCTCCTGTTCGCCGTTTGAAGCCCGTTCATATTCGGAAATAGCCTAGCCAGATCTAGACCCATTTTTGTGGTCTTCGCTGTGACAAACCTGACATGATGGAATCTCAGTTTGTCATCTAAGGTAACACCCAGGTACTTGACTGTTTGACATGGCACAATCACCCACACTTAAACTGTATCTCCCTCCTTGACATCGGTCCTTTTATAATTACCGCCACCGTCTTTTCCTCCGCTACTTCCAGGTTATTACTCCCCATGCACCCGAGTATCTTACAAATCGCCTCATCACCCTTCTCCATCAACTCCTCCTTGCTGCCTGCTCTCACTACCACTGACAAGTCATCTGCGCAGTCCAGCGTCTGACACCCCTCCGGCACCGTTATGGATAGTACCAGATCATACATTATGTTAGCACTGATCGCTGTGGTACACCCCGTGTGAACTCCCTCTTCTGCTCTCCCACCTTGATTTTGTTTACTATTTACTAAGTATAAACAACAAACACTTTACACATTAAAAATTTAGGAATTGAAATCACGTCCTGAGGAAATAAAAGGCATGTTTAAAAAATAATTTTCCAGTCATGCTTGCCATCAACAGCCCTGGTTCTTTATTCTTACAGTAGTTCTAACATCACGACGTTGTAAATAAAAAATATATGCAGAGCACGGTGAATAACCCCAGTTTAAAAATGCATATGACATATTAGAGTTAAAATATCCATGATACAACGTCAGGCTTTTTACAAGGAAAGTTATTTTACACAATTTGGAGCTAAGAAAATTGACAAGGGCTTCCCAGGTCATCCCAGGATCAAAACAGACCCCGAGAACTTCACTGATGTGGCAGTTTCTAGGATCGATCTTGAATATTTCAATGTAAAGTTAATGTTGTCGGTCTTACTACTGTTGAGACTAAGCCTATTGGCTAAAACCAATTCTCTATTTCACGCTGTTTAACTTGAGTCCACTGCAATATTGGGTCTGAAGGTTGATAGCACAACAACCTGGTGATATCATCAGCAAAGAGGGTTATCAGCAGATTTAACAGAAGAAGTTTGGCAAGTCATTTAATTATATAAGGAAAAAAGGAGTTTGATTTAAAAAAGCTTTGGTTGTAAAAATTAAATGACGATAATAAAATAAATTCTGATATCGTAAAAATTGATTTATGACTCCATTTTGTGTGTACCTCAGCAATTACAAACCTATTAACAAAGACTTGAATAGCCACATACTTTGTAAACGAAGACATATCCATATATCTAAAACAAGTTCGTCCTTGTGTGAGTGGATCAATTTAAAATGAATGATATAGGTATTTACCATAAAAGTTGAACGTTTTCTAATGAACATTAATAAATATGTATATGAAAAAAACCTGCTTCAACCGATTGTATGGAATCATAGGTGTACGGTCTAATCCAATGTTCATAGTTTCTTGACTACTATAAAAAATGAATCGTTTAAGATAAAAATGCCGTTACATATTCGAAGTCTTATTCACATATTACTGCTATAAAAGAGCTGTTGTTTTGTTCAATATAAATGTTATATTGGATAGATTAATACATTCGACAAATTGGTTTAAAAGAAATAAATTTATTCGGAAGTAACGGTGGTAATGACAAATCTGTAATAGAAATTAATGAACGTGCAATCAATTAAATAAAAGAAGACTTTTTGGCGACAAAAGTTGTCTGTAGTACTTGGTGTTTAGGGATAAAATATTACTTAACATAAAAATCAACATTTTGTTCATTTATGCCCAGGATATGTAGAATTTAGCATTCTGCAATGGTATTTTTTACTAAAGAAACCCAATTCAAACTCACTTGCATATAAGAATGATTTATTTTTTATTTGAAATTTTTCTTTTAAGGTAATATTTAAAAATTCATATCAACTTTGGTTTATTAATTCTTTCAACAGACAAACCAAGGAATTGCCAACGCTAGAGAGAGTTAGGCGAATTTACAATATTCCGGATTACCCCTAATTCAGGCAAAATGGTTTGCTATTAAACTCACGTGCTCAAAATATTTTACTATACAGACTTATTTAATCGTAATTGTGGAAACAATAACTTTTAGACAAATGAAGCAAGGTTACAAAAAATCCTGATAACTTTCGGTGTCATCAATTTTTGTGATACATTACTTTACAATGTAAGATGTGAGAAAACCAAAAAAATGTTTTGGTTTACTCCATGATGATCACAGCTTCTCTGTAGAAACGTGCGTTGAGTGCAAAAAGAAAAGTTTGATGTTACAAAACTTTTTTGTTTATACGAGATTTCTCAGCAAATATGAATTTTGCTTAAAAGTGAAATACCATTATTTTTCATAATATATAAAATTCTTATGAACCAGGAGCAATAAGAATTATAAAATGCATCTAATTATGCTACATTACTGAAAATTGTATAATAGATATTCATGTCACTTTTCCTAATGTGTACTAGGTTTGATAAATAATATAAATTTTGTTTAAATTAAGTACCTTTATGGTTTGTCTTCTAAATATTATTAGTGGCATGTTCTTAACTATTTTTATGTTTTCTAGGGAATAACACCACAATTGAAATAAAAAGTTGTATATTGAAAGAAAATACCAAACGTTTCAAAGTCGATACTGACTTCGTTTTCATATAGAATACAAAAATACTTTTTCAATAGCAAGTTTTGATATAGTAAATCTTTATAACAATGTTCCTGTTTCCAAAACACTTCCTATAGTAAAACAACTACTCGAACTGGACTTAAACCAACGAACTTAGTTGTCAGTTGAAACAATAATGGAACTACTTACATATTTTACCAAAACTACATACTTTCAATTAAACGATGTTATTTACCAACAAGATTTTGGCATGGCTATGTGTTCTTGTCTCTTACCAACATTAAGAAACATATTTATGGAAAATTTTGAACAGCAAGTAATTTTGTCAAAAGAAAATAAACCTTTAATTTGGTGGCGTTATATTGACGACATTTTCGTAATTTGGGAACGTAGTCTTGAAGAAATAGAAAAATCATTAAATGACATAAAAAACAAAGAACTAACTATCAAATTCACCGAGAAATTGAACAAAATAGCAAACTGTCTTTCCTAGACATATTAATAACAAAATCATTCGAAACAGAAGTTTATAGAAAACCTACTCATACTAACAGACACCTAAATTTCAATTCAAATCATCCGAATACAGTAAAGAAATGTGTTATTAAGTCATTATATGATAGAGCAAAGACCAACTGATAATAATAAATTCAACAAAGAAAAAACAATTATAAAATATGTTCTCACTGGAAACAATTACCCCACAAAATGTATCAACAAAGAGTTAAACAAACTTGAACAGAGAACAAACCTTCCGAATCAACCCAGAACTGCTCTTATTAACACTGCTACTCAGGACAACCACATTACAGTTACAACTATACCATACATACAGGGTCTGTCAGAAAGGTTGAAAAGAATGGGCAACAAATTTAATGTTAAAACAACATTCCAAACATGAAATACACTGAAATCGCTATTATCGAAAACAAAACCAACCAACAAAATTCAGAACTCAAAAGCTGCATATACAAGATTTCTTGCGAATGCAATAAATTTTATATTGGAGAAACATCGAGACCATTAAACGTACGAATAAATGAACACAAGAATTACATAAAGAAACGACAATTTGAAAAATCGAAAATTTGTGAAGATGCATGGAACCTAAGCCATAAAATACAATTTGACAATTCAACTATACTTCACAAAGAACAACATAACACAAAAAGAAAAATAAAAGAGTCTGACTTAATTCTTTTGAATGAAGACAATTGTATTGCTTCTACCTCTGTAGAATTCAATCGTATCTGGTTACCGACAATTAAGGAAGAAATTATTAATGGTCATCTTCTTTTGAACAACCCAGTATCGGGATAGTTCATAAGGTTTTTCCTAGGTTTTCCCTTATGACGTTAATGAGATCACTGAAACAGCAGTATTCTTTGATATCATTTTTGGCGAATGCGCTATCTTATAACAACGTCGTACCTAGGAAAGCCACTTATACATTCTAAAGACAAATCTTTCAAATTCTTCCAACTTGAAAGCTGTTTAACTTAATACACAATCTTTAGAATTTTTTATCCTACCTGTATATTTAAAAACATCAAAAAAATTTTCTTATGTGAACTTAAATGTCATAAATCAAACTTTCAATTTACAATTTACATTTTCAATACACATTTTAAAGCCATTGACAACGAAGTCAGAATCGACTTTACAACGTTTGGTATTTTCTTTCAATATACAGCTTATTATTTCAATTGTGGTGTTATTCCCAAGAAAACAAAAATAACTCAAATTGTTATCAGACAAAGTTAATTAGAAATGAAAACCTCGTCCTATTATGCTATATCAATTAAAACTGTATAACGATGTATTATAAGATTCCGCAGAAAGGAGACTATTAAATGAATATCAGTATAATTAACAGACCTAAAGAATGATGATACTCAGATTGTCTACAATATAGTGGACCAACCTAAGTTAGAATCATATACAAAATTTTCGTAATACATATACATATTTAGAAAACAAGTTATTCTATTCACCAGTAAATAAGTGATACTTAAAAGTAAAATATCTTATTTTAGGCAATATCGAAAAAGTCAATTAAATTTGAAAACTGCATCTAATTAAGCCACTGCATGAAATAATTTTTTGCTACAACAATTAAATACTTTTTCTGAAGTCGGTGCCAATTTGAATAGCAAAGTTGCGAATTACAACTTAAAAATGTGCTTCCCAAAATATTTTCACTTTGGCTTGGCACCGACTTCATAAAAAATATTTAATTGTTATAGCAAAAAGTTAGTTAAGTTATTTTTTTAAGTCGGTTTTTGTTTTTTTTAATGTATTTATCTGAACCTTAGTTTCCCTACTAGTTGCTCTCTGTAATTTTTATGAATATATTTGCACATTCTAAAATATTAACTAAATGACAAAGAAATCTCAAAACCCAGAAGGAGATGTTTAAATGTGAGTATAAATACATTGTTTTGAGCTTTTAAAATACTTCTATATGATTGTCTAGGGTTCTTCTAATACATTTCTTTGACAAAAGAACCTAAAAAATGTTAATGAACTACAGTCGAATTTCGACCAGTGTGCTACCCCTAGTATGATTATTTATTTATTTTATTTGAAAACCAGTAATAAATGCTAATACTAATATATTTATAATGTACTGCACCTACAGAGGCAATCTAGTGTGGCCTGTGCGTAGGACTGGGATATAACTGCTAATTAACATTCTTAAAACTAAAAGCTTAAACTAACAAAAGCTAACAAAATCCGAAATTATATAAAAATAAAATAAGTATATAGACTTCTCTTGTTTCATATTTATACAATTTTATAATAGTATAGATTATAGTTAAATTATATTTATATTATACTTATATTGATATTATACTTATACTCTTAATACTCTTGTTTGATATTTACTGAAAGGAAAATCAATGAAATAATGAAACGTTGTTCAGAATCCATTGTTTTAATTCCTTTTTTCTCTGGTGTTCTCTAAGTATTTTGAACTCATTAGGAAGCTCATTAAACAATTTAATGGCCATGACAAGACTTCTTTTGTCGCTGCTTCTCTTTTTCATCTTCGGCAACTATATACTTTTACATCTGGTTTTGGAATTGGATGTAATGTATCTATTACTTAATTCTCTATAGTGATATAACAGAGATTGTAGCGATCCAAATTCAGTGGGTTTTTGTTAGAAATATATTTATTCTTGTTTACAATTTTTAATATTCTATTTTGTAACCCTTGCAACAGGTTAAGATTATTGTCATAGGCTCCTCCTCATGCTATATTGCCATAATTGATTACACTATGGAACAGAGCGTAAGAAACCATTCTCAATGTTTCAGTGTCCATATATCTGGATATTTTATAAAAAATAAAAACCAAATATGTGGTTTTTTATAATGTATTCAATATGTTTGTCCCATTTTGATGAGGATCAAAAATGACACTTAAATATTTGAACTGTTTCACCTTACGTACGTTCTTTCCGTTTATACCTACGTCAATAGAATGCGGTAAACTGTCGCATCTATGCCCGAAAAGCATATAAACTGTTTTATCTATATCCAGGGATAATTTATTTAAGGCTAGCCATTCCGATATTTGATTAAGGCAATGATTCATTTTTGATTCTACACCTTGCCAAGTTTTGTCATAAGTTATTATCACATTTCATCAGCGTAAGAAAAGATGATGTTGTCAGTCATATCTTCAAGAAGACCATTCACATTCAATATAAACAGCAGAGGTCCAAGTATTGTTCCCTGAGGAACACCGGTAGTTACGGCCATAAATTCACTTACTGTATTATTAATTTTTACTCGTTGTAGCCTGTTGCTGAGATAGTTCACTAACAATTTATTCGCAATACCTCTGATTCCATAGCTGCCTAGTTTTTCAAGTAGGATTTTGTGATTAACTGTATCAAAAGCTTTTGCTAGGTCAACAAAAGTTGTAGCTATTGGTAACCTATTATCCATCTTTTCTAGATCAGATTTGTGACCACATCAAGGGCATCAGTTGTTCCTTTATTTTTAATAAAGCCAAATTGCTTTTTCGATAAGATTTTGCAATTGCTCAAAAAGTTCATAATTCGGTTGTAAATAATTTTTTCAAATATTTTAGCAATATTAGAAATCAAAGAATAGTCTATAGTTTGTTGTTAAGTGTTTATCGGCACTCTTATATATAGGGATTATTTCATCATTTTTTAATACATTGGGCCATGTAGATTGTGAAATGCTTATATTAATTATATATCGTAATGGTTCTACAATGAAGTAGGAGAGACTTTTGATTACTTTCGAATGAATTTCATCTATCACACCATTTTTAAATTTCAAATGTTTAATTTCTTTGTTTATTTCAGTTATGTTAGTTGGATATAGGTACATTGTTTTATAGTTATGTGGTGGTAGGTTAAATCTAGAGTTTGACGGTTGATGTATTCTTTCACTTAATTCCTTACCTATATTGCTGAAACATTTATTCACAGTACTGGCAACTTCACTACGATTATGAATTTTAATTCCGTTTTCATCAAAAATATAATCAATGTTGTTCTGTTTTCTGGCTTTTTGCCTATTTTGGTATTTATTATGTTCCATAGCTTCCTAGAATCGTTACTATTTCGTCTAATCTGATCAGATTCATAATTTAATTTTGCTTTGTTTATAATTTTGTCTAGGCTTTTGACGTAATCTTTGTACTCGGTTTTGGCTTGCTCATTACTTCGATCAGATTTTCATATATTGTAAAGAATTTCCTTAGTTTTACAGGAAGTCATGATACTAGTAGTTATCCATTTCTTTCTAGGAACCATTTTGCATTTCTTACCGTTACTTTTTTTTATTGTTGCTAGGTTTATGCATTTAGTAATAGTTTCAGTTAGTTTGTCCGTTGCTAAGTTTGGATCACCCATTGACAGAATCTCATTCCAGTTTTGCTCCCTGGCTACTTTAATTAGTTTACAGTAATTAATTGTGGGGAAATATTCATTATGATTAGGTTGTTTAAGTTTATTTAAGGATATAAACAATGGATAATGATTAGTTTTTAGAGATTTCGTCCTTTAGAGAGTACTGCAACTAAATATCGTTTTAACTTCAAAAGTCTCTAAAGGTTAGTAACCTGTATTTAAGTTCAAAATTCTATTACATTTTGAGAGTAACCTCTTGGGCATAAAAAATATCTTAAATCTCAACATGTCGAGGTCAACGTGGCAAACAACGTTGTTGAATTTGCAGTGGATTAAATCTCCTATTAAACGAAATTTTGTCCACCGAGCTATCCGAATCACAAATTTAACCTTGACGACATGATAATTTGCAAAAATCTGTAAAACTGTTACATAATGTTTAGTCCGAAGCACTTGAATAGTTCCGTTTTAATAAGGTAATTTATATGAATAGTTTGAGATATACAAACGATTAAAAACGGACCTGACCTCAATTATGTTTTCCTATCGCTAAATATGTTTGATCTTCCAATTGTTTTCTATCGATTGCTTCATCAATTGACAATGACACACAACAAGTTCCACAACTGATTCATTAGAAAAGTAAATATTGGAATAAGATTTTGCACTAGACCATTTTTTATGTAATCCGGTTAATGATGTAAGTAAACTTGTGAAGAAACATGTTTCCTAATCTATTTATTTAAGATATAATGAGATCTCAGAATTGACAAACGGAAATCCTGACATAAAAACTGACCAAAATTTCATTTGTGATGAAAATTAACACGAAATATGATTACGTCCACCATTCCAAGGTAATCGTGAGGAACCCTGAAAATTAAAATCACAACTGGTGTAAGTAGAATAGCATAGAAAAGTTGTTTCTTAAAATAACATTCATAACGACGTGGTAATAAATTTCAGCTTCAGTCTAGCCATTTTAGCTCCAAATCAGTTCTAAGACATCTAAACTTTCAAATGTTATGCCCGTAACACGGCCTACTAATAATATCGCAGCAAGCGATTTTCAAACTCACGTGCCCATAGTAGGCGGCAAGAATCAATAGCTTCCTAAGGAATCTTATCTTTTTAAATGCATTTTAGATATAATTTCTTAATTTATTCTTAGAAACCGTATCAGTATCTCTTTTATTAATTATTATCATTATGATTGTAGAAAAACGAATAACTTTGTTTTATATCACTAATTTATTTATTTATTTAATATATAAACATAAAAAGCCGTGACAAGTTTGGACAATATTATGTCATTTTCAAACGGAAACAAATTCATGAATGACGACAAAACACTTTGAAACAGACCGAAGGGTCTTGTCTACAACAGTAAGTATAATAATAATAATAATAAAGCCTTTATAATAATAAAGCCTTTATTACCCAACAGTAAAAACCATTTACAGAGTAATTAAAAAATAAATAAAGATGACAGAAAAAATTATATAAAAAATTATACTAACACTAAAATTAATTGGAATACAGACATGTATAAAATAAATTAAAAAATTGACCAAAGAAAAAGAAACAATTAGTTATAAAGTAAATACATACATATGCACTTAAAATTGAACAATGGGTTACAACAGATATAGAGATAATTTAAATTGAAGAATTCGTGCACCTGGATGAAATATTCAATGAAATGTCCTCTAAAAGTACAAGCGTGCTTTATTTTTCAGTTCGTACGTTGAGCAGTTGAATAAATCACACACCTCTGGGAGTCTATTAGCATTATTACTCATCAGATATATTGGAGCTTTAAATAAGATATTAATTCGAGCTCGTTTGCACTCAAACAATAGCTCTGGACAGTCAATCATGTTATTCAGTAACTTGTACAAAAACATAACTGACGCCTGATCTCTGCGACTTTTCAAGGACATCACATTGAACTCGAGTAGTAAGAGATTATATTCACATCCTCCTTGGGGATAAACTCCGCGATTTTTAAATGTTAAATATTTCAAAAAAAAATTTTGAACCCTTTCTATATCCAAAATGTATCGCTCGTATATAGGATTCCAGCTCGTATATAGGATTCCAGATTATAGAACTCTAATTTTGTTCTTACTAAGCAGTTGAATAGAGATATTAAAACTGAAATATTAAAATATTTGCAGTTTCGCATGATGAATCCATATTGTCTAAAGTATGTGTTGATATCTCGAAAGGATTACATAAATATGGCATTTTGATGAACAAGAATATTGAAATAGAAACAAAGTGGTAAACTGATTAAGAAAACTTAAATATATCATTTTTGATTTGATTATTAGTTACTTAAAAATTTCAAATATGATGCTCTTTTGAAACTTTACCTGCTTGTTAAGTAGTAAATTACGAGAAACGGAATTACTTGGTTTTCGTAAATTTCTATATTCTTAAGTGTTTCAATAAATGGCTTAAAATTGTTACAGTGAATGATCTGTGTTTCTTGTAATTTTGGAAATGTATGCCCTGTAGTAAGAAAATGAACATTTTAGTTTATATACTCTAAATTTCGATAAATTATCACTTATTTTATCTTTGGCGTTAAAAATAACTTTAATATTATGCTTCGACAAAAGTTCCGCTATTCTCTCACTTGTGGTTCTAAAATAAGTAAGGCTAACGTATTTGAATTGAACATTATTATCTTGGATTTTTGGATATATTAAATTTTGAGCAATTTGACTTTCCGGGTTTATATTAACTTGTGTTCGTTCTTTAAGTCAGTTTTGGAAAGGGGTAGTGTAAGAGCTCTATGTATCATCGATTTGTGTGAGTGTGGACTAAAAGATGAACTTGGGATAGTAGTGTGTGTGAATTTTGGTTTTCTGAATACACTGAACATGATTTTATTATGTTTATTGGTGAGTAAACTTTATGTTAGGATGTACACTATTAAGGAATGATAGGAAAGTGTTAAGTTGTCTCTTTGTGCCTGTAAAGTAAGCTAAAATGTCGTCGACATACCTATACCAGAATAAAATATGTTTTTTGCTAAGCTCAGAGGACATTATTGTTTCCTCTAAATAAGACATCAGCCAGTAAAAGGCTAAGGGGTGAACCCATTTTTCATGTCCATTTGTACTATGGGGTTGAGTCTGGAGTTATTAATAAGTTAATTAAGTTAATAATACTAGAATTCCATTCCCAGGAATATTTTGTTTTTGAATTGATTTTGTAAGTTCTATAGAATTAATTATACCAAAATGTGGTTTAAAATTAGTTAAACATCTAAACTGTAAGTTTAATTTCATTGCTAGGTTTCTAATAGTTGTATTTATAAAAGAGACTACAGGACGAATTTGAGCATTGTCGTTGTGATTTTTTATGAGTCCATAAAGTTTAGGGGGTGAGAGATTTTTGATAGTTAATCGATGTTTTCATAATTATTGATAAAGGATGGATTGTCATTTATAAACGATTTTATCTGTTTTTGAATGTCGTTTGTTGGGTCTTTTTTAATTTCTTTAAGGTCTGACCTATGAAAGTGGACATCTTATCTTGATAGTCTTTTGTGGGAATGATAACTATTGCATTTGACTTAACGGCTTTGGTAACGGTGAGATTATTACCTTTAATTTCCTTTTGAACTGATTTTAATAATGATTCCTTAGTATTGCGCTGTGGTATTTTAGCGGAAGTTATGGATTTTAGGACTTTAAATTTCGTGTGATTGGAGTTATTGGTATTCTTTAGAGCATATTCTACTTCTGATACATCAGTTTTAGCATAGTTGTCTTCTAAATGTTATTTGTGGCATATTCTTGATTATTCTTATGTTTTCTTGGGAATAACACCGCAATTGGAATAAAAAGTTGTATATTGAAAGAAAAAAACCAAAAGTCGATTCTGACTTCGTTGCCAATGGTTTTAAAATTTGTATTGAAAATGTAAATTGCAAATATAAAGTTCGATTTATGATATTTAACAATTTAAACTGACAGTTTTGGTTTACTCCATGATAAAAGTTTGGTGTTAGGGTACAAAACTATGTGTTTATACAAAGCCAAATTTAGTTGAATTTTTTAAATATTTAATTGTTTGAATGATTGCCATCATTTTCAGGGGTTCACTCAGGTATTAACACGACCGAGCCCAATGTCGAAATCTACACACTGTTTTTACAAACAACTTTTTCGAATCTCTCGATAAGAAGGTATTTTGCAGTCCCGTGGTCAGCGAGACCTCCTGACTTAACCCCATTTTTTCCTTTGGGCGAAAATTTATCTTCACAAGCCATTTTAAAACGTCGATCACCTGGAAACGTCATCAAGCAGTGTGCACAAACAGTTACACTCACAAACCCTTGCGCGAGCCCAAGATCTTGATTTGCCATTCAGAAAATTACTGACGACACTTCCAGCTCCCTTGCCATCTACCCCCTGAGAATTACTCAGGTTCTCACGCTAACGCAGTTTTCCTTCTGCGTAATCGATGTCATCTTGTTGAGATAGCTTGGGTTTGGTTTGTTTCCATTGCTTTACCTTATTGGTAGTACAGCAAACTGTTTTATTTGTGATTCGTGGCTCCTTCTTTGCTATGATATACAGCGTATTTTACCCTTCTGTGGGCGTGCCCGTTGCGTTTTTTGTGGGTGTGTGTTCTTGTGGTCTTCTCTTTTCTTGGTGCGGTTGGTTTCCCCCCTCCCGAGTCGCCTTGTTGTCTCCTGAAAAATAGAGTATTATGTACTTCATTTTATACTCACCTGTCTTCTTGGTCATCTTCTCCTTCGCTTAGGCAGAGCTGGTTCTTAGGCCGTTTGTATCTGTCAATAAATTTGGGGTCCTAGTAGATTAGTTGTCGTAGGTGGAGGTTTTGGTACTGTTCCAGTTTTGCGTAAGCCTCTCTGGCCCTCCTCTTCATTTCTGCAAGCACTGGTTGGTCTCCTAAATCGTTGAAAATCAGTGTTACGAACCAGGGTGCGTCGATTGCGAGGCGTAGGCATAGGATCTCCTGCCTTTGGATGGCCTGCCTGTTGCTCTTGCTGGTGTGTCCCCATACTACTGAAGCGTACGTCAGCATTGGCAAGATCTTGATGAGAATTAGCTTATATAAGAGTCCTAGTGTGCTTCCTCTTCCTATTAGGGGATAAAGTTTAGCACGGGCAGCCCGGACTTTGTTACGAGTCACTTGGATATGCCTCGTGAAAATCAACCCCCTGTCGATGATGACTCCAAGGTATTTGACTTCGTTCCTACATGGAATTGGTCTGCCGTTGACGGTCAGGTTTCCTGTCGGAACTATCGTGCGGCTTCTCCCGTTGACGAACAGAGCTTGAGTTTTGTCCTCACAATTATGCTAGCTATTTTAAGAGTGACAAAGCGGAGTTCAGTAGAAGAACCATAATTTGTATGGAACGGGATTGCGTTCACGTAGAAGCACAATTTGTTTATTAAGTTTTTTATACGACATTGTTAAATAAAACTTTTTGTATACCCGGTACATTATCTTCAGCTTTGAAAATTCTTTATGAAACCTAATATTTTACCACACCTCAGAATACTAAGAATAATTAACTTATGACAACTTTGCTCTAGAACTAATAGAAATACACTTCTGGCTACTTTTTTCTTTAGGCAATTTTAAATTCTCTAAGGTCTTGGCGACAATGTACAATATTATTTAGGTTTTATAATTCGAATAATACTTTCGGAGGGAGCAGAACTTTTTATGCAGAGTAATAATTTTCACAAAGTATTTTTTTTCCATTTGTTAAGAAGTTTACAGGCTCGTTTTGCAATAAAGAAATATAAAAGGCAAGGCTCGTCCTTAAAGAAATTTGTTTATTTTTAAAAAATAAGTACGACGTATGAATTTTTCATGACTGTAGATTCTCGATATGCAATAAAGATGCACGCCTTTATTTATTTGTTTATTTGTTGTTCGACATGTCTGGGCGACGAGTTAAAATCACGTATACGTATACGTTCGTTGTTTCATACACTTTGATAGTAATTCATCTCCTTTTCCATTTTCTCTACACTTTTCTCGTACAAAATAACACAGTTGTTCACTTGATATCCTTGACGAACATAAAAGGTCTACGACCAAACGCAATGAACATAAATTTTACTTACTAGTTGCATTCTGCAACGTCAACAAATTGCCTTTGTATTTGTTACTTATTTTTATTATGACGCATTCTGGGAAACTGTGATTATCATGCACTTATTGGCATATGAATAGTAGACGATAATTTTGCTTATGTATGCTACCCCATTACGCCAAAACATTGTTATCGATTTGCATAATTTAAACTATATTCTATTAAGGAATATCGTGAAGGGGTATCACATAATTTTCTGTTACCCGAGGTTAACATTTTCCAGAAATTCAGAAAAAGCTGTTATTAAGAGTGCGTAATCTTTTTTTTTCTGTAAAGGTAGATGACCACATGTTTTTCCATAACATAATACCTACCATTTATAACCGATTGTCAAAAAGGTTATCAATTTGTCGCGTTTTTTTTTGTATGAATGTTACCTGATTTCTTCTCCTGTGGTGACCCGTTTTAAATGAATGTGGTCTTGTTTAATAGAGTAGGTATATATCCGGATTGGTAAAACTTCAAATTTGGGAAAGAATTCTGTTGGTAAAGTGATGAAATTTGTGAATGAACACATGCGTGCATGAAAATCGACTATTATCCCTAACATATTGATCGATTTTTCGAAAACTCCTTATGAATGTGTATAGTTTTTTTAAGTTTAATCTATTAAGGAAGATCCCTAGGTGATCTCATATACTTTCCTGCGACGTGCAACTTGCAGTTTTGCAGAAAATCTCCGAAACTTCCAAAAATTTCATCGAAATGACATAAGAGACATTTCCTCATAAATATTTTAATTCCAACGTAATAGTGCGGGAATTTTAGCCACTGGAAGTTTTAATTGCGAATTTGAAAATTTTCTATGTACATCTCAAGCATATAGGTAGTAAAGCATAGTATTTTCGACTCCTGAAATCAATGAGTACCAAGCTCGTTAGTATACCAGGCAAATACCTATTTAAATGAAAATTTTTCCATTTTGCGAAGACGGTGCTTTTGGTTGTCACATTCTCCCGGCCTAATAGAAAATTCAGTGACAACACATGTCAAAATCTAAACTGCTATTTGGAGCGTTTATACACAGGGTGTTTAGTTATAGCAAACAAAACCACAAAGTAAAATGATAGGAGTTGCATTTATATGATGATTGAAATATGGGACGAAGTAGAATGAAAGTGGTCCATAGGCAGCCGTATACATACAGTATGGTTGGAATATAGGGTGGAGTGGACGTTTGGTGGTATAAAAATGTTGGAAAAAATGTGAAATTAAAATTAAATCATTAAAAAACTGTTATATGATGTGGACGTAAACAAATCATATACAGGATGGTTGAAATATATGCTGGAGTTGAGTTGAGCTGGAGTAATTTATTTTATAGTCCATAAGAAGTTGCATAAAGTGTAGAGAGGAATTAATGTTACACAGGACGAAAATATAAAATGTTAAAAATGAAATAATTTATGGAGTAGCCCACAAGGAGGTTGAAATATAGGACGGATTTGACTCCGTAAATATGGGAAGGATTCTACTCCGTCCTATAGTTTACAGAAGGCAGCTAACAAATTTATGCTTGTCCGTGGGCAGTCGTATATACAGGATGGCTGGTACATAGGGTGGAATGGAATTATCTTTAGTTATACAGAGTTGTCAAAAAAAGTTGAAGAAAGGTTACAGGGCGTGGTTCATAAGGCATAAATATATTTTGGGCTTATTAAGTCAACGCGTACTAGTTCATTTTGTTCGTAAACATTTACCTGTCAATTTAAATGAAAATGTATCATTGTGTAATGTTGAGGCTTTCGATGTTACCTGGTCCTGTCTGTTAAGTTTATACATACAAAATAGAAATTAAAGAATGAAAACTACCTGAATTCAAATAAACTAAAAAGTTGAAAATAAAACATTTAAAAAATATATAACCGACTTCCACCTATAACTAAAAAGCTATAAATAATTATTACAATATACAGCTCTGGCAAATAAATAACACATTCAATGTTGTTAGGTACCTTACCAGGAAGTAAAAAGTGTAAACATTAAAAGGTACTCATTCTGTACAAATTAATTACCTACCAATCTAGTATATTTTTGAAGTCGGTGCCAAGCAACAATCAAGTTTGATGAAGTAGTAGATAAGTACGCAATGAAGGATTTTAGATGTGCTTTGCACCAACTTCAAAAATATACTAGATTGGTAGGTAATTAATTTGTACAGAATGAACACCTTTTAAAGTTTACATTTTTTATTTCCTGGGTAGGTACCTAACAACATTGAATGTGTTATTTGTTTGCTGGAGTTGTATTTTGTTATAATTATTTTTAGCTTTTTAGTTATAGGTGGAAGTCGGTTATATATTTTTAATGTTTTATTGAGAATCGGAAACTAGTTGGAGTAATTCATGAACGAACTGTGAATTATACTTTATGCATAAAATATAATACTGGCTGACCATACAACCCGAACATTAATAGATTTTTTTAAATATTTTTAACATCATCATTTATGATGGAAATTTATATAGAAACAATTTCTAAAAATACATTGTTTATGGATTTAATATGAAGAGCCAGATAAATTTGACGTGTTTGAGATTTTTGACATCGTGTTGTTCTGGTTTTGCAGTTTTTCATTTAGATATCTTGTCATGTTTTGTCATGGCGATTCATGAGCTTATTTAGATTTTCAACACTTTGGATATTTTTGAAATTCTTTTCGTTTATAACATTTCTGGCATTTTATTTTGCCGTTTTGACGTTTTTGGACATTTTATTTTTCACATTATTGACATTTTTTGCCTTTTCGACATTTTTGACATATTCGTCAGTTTTGGTAAAATACCACATAAACTTGAAAGTCTGTATCTTTCAAAAAGTCCAAACATTTCAACATCTAAATCAGACCCCGTTTTCAATGGTATTAGAACAAATGAACAATAAATTAAAAAATTATAAGGATTCCTACGACAAATTTCGTAAATTACATTTACTTTCTTGTTCATTTGTATTAAAACCATTGAAAACGGGGTCTAATTCAGACTTTGAAACGTTTGAATTTTTTGTTACTCCCAAAGAAGAAAAAATAAAAACCAGAGATGCCACAATTATCGTTCATACTTTTTACATTTTTTGGTATTTTTGATAGTGTTTACGATTTTTCACGTTTCTGATGTTTTTTGACATTGTTGACGTTTTCTGACATTGTTGACATTTTTCACATTTTAGGCATATTTTTGATATTTTTAATATTTTTAACTTTTTTGAGTTTTCGGCATTATTGACTTTCTTAAAAAAATTTTGGTGTATTTAATATTCCTAAATTTTTTTATTTTTAACCTTTTTTGTGAGTTATTTCGAATTTACTTTTTTTATGTTACCGATTTTCAATTTATTAATATTTCAATTGCGATTAGTAAGATGTTAAGACTTTTCAGTATTGGCAAATAATTTCTCAATTCATTTAAAGAAAAAAAGAAGTCAATTCATCACTTCTCGTGCAATGAATAAATATTACTCTTAACACTTATTGGATACGTGAAATCGAGCTAAATTATTAAATTCAGTTTTAGTCATTTCAGAATTCCAATTTACTCGGCTGGGTCAACTTTTGATCCCTAAAAATTATTGAAATCCTTCCCTCACATCCAAAACAGAATTTTCTCAAAATGCCACATGAAATCTCTATTAATTTAAATCTCATAATAATCGTGCTTATATTATTTTCGATTCCTGAGAAGTTGTGAGTTTTTCTTAAAAATCACCCCTTCAATTTATTTTAGACGGCTATACAGGGTGAGTTTTTTTCGATGATCAGTATGGGGATCTCGGAAACTAGCGGAGATAGAACAATGGTTAAATTAGGAAAGATTTGCAGTTTTACTGGCCCAATTTAATGACACTTTCAGATTTTTGTAAAAAGTCATGGCTTACTAGATATTTTGAAAAAACGAAATTCTGTCGATTTAATCAAATCCCTCTAGCTCCTTTGTTTTTGATTTTATAAAAAAAAACGGTAAATCTCAAAATTGAAGGAAATTGTATCCCGAATATGATTGTCATGTCATCGTTTGCGTGACAGCTCTCGTTTTCGAGATTTAACACAAAATTATCTTTTTTTGAATGGAAACCATAGTTGGCTATGACCTCAAAAAATCGGACATTTTTAGAGCTTTTCAACGATATAATACGCGATATAGTTATTCATAAAAATAACGGAGTTATGGATGCTTTTCTCTCTTATTTTCACTTTTAACGTAGTTAGCCATGGAATAGATTGATTTATTAATAACAGATATAACGAAAAAACTAAATAAGTAGGTAGTTACTAAAAACTTAAAAAATTAAAGTACATAATAATGGTTACAATTTATGTTCGAAAAGTCCACTATTGTTATTTAGACAAAAATTGCATCTTTTTAAGATTGACATTACCGCTTTCCTCACCGACCGCATATCAATTTCTTCAATTGCTTGTAATACCGCCTCCCTTAGGTCACCAACTGTCTCATACTCTCTTTTTTATACTTTGTTTTTTGGCGCACCCCATAAATAGAACTGTCTATAACTGCCAAATCGGGAGACCGGAATGGCCAGTCGCGTGCGCCATTTCTTCCTATCCAAGAGTTTGGATAGATATTATCTATAAGTGTTGTACTAATAACGAGTTATGAGCAGGTGCTCCATCATGTTGGAACCACTCAATTTTCTAAACGCGTTCTCAAATTCAAATTATGCAACATGTCTTGAAAAGTGTATTGCAAGAAATGCAAGTAGCGCTCCCCAGTAAGTGATTCGTCATAGATAAAAGGCCCAGAATAGTAGACCCTATGATACCCCACCAAACATTAAAACCAAATTTTATCTGGGGGTCGTCTTTGTTCTACATGGAAAGGATTTTCTTTAGCCCAGATATGCTCATTGTGTGTATTTAACATACGGCAGTTAGTAAATCTAGTTTCATCTGACGATAACACTGTGGACTGTCAAGGCACATGTCTCTAAACCATGTACAAAACAAAATACGTCGATGTTCGTCACCAGCATGCAAAGTTTGAGAAACTGAAACTTTGTACGGGTGGAACTTGTGCGCTTTCAGTACCTTAACTACAGTTCGTTGAGATGTGCCAGCTTCTTCCGCAATCTCAGGAGTTGATGTAGATGGATTTTGATTTACCATTGCCAAAACATTTATTTGTGTTGCTTCGTTAATTTGATTACGTTCCTTTGGTGGTTTAGTAAAAGATCCATATCTGCGTAAACTATCGCAAAGCCTCTTAAATGTACATAGAGCAGGTTGACGACGATTAAAATATCTATGAAAGTATTCCTCAACTGCACGAACTGAATTTTTATGTTCGGCACTACTAATGGAATTACTCTCAAATGAGGAAACGTCAAAGTGAAAACAATCTTTTTCATGGCTACCTATGTTAAAAGCGAAAATAAGAGAGAAAAGCATCCATAACTCCGTTATTTTTATGAATAACTATATCGAGTATTATATCGTTGAAAAGCTCTAAAAATGTCCGATTTTTTAAGGTCCTAGCCAACTATGGTTTCCATTCACAAAAAAGATAAGTTTGTGTCATATCTCGAAAACGAGAGCTGTCACACAAACGAGGACATGACAATCATATTCGGGATACAATTCCCTTGAATTTTGATATTTACACTTTTTTTATAAAATCAAAAACAAAGGAGCTAGAGGGATTTGACTAAATTGACAGAATTTCGTTTTTTCAAAATATCTACTAAGCCATGACTTTTTACAAAAATCCGAAAGTGTCATTAAATTGGGCCAGTAAAACTGCAAATCTTTCCCAATTTAACCATTGCTCTATCTCCGCTAGTTTCCGAGCTCCCCATACTGATCATCAAAAAAAAAAAACTCACTGTATATGTACGCATAATGATTCACACTAGTATCACCTTCTATTTCCGAGATATTAAATTCCCTGTAAAACAATAGTGACCCCATTCATATGATATATTTATATTTCAATTTTCATAAAATGACGAATCACTTAAAAAAGAGGAATTAACTAACCTCTTTATTCTCAGGGTTCTAGTACTTTTGGTTTCTGAAATCGTGGGTGTCAGGTACAAATGAAAAATAAATTAAAAGAATATTTTAACATATAGAAATCCGTGGAAAATAATTTATAATATTTTTCCTAATATGAACAACATTATAATACCTACGATTTCCACTCCAGTGTTATCCAAATATTCACTTAGGTATACCTTGTATTATAACTTGATATCTTTATAGTAAGATTGGTGTTACCGGAAATAAATAACAAAAAATCATGTAAATCATGTTTAACTGGCCCCTAATATAACGAGTTTAATTTTGGAAAAAAATGTTACATTACACAAAAATTAAAATGACTCATTTATTAAGAATTAACAATTCATTACCCAACGGATATAAAGTGTAAACAGTATGCCTTATCAGTAACAGAAATTTCAATGGTAATTATTTGCCAACCAGTTTTAATAAATTTAGAAGTGCCGACAAAACTCGTTAACAAGTAAGGATGAAATTCTTTTCAAGGCAGTTCACGTCAGGCCACACAGATTTTCTTTGTATGAAGAATATTCTGCATATTAGCCGGTAGACCTGTAGTTGTAACTAATAACTTCCGAGTTGTGAAAAAAAAGATTAACAAATAATGAAAACAGTTAATTATATTAATATGTGATTTCCTCTTACAATACACTATATGCATAGTATCTGGAAATATCAAGAGTGATGTGAATAACCTTGGGATGCACCTTAATCAATTACAGTTTAAACTATCTAAATCGATTAAACAGTTTCAAAGAAATCAGTGAAGATTCATTAAATGAAAATTTTCAAAATGTATTTTTCCATTTTTTTGAAAAACTACAATGGTAACTTCATCGAAAAATACAAATTAAGATTTATTTTAACAGTTCAAAACTTCCAGACGTTCAAATTCTATATCAGATCAGGTTCTCAGCGGCAATTAACACACAGAAAAATTTAAAGTTTCCGCAGAATGGACAATTGAGTTTAAAATATTTGAAAATATGGACTGACGTAACTACGAGAATATACTGATGTTTTATATATACAGGGTAGCCCAAAAAAAAAACAAAGATTTAATGAAAATAATAACCAAAACTTAATTGAATTGATTTTTCATTGAGTAAAACAACACAAAAGTGTTTAAAATGTTTTTTATAATTAATATTTAAAAACGAACGACTTCAATTGACTTAAAATAAAAACGTTTAAAAACCGCGTATGCAAGTAATCACTATGTTGTTAACAGGTATAATACTATTGATTATTTTAGTATATTTTTATCTCTCTCTATTTCTCTCTCTTTCTCTCTCTAATTTATATTATTTTACTACATTTTTCACATATTTTATTATTTTAGGTTTAATTCTAATTCACCCTAAAGTGCAACCACCCTGTGTATTGCTTCTTTGTATTGGTCAACCTGAGTTAAGTCTCAGGGGGTGGATGGCAAGGGGGCTGGAAGTGCTCACCAGTATGTGTGTGTGTGCACTACGCCTGTTGCTCCCGATAGTACAATGAAAGCTCAAAAACTTATTTTCGGTTTCGGGCATAGTTTCGGAAGAGTTTCTGCCTAAATCGAAACCAAACCCCGGTTATTAATTATGTCCACTAATTCATGTTTTAATGTAAAAAAGTAGGCTTACCCAACCAATATCAATATTAAAGAAACAATTTATGTTTTTACATTGCAGTTGTCCAAACCAATTACGCTCATGTTAAAGTCTTTAAATTTCGGTTTTTTTAAATAATTGTTAATAATTGCTTTATTTGGAAACTTATAATGTAAGCTTATATTTTATTATATATACTGTTATAAAATTGTAGTGTGTCTGTTTGTTTGTTTGATGGTTTGTTTGTTCGGGCATCTCGTAAGAACTACTGAACTGATTTTGATTAATCTTTTTTTCTTTCAAAGCCTATCGTTTGACTTAAAATCTGGTATCTATATATAAATAGGCTAAGACAAAACGATTAGGTACCATTTTCTCCTCTGTTTCTCAACCGATTTTCTTCATTTTTGTTTTGTTTAGTAGCTACTGACGACCTTCAGTGCAGAATGCTAATCTTAATTTATAATATTGGTTCATTCATTAAATAAAATATAATAAAAATTCATTATTTACGTCAATAATGTCAATGCCAAACAAATGAATTATATATAGACAGACCAAGGCTATTATATACTTAGAGCATGTACTTCTGGAGGTGGCATGCAAGCGTTGTTATTGTTTAGTGGGTAAAGTAATCGTTGAATATCATAATTATACAGGGCGATTCCAGATATGTTAGAAATAATTTTTTTAATGGATGGCACATAAGCAGTTGCATATTTAGGGTGTTTAAAATATAGAATAGAGTGCAATTATAACTAACAAAATAATTATATAGGGAAGCCCATTAGCGGTTGAATTTACAGGGTTCTTGGAATAGAAGGTGCAGTAAAATTACAGTTATACAGGGTGGTGCAAAAAATGTTATACATAGATGCATATACAGGGTGGCGGAAATGGAAATGCAACATTTCGTAACCCATAAGCAGTTGTATATATAGTTAAGATGAAATATAGGGTAAGAGGAATTATATATATATACAGGATGGTGATAAAAAATGTTAGAATAGGAAATGATTTATAGAGTAGACCACGAAGAGTTCCATATATATATGATTGAAATATAGGTCAGAGTAGAATTAGAGTGACAGAAGATAATTAAAATTTTCATAAACAAAAAGAGTAAATATGGTGGGTCATAGGCAGTGGCATATACAGAATGGTTTACCCGGTGGTTGAAAAATGTTAAAAAATATTATGCGTGGCCCATAAGCAGTTGCATATACAGGGTGGCGAAAATATATAATGAGATGGAATTATTATAATGAGGATTTTAATAAATGATAGAGAATTGAGTGCAATTATAGCTATACAGGGGTGTTAGAAAAAATAAATATGTAGGGTAGCCCATTAGCAGTTGAATTGTTGTCATATTAAATTAAGAATTACGAATTTGAACACAAATAAAGTTCTATGAATTATATCTGAAAAAACCTTGAATTTCGTTACTTATTTGTAGAAGCGAGATGTAAGACCGACATCTAGGATTTTCGAGGAAACTATCACACAGAGGTTCCGAATCTGGATCCGTTCTGTGTAATTGCTGTTCTCCCTAAAGTCCTAGGATAGAATGTCACGATAAAATTTTCATGTTACTTAACCTGCCAGAGATATTGACACAATTGGTCGAATTTCGACCACTGGGCGACAGCTAGTATATTTTATTTCCCTACATTGACAGAAACGGTAGATATAGCAAAAAACGTCTACGATGTTGGGTACCACACAATTACTCTATTGGTTCCACCGCACGCAATAAAAATAATAGATGCTTGCATTACCTTAGTTTTTATTCCTAATTCGGAATATGCCAATGTAACATGTTTCGATTTAAATAAAATTCAATCAACATACCAAGCGTAATTTTACGGGGGTGTTTCATATATAGAATAGGTGAAACATAGAGCGGAGTAGAGTTAACATGGGTTTAAAAAATCTTTAAAATAAGTTATATTATGTGGGGCATAAGAGTAGAATAGATATTTATACAGGATGAATAAACAATCTTGAAAATGTGTAATGTAAGCAGTTAGGATATTTGAATTATATTAATGAGTTATTATGGTTAAGAAACGGATGGAAAAAATGTTAGAAGCAGTTGTTTATAAAGTGTGGTTGCAATATAGGATGGAGTGGAATTATAGTTTATAGATTGTTAAAAGAATTGTTTAATATTTATAAGTAGTTACATATATAGGAAGGTTGAAATAGATAGCGGAGTTTAAATACAGTTATACAGGTGGGTTTAAAAATATCACAAAGAAATGTTATGATCTACAACCTGTTCCATATACAGAATGATTAAAATATAGATTGGAGTAGAATTCTAAGTATACAGGGTGGTATGAAAATGTTATATTGGGTGGCCCATAAATAGTGTCAGATATAAGGTAGTTGAAATAAAGGTAGGAGTAGAATTATAGTTAAACAGATAGATAGATAAAAAATGTTGGATTTTTTTTAGGATAATATATGAAACATGGCGAAGTAAAATTATAGTTACACATATATTTAAAACAATATTAGAAAAAGAAGCATATAAGGGGTGGTTGAAATATAAGGTGGAGACAAACTATACTTTCGAGGGCGGTTAAAAAATATCAGAAAAATGGTTATATAGCGTAGTCTATAAACAGTTGCATGGATAAGATAGTTGAAATACAGAGTGGAGCAGAGTTATAGTTCAGTGCTTAAAAAATGTTATATTTGGTGGTCCCTAAGCAGATGCACGTACATAGTGGTTAAAATATTTTGCAGAGTAAAATGGTGGTTATAAAGGATAGTTCAAAAACTGATAAGTTACAACAGTTGACTAATTGGCAGCAGAATAAACAGGGTGATTTAAATATAGAAAATAACAATAACTTTTTTTAATAATTTTTATTCACAACTTTAACTAACAATTCTTTCACAAATACAAAAAATAACATACATATACATACTAGGTAGTTGAAATCGAGGGAGGAGTAGAATTATAATTTTACAGCATGGATCAAAAATGTAAAAAAAATGTTATATAGGGTAGACCATGGGCAGTTGCATCCTACTATATGGAATATAAGGGGCGAAGTAGAATAGATACACAGTGTGTTTAACACAATATTAGAAAAAGTTGCGTACTGAAGTGGAAGTCCACTTCAGACGCCACGGAGAGAGAGAGACCAAGCGGAGAACGACCTAGCCAACGATCTCGGATACGAAGTAGTCCGGAAGGGTCCCAACCTGCAGCCACCCTTCGTGTTGGAAGAAGAGGAAAAGCCTTAAGAAAATGCCAAGTGAGATGTTGGCGAAACGTCAGGGGACCGTTCCTTTACAGGGACAAAACTTTCAACGGACGAACACCCGGACCATCAAGAGAGCTACATATATATATATATATATATATATATATATATATATATATAGGGTGATTAAAATACAGCGTGGAGATAAATTATACATTACAAGGTGGCTCAAAAATTATTAGAAATAATTATTATATAGCGTAAACCTTAAGAAGTTGGTTGCAATATAGAGTGGAGTAAATGTATAGTTAGGGGTTCAAAAAATGTTAAATTGGGGGACAATTAAACACCAGCACATACAGGATGATTGCACTATAGGGTGAAGTAGAGTTACAGTTATACAAGGTGGTTCAAAAAGGTGGTTGAAAAAATTCATATACAAGGTGGCCCTTAAGCATTTGCAGTTTGGGTGAAATATATTCGGGATTGGTGGATTTATAGTTGTGTAGGCTGCTTCAAAAAAGTTTAAAAATTCTTACATAGGATAGGCCATATGTTTCATAACCTATTTCTTTTTGCAAAAAATTGTACATTCCATACGCGAATAAAACGGCGTGTAACGGCTAGTTATGTATAAATCTCTTATTCTGCACCTCTTATATTATTTTTTATGTAGATTTTCTACAAGCCATTAAAACAAATAGCTGAAGTTTGAGCAGAACCTGTATATTGGACCCTCTCGGGATCATCCTTAATAAAACACAGTTTAAACTATCGGTTAAACAGTCTTCAAATTATAGGTTCCCGCGAATTAAAAACGTCATTAAAAAATATATTGAAACTTAAATTATCACAACTAACTGAACTCGTTGCTAAAATACTTTCATGGGCAAGGTCCGATATTTTTTTTGCTTTGAATAATTCATAGATGAGGAATCACATACGATTACGACGTAAGTATAATTATAACGCATATAGTAGATATCAATAAAATCAGAGAAAGTATTACGCTAAAGGTCATAAATATTTATAACTTTCGGAAGAAGTTTAATTTTCATCATATGATGCAACGCCTTTCGGCTATTTGTATGCCCCCTTTATACTCAGTTGTTAATATACCTTTGTAACTGTCGTTTTCATTTCGTCTCTAATATCTAATCTCCTAGAAAAATTAAAATATCACACATGCAATTTTGCATTTCTGGATTATTTGGGTGTCCAAAAAAAGAAACTTTTTTGTGATAATTTAGGAAAAACGAAAATTTTGCGGGAATCTATTATTGCCATTTCTGGTAGACTATATTTTTCTCATTCATTTTTTCCTTTAATCCTGATTTTACCACTTGAATATAAATAAAACAAAAACTTACTGATTCACTTAAACTCGCAGGCCCGAGTGGCCCACTACTGCCCTAATCTTCTTCGTTAAATTAGCCCTGTTATATTGTCGCGGTTCGGCGGTGTTGGGTTGGTCCTGGGAGCGGCCTTTGATACTCAGTTCAGACTCCATACCGACTAGACTTTGAGAATACTACAACACCCGTAATCCAGACCGGTAAGAGAGGCAATTGAGACCGCGAAAAGGCATCACTATCTAAACGCACCCTATGAAACCCATAAAATATCGAATTAATGGAAAATTCTATCAAAGGCCATACCTACCCGGCCCCATTTAGTAACAACTCAACCTCAAGTTAACAATCAGTAAGCGGGAGCGCAGCGGCTTGATGAGGGCAATTGTAACTCTGCCGAAACGTCGTCATTTTACCACTGTTTAATTAAAATATGTCAAGTGTTAATTTAATGACAAGGGAATATGTAATTACAGAATGAAGATTGTCAGGAGTATTGTAAATCCTGGAAGATATACTATTTGCCAAACAAATAAAAACTGTTACAGTTAAGATTTACGGCAATAAAGATCACATTCAAGACGATGATATAACGGGACCACGTGTGCAAGTAAACATGCCTTCGAAACCAAATTATGAACAACCCTGTAACAGCGCATTACCCATTGAAATTCGATATCATAAAGTCAGTCTCGTTATATATAATATATGCAAAGGAAAGAAAATGTAAACAACACTAAAATACGTAGCTGACATATGTCCGATACATCTTCACCCAATTTCCCACATTAGGTAATAACTATTTTTTCGAAAATCCCATTATTGCGTGTAAAAAACTAAAAATATATAATTTCTCAACTTAATAAACAGTTATTTGAGTATATAGGTTGTTACAAAATGCAGTGAATTTTATTTATATTTGAAACTAATGGGTTAACCTGAAGGTCTGTACCTTCAATAGCATCACTCTTATATTTGACCGTCTCTCACAGCCTATTTTCTCCAAGGTTGTATTTTGGTATCAGTTATAAGTTTGGTGCCCCAATCGGCAGCATGGGCGTACCGAGGGAACTTGAAAAACCTGCCCAGCTATTAATTCTTAGAAATTACTGACTTGCATTACTGATTTGTCCCTCTCTCTAGGGCAATTTTTTTCTGATTTTGCCCCCTGTGGGACAATTTTTTTTTCTAATTTTGCCCCTCCCTAAACCAGAAGGCAGGTACGCGCTTGATCGGGAGTAGGGATGTCGGAAAAATATCGATATATCGATATATCGATATTTTTTGTTTTATATATCGATACTTTTACACGATATAATTTTATTCGATATATCGATATAAAAACCAAGTATCGAAAACTTATCAAAAACGATATTTTTCCGTATTTTTGTTACGTGTTATATAAAATAAATACTAGCTGTTTTCCAATTACTAGAGCACAAAGTGTTTTTGTGTCGCTCTGTGTCGTAATTTTCGGGCGTTAATTGGAACATACTTTATTCTTTATGATAAAGTTTTATGTTTACTTAGTACTTACATAAAACATCCCAAAGGCCCAGTTATTTCTTGTGCCCATTTGTGCGAGCCAGTGCTGTAATTGGAACACTTAGTGCTCAGCACTGTGCCGCACTGTGCGCAATTGTGCGGTAATTGGAAAACAGCCAATATATTGTCAAACAAGCTGAGATACATGATCTTTGTACACAAAGATTAGCAGAATTCTTTCAAGTATAATTAATTTATTATATTTATCCTATATGTTGCCTAAGTGCTTGAAATTAAAATTAATTTTAAATATGGTTCTGATGCATGAGGTAGAGGGGAGGTATATATGAGAGTGTATAAAGGATCATTAGAACGACATCTAAATTTTCAGAAAATATGAGAAGTAGTAGTATATAGTTAATTTAACAATATATTACTACCTTAAGCTGTAAAAAAGTCTCAAAATAAAATATTTTTAAATTTTGTAATCCAGTCCACCTATCTATAAATTGTTTGCATATAACTTTATCAGATACACTAGTTCAACAAATTACTAAGTATATATATATATATATATATATATATATATATATATATAGATTACTGTTCTAAAATAGTCCTGATATATCGATATATCGATATTTTTTTCTCGATATATCAATATCGATATTGATACTTTTAAAAAATATCGATACAATATATATCGATACTTTTTGACAGTTCCGACATCCCTAATCGGGAGTAACACCGTACATATAGGAATTCTAATTTTTAAGGGTTCTTCTTGGGAAAATTTTACAAATCTCAACCATTCCCCGTTATCTTCAAAACTATTGAGCCTACAATTTTGAAAAAAGAAAATGTAGCCCTTATCCGAAATCTATAAACAAAATAAAACAAAAATACTAATATTAATTTTGGGGCAAATTATAAAACTAAATGAAAACCTCATCATATAACGCATCATATGAAAGGGCTCGTTAAAAAAAATACAACTTATTTTAATATTTTTAAAACATTTTATTCAAAAGATACAGACGAAAATACTCAAAAATCGACCCATTCTTTCATTTCCGAAACAACTGAACCTAAAATTTTGAAAAAAATATGAATATAGAATATCACTCAATCCGTACGGAAAAATAAAGCGAAAAATTTGGTTGGCAAATTACATGAAAAATAAAAGATATTAACAAAAATATACTAAAATTTCGAAAAATGTATAAAGGGTGAGTTTTTTTTGATGATCAGTATGGGGATCTCGGAAACTAGCGGAGATAGAGCAATGGTTAAATTGGGAAAGATTTGCAGTTTTACTGGCCCAATTTAATGACATTTTCAGATTTTTGTAAAAAGTCATGGCTTATTAGATATTTTGAAAAAACGAAATTCTGTCGATTTAGTCAAATCCCTCTAGCTCCTTTGTTTTTGATTTTATAAAAAAAAGTGTAAATATCAAAATTGAAGGGAATTGTATCCCGAATATGATTGTCATGTCCTTGTTTGCGTGACAGCTCTCGTTTTCGAGATGTCACACAAACTTATCTTTTATTGAATGGAAACCATAGTTGGCTATGACCTCAAAAAATCGGACATTTTTAGAGCTTTTCAACGATATAATACTCGATATAAAAATAACGGAGTTATGGATGCTTTTCTCTCGTATTTTCACTTTTAACGTAGTTAGCCATGAAATAGATTGATTTATTAATAACTATTCCAAAAAACATTGAACGATTTTTTTAGGTGTATCAGATATAACGAAAAAACCAAATAAGTAGATACTTACTAAAAAACTTAAGAAATTAAAGTATATAATAATGGTTACAATTTATGTTCGAAAATCCATCATTGTTATTTAGACAAAAATTGCATCTTTATAAGATTGACATTACCGCATTCCTCATAGACCGCCTATCAATTTCTTCAATTGCTTGTAATACCGCCTCCCTTAGGTCACCAACTGTCTCATACTTTCTTTTGTATGCTTTGTTTTTTAGCGCACCCCATAAATAGAAGTCTATAATTGCCAAATCGGGAGACCGGGGTGGCCATTCGCGTGGACCATTTCTTCCTATCCAAGAGTTTGGATAGATATTACTAATAACGAGTTATGAGCAGGTACTCCATCATGTTGGAACCACTAAATTTCTAAACAAGTTCTCAAATTCAAATTATGCAACATGTCTTGAAAAGTGTATTGCAAGAAATGCAAGTAGCGCTCCCCAGTAAGTGGTTCGTCTTAGATAAAAGGCCCCAGAATAGTAGACCCTATGATACCACACCAAACATTAAAACCAAATTTTATCTGGGGTCGTCTTTGTTCAACATGGAAAGGGTTTTCTTTAGCTCAGATATGCTCATTGTGTCTATTGAACATACCGCAATTAGTAAATCTAGTTTCATCTGACCACATTAAGGCACATGTCTCTAAACCATGTACAAAACAAAATACGTCGATGTTCGTCACCAGCATGCAAAGTTTGAGAAACTGAAAGTTTGTATGGGTGGAATTTGTGCGCTTTCAGTACCTTAACTACAGTTCGTTGAGATGTGCCAGCTCCTGCCGCAATCTCACGAGTTGATGTAGATCGATTTTGATTTACCATTGCCAAAACATTTATTTGTGCTGCTTCATTAATTCGATTACGTTCCTTTGGTGGTTTAGTAAAAGATCCATATCTGCGTAAACTATCGTAAAGCCTCTTAAATGTACACAGAGCAGTTTGACGACGATTAAAATATCTATGAAAGTATTTCTCAGCTGTACGAACTGAATTTTTATGGCATATGATATAACATTCCATCATATTCAGTTTTTCTTCGTTAGAATATTCCATTTTATCACGAAAATTTGTCAATATCGACTGTCAGTTCAGCACTACTAATGGAATTACTCTCAAATGAGGAAACGTCAAAGTGAAAACAATCTTTTTCATGGCTACCTACTTAAAAGTGAAAATAAGAGAGAAAAGCATCCATAACTCCGTTATTTTTATGAATAACTATATTGAGTATTGTGTCGTTGAAAAGCTCTAAAAATGTTTGATTTTTTGAGGTCATAGCCAACTATGGTTTCTATTCAAAAAAAGATAAGTTTGTGTCATATCTCGAAAACGAGAGCTGCCACGCAAACGAGAACATGACAATCATATTCGGGATACAATTCCCTTCAATTTTGATATTTACACTTTTTTTATAAAATCAATTTGATTAAATCGACAGAATTTCGTTTTTTCAGAATATCTAGTAAGCCATGACTTTTTACAAAAATCCGAAAGTGTCATTAATCATTGGGCCAGTAAAACTGCAAATCTTTCCCAATTTAATCATTGCTCTATCTCTTTTCGTTTGGAGCTTTAACTGTAGATGTCTTATTAAATATTAGTACCTATCTGAAACATTATTTGTACGTTAATTTAATCCAAAAAAGGTCCGCAACAAATGTCAGTTACTACTCAAACTTCTTGCCTTGCGATTTCGTCTTTGAATTGATGAAAACACTTCGTTAAACTCATTTTATTTGCCGTTCCTTATCACTCCACACTTCCTCTTGTACGTTTACAGTGACTTCCAAACAGGTAATTCGTTGGTCTTTTTTATTTAATGACCTGATAGGAATCGGCAACAGATCATCGCCAAGTAGTCAGGTAGTGGTTTTCGATGTGTTTGCAGTTTGCAGTCGATTTCCCCTGTGAACTGCTTATTGACTTTTGTCACTAAGGCATTGTCTAAATTTGTTAACACTTGACTTTATGCGTTGCTTTCTAATTTTTTTATTGCCAATTACATTGTTTGTACTACATGAAGTTACAATTTTCTTTTCTAATAATATTTTAAAATAAAATATTAGTTAATTTTTAGGTTTCCGTATATTCCATATACAATCACTCCTGATTTCTCCCTCTTTCACATCACAGCAGTTTTCTCCGAAACTTCTGGACGGAAAGGTTGAGATTTGGTTTCAGTGAATAGTTTCGTAACCCCATAAGGCGTATAAATCATAAATGAAAACATTTTGATTTTTGGGGTAATCAACAATTACCCCCTTTTATCACCGAAACTATTAAAAATCTGAAAAAGATATAGGACGTTGCCTGAAGTTTACAGAAAAAATATGAATAAACCCGTAATATTAATTTTGGGTGGCAAATTATAAAATTAAATGAATTTTTTTTACAAACCTATCATGTAATATATCATTCTAAGGAACACGAATATGTTTTTTTTAATATTTTAGAAATAATTAGTTAAAAAGATATTAACAAAAATTTACAAAAATTTTGGGCAGCAAATTACAGAATTAAATGGAAAATATAAAATTGTTTCAAACGCATCTTGTAAAACATCCGATCAGAGGACTTATTCTGAGGCACAGAAATATATTGTTTGGAAATTAAAAAAATAATTAATTTTAAAGAAATTAACAAAAATATACAAAAATTTACTCAATCCCACCCCTTTATCCTATGAAACTATAAGACCCAAAATTTGGAAAAAAATAAGATATTGGGCCTCACCTGAACTTTACAGGAAAAAATAATGATAAAGTTTTTCTATTAATTTTGAGGGATTAAATTCAAAATATAAAATTATTTCAAACGTATTATGTAGTAGATCAAAATAAATTGTTTACCTGCTGAATGGAAAAATTGGTATGTGTAAAACGAAAAAATAGGCACAATTTCTTGGTGAATTTACTGCACAATTAATTCCTCTATAAAGTGCCAAATATAATAATATGAATATATATATATATATATATATATATATATATATATTCCCTTGTCATTTATTATGATATTTGTTTAGAAAACCTTATTTCTGGCTTACATTTGGGTATAACAATATATATTTAGGGAAATGCGAGAAGAGCAAATTGATGTTTAAATCTAAACTGTTCTCAAGGTACACTGTTTAGCATACATTGCTGCAAATGATCTATGAAATGTTTCACAATTAAATATCTGAGTACAGTAAAAACAGATTTTTTTATAAAACATTCAACTACTGCTTACCTTATGCGTCCAGGTATCAACCGATTCTTATTAAATTTAATTACAAAACTACCCATATTAGTTAGACCATTATTAATTGATATTTTATTAGTATTGTTAATGAAACTTTGGGACAAATCTCTCAAAGTATATTAAGTTATTTTCTACTACAAAGCCTGTATAAATTTTAATGAATGTAAAAATTTTACTATATGATATTGATCCTAATAGGTCTTTTGTATAAAAAAGTAGCAAATCTCTATCCGCTTTTCTATAAATAATATTATAATCATTGTTAAAAAGATATGGACTGTCAATTTTTAATAAATATACTTGTGAAATAAAGCTTAAACAGTAAGCCACTGAGTCATAAACAAAGTATACATAATCACTTACCGATGAAAAGTTAAATTCGGAAACAAGTTATCTACTTTTCCACAAACTACACAACCACGCACCATGATTAAGCAATAAATAAAATGTTTTTTTACAAAAAGCTTCACAATATCACCAAAAATGTACTTAACCTCAATCCAAACACAGTTTCTTGCCGGCAACACGGTAAGAAATAATTTCATTCATAAATCCATACTGGTCGTTATCCCATCGTAAAAGTAGTAAAAGCATTGCCAAATGTAGCCATTTTATGTATTATACTACAATATGAGAATAATTTGAGTTATTTCTGTAGTAAATATGCCAGCGCCACATTAAGCGTCTTATATAATTAAGTAAATTATGGTTTATATTATCTGTTGCATGTTATATATTGTGTGTAAATGAGTAAAATATTTTAGTTTCTATATTCCTGTCAATTAGCTTATAATGATTTTGTGGAATCTGGCAACAGTGTATCGAGAATAAAAAGAGATAATTTGAATGTTGGAGCGCATAAAAATGTAAACAATTGGGTCTATTTATCTCTTAGGTATGTGAGTTTAAACAATCTAAATTAGTTAAGGCGTATTCCAGCAATCACTGAAGAGACATAAAAACAGTAGAAACATAAAGAGACAAATTGAGTATTGAGAACCCCCTCTTAGTTGAAGTCGTTTAAAAATAGGCTGTGACAGACGTACAAACACAACAGCGATTTTATAAATGAAATGTACATATCTTGTATGTATATGTAATGGATAATTTTTTTAGGTACCTGGTTTGTTTTTAGAGAATATAATGTTTTAATTTTTTAACCTAATATTCTAGTTTTAGTAAAGGAGTAAACTCAAATTTTAAGAATCATTCATATTAATTTACATTACTAAAAGTTTAACAAATCATAGGTAAGTATCGCAGTTTTTTTTTTTAATCTCAACAACAATAATTTATAAATATACAGGGTGTTCCATAACTAATGGACAATAAGATAACTGCAATTATAGGCGATGAAAGTATACCAATTAACACAAACATGGCTTAGTAAAATGCTTGTAGTAAACGATATACAGGGTCCTAAAGTGGGTATATAGATTTTGAAAATTTGTGATATTTGAAAAACGGCTTCATATATTGAACTCAAATTTGGTACAGCATTGTTTTCAAGAGCGATAAACAAAAATTTGTTATCATTTTTCATGGTACTGTTCCAGGGTGTTTGTTACGAAGGTCGAATTAGTCAAATCCATATTAATTTTTTTAACACCCTGTTTAATTTGCGTTTCGACGATAAATAATGAAACTGCCATAATTTCAATACAAAAAACGTATACTTGTTGAATCTCCAAATATCAAGGCGGTTTCGAGATATTGCAATTCAAATACGATACTGCATTACACCGCAAGCAGCGTCAAAAAAGACATTTTTTTAAGTAGGTTTTGAATTTGACAAGAACTATTGACTTCGTCTTTGCATACTGCCGATTTATTTGCTGTGTTTTTAAATTGAGTAATTGGAATAAAGCGTTCTTTAAATATGTCTAGAATTAAAGAATTTGCAAATAGTGAACTAAGGGATATGATTTATGTTTATTCACAAGTAAATTATAATTCAAATGCTGCAGTTAGACGATATGCACAGTTATATGCACCTAATTGTAAAATATTTCAACGATTATATACAAATTTAGGTGAAATAGGTTCGGTTCACACCAAAAATTCTGGTGGCTGACCTAAAAGAATTTCACCTGAGCATGAAGATGATATTTTAGTTCGAATTCTGGAAAATCCTGCATTAAGTACTCAGTTCCTGCAAGCAGCTACTGGTGTAAGTAAATCGAGTCTATCACGAATTTTACGTACAGAAAAATTGTATCCGTATCACTTTACACCTGTACAAAATTTATTGCCCAATGACTTACCATGTAGACTACAGTTCTGTCAGTGGATGCAACATAAAATCATTCAAGATCGAACGTTTCTTGAAAACATCCTATTTTCTGACGCAGCTACATTCACACGCCGTGGAGTCTTCAATTGGAGGAATAACCACTATTATGATTTTGATAATCCGCATAAGTATAGTGAAGCTCATTTTCAGCATGAATTTCTCATTAATACTTAAATGCATTACAGTATTTAGAATTTTTGAAAAATAATTTGGGTAATTTACTGGAAGAAGTTCCTCTTTATGCACGATGGCGCGCCGCCACATTATCCACTTATAGCCCAGCAATATTTAAATGACTACTTTCCGCATCGTTGGATTGGACGTGGCAGTGAATTCCCTTGGCCGCCTCGTACTCCAGAACTTAATCCTATGGAGTTTGACGTATACATGAAATATTTGATGTACAGCAATGAAATTAATACCGGAAACGAGCTTTTTGCTAAAATTCAGGAAACCAGGAATATTCTTAAAAATATCATTGCAACATTTCATAAAAAGTGCAATAAAATGCATTGGTGCTAATGGTGATCAAATTCAACATTCGATGAAGTGATGAAGTGAATCTATTTGTTAGGGTTCCGTATATAAAATATACGGATACCCCTATAATATCACTCAGGATTTCTGCTTGTCACATCACAGCAATTTTCTCCTAAACTACTGGACGGAAAAGGTTGAAATTTGGTATCAATGTATAGTTCGGTGATGCGATCAGGATTACATATTGTAAAAGAAGAAATTTTGATTTTAGGGGTACTTCTGGGAGGAAAAACTAAATAGAAATTTTGAAAAAAATAGGAAATATAGAACGTTGCCCGAACTTTACATGAAAAATAAAGAGAAACCATTAATATTAATTTTATAGAATTAAATAAAAATTTAAAAAATAAAAATTTTAAAACGCATCATGTAATACATCAAATGAAAGGTCTCATTCTGAGCAACACAAATATATTTTTTCATATTAAAAAAAATTTAAAAGATATTAACAAAAAATACCAAAAATTTACCCATTCCCCCACCCCTTATCTCCGAAACTATAAAACCTAAAGTTTTGAAAAAAATTAGAGGTATAGAGTCTGACCTGAAGTTTACAGGAAAAATAAGGGGAAACCTCTAGTTTTAATTTTGGGGGGGCCAATTACAGAATCAAATGGAAAATATAAAATTAAAATTGTTTCTAACGCTTCATGTTATACATCAAATGAAAGGGCTCATTATGACGAAAACAAATATATTTTTTTCATATTTTTAAAATAAATAAATTAAAAGATATTAACAAAAATATAAAAAAAATTACCCATCTCCCCCCTTAACCCCGAAACCATAAGCTGTACTGAACTTTACTGGAAATATAAGGGAGAAACCTCTAATATTCATTTTGGGGGGGCAAATTATAGAATTAAATGGAAAATATAAAATTAAACTTGTTTCTAACGGATCATGTAATATATCAAATCACAGGGCTCATTATGACTATTTAAAAATTGTTTTTTTTTTTAAATAAATATTTTAAAATATATTAAAAAAATATATTAAAAAAATTAGCCATTTTCCCCTTTATTTCCTAAACTATAACACCTAATTTTTGTTATTTACAGGAAAAATACAAAGAAATCTTTAATATTAATATTGGGGGCCAAATTATAGAATTAAACGGAAAATAAAAAATATTTTTTTAACGCATCATGCAATATATCAAATGAAGGGGCTCATTATGAGAAATACAAATATATATATTTCATATTTTTAAAATTAATTGTTTAGAAGGTATTAACATAAAGATATAAAAAATTCTCATTTCTCGCTTTATTCCCGAAACCATATTACCAAAAATTTTGAAAATAATTAGAAAACTTCCAGAGTAATTTTAGGGATAAATTATACAATTAAATGGAAAATAAAAATTCAATTTTCAAACGCATCATGTAATATATCAAATAAAAGGCTCATTATGTGAATTAAAAATATATCATATTTTTAAATCATGTGTTTAAAAGATATTAGCAAACATATTAAACATCGATTTAATTCCCATTTTAGAAACTACACTATCTAAATTTAAAAAAAATATATATATTTTATTTGTATTTTTAAGTAATTTGAATAACCGATTTAATAATCTATAATTTAAAACTTGACCTATTTTGCCCTTTATCTTCCAATGTACAAAGCCTCAAAATTCAGACAGTAGAATATAGAAGGCTTGCCTGAAAGTTTATAAGTAAAATAAAACTCTAATGTTAATTTTTAGAAAACAAAATACATATTTATTCTTATAAAAATCAAGCGAATCTTGAAGGTGGCACGGAACCCTTAGTATGCGAGTCCAACTCGCACTTGACCAAATTATTTTTTTTTGTTTTCATAATTAAATTGAATGTTTTTGAAACAGTTAATGTTTTATTTAAATGACTAAGCGCTAGTCTTAAAATGGCATTATCTCAAAAACGCCTTGAAATATGGAGATTCAACAAGTATACGTTTTTTTGTACTGAAATTATGACAGTTTCCTTATTTATCGTCGAAATGCAAATTACACGGGGTGTTAAAAAAATAAACATGAATTTGCCTAATTCGACCTTCGTAACAAACACTATGTAAGAGTACCATAAAAAATAATGACAACAAATTCTTGATATCGCCCTTGAAAACTATACTGTACCAAATTTGAGTTTAATATATGGAGCCGTTTTTCAAATATCACAAATTTTCAAAAACCAAATACCCACTTTAGGACCCTGTATATCGTTTACTACAACCATTTTACTAAGACACGTTTGTGTTAGTCGGTATATTTTCACCGCCTCTAACTGCAGTTATCGTATTGTGTATTAGTTACGGGACACCCTGTATATAAAATAAATCTACTATTGTCATTCATTTCGTAAATCGGTGATGTATCCTTACCTTGGAGCCCCAGGAGAAATTCTTGCCAAAATTCAATTAACAATTAACCTTGCCATTGGCCCCCATAATGTGGCGAGATGTCTTTCAACCAATAGCCATTAAAAAAATAAGAATAAATAAAAAATTGAAAAACGGAACCACTCACCTGTCCAAAAACTATAACCAACAGCTAATTTAAATCACAATTTTTAACAAACTATCTTCGGTAAGAGTCCGTGTCTAATACAAAAGTAAAAGTTCACTGTACACTTGTGTATATTATAATCACTTCTTGTCGCCGGTTCGGTAATAGCAAATTAAGCCTCGCGTGAAATGTCTTGCGTCTGCAGTATATCTGGTGCCATTTTCAAGAACGCGCCAGTTATGTATATGTTGCGTTTGGACCGCGAAAACGTACCCAGGACAGTTTTTGCAGTAGAAGGGGTCACGTTGGTGGACATGATGAGACCATAAATTTGGATTCTTATCTTTCTGATAACAAAAAATTATTGTATACTTGTTGTCTCAACGTACAGGGTGAACGTTAGAATTTTTTTCAATTCACTAAAAGAAATTTATTCAATTTTAATTTCGACTATTCATATGTGTTGTGAATTGAATGATAAAAATGTGTCAAGTTGATTTTAACGAATAGAAAAAGTATATTTTTTAACTACCCTCTATAACCATAATTGTTTTCCGGACTATATTTCAACCACTCTGTAGGGGAGAGTGGGTAACAGTGAATCAATTTTTTTCTTAAGTTCTGTAGTTCCAACATTTAGGTCTAAATAATTAGTCTCTGAAATTAAATCGTAATATGAATATGTAATCTTCAAAATAAAAGGCATTAACTGGTGAAATTTGCCTAAACTTAGAAGTTGTAGTCACTTTTTAAAAAAATGGGAAATGATCCACTGTGAACCAGGAATGGGTCTGTTTGGATCACAACATGGGTGACAGTGAATAGACTGGGGCACAGTGGATCAATAGAAATGTAAAATATGACATAAGACATAATAATTTCCATGTCATTACTCATTTATTTGTACTATTAGACAATCACAATAGTCTAATAGTCTAATAACGTTTTAACTATGGAGTGTAGAGTGAAAGGAGGACAAACTTATATGGGAATAAAACTGAAAAAGTGTCCAGCGGACGGTTTCAAATAAGAAGTTCAAGAAATGACCAGAATGGCGCAAGTGTGACCACAGGGTATGTTATGAAGTTAATTGTCAACGGATTGAAATACACAAATCCTACATTTAGAAGTGAAACGGCTGAAAAAGTGAGAATGATGTAAAATTATTAGTAAAAATCGTAAATAAAACGTAGAAAATCTGTTATGTGAACTTCTCTTTGTAAATGGTTGTCTCCGTTTTTTGTAATCTCTGCAAGTGATGAGTTTATAGTGTGTTAATTGTGATATAAATTAATAAGCGTGTGCCACAGTTTTGACTTTTTATAAAACGGAGTGATTTTATAATCGTTATTGTTATTTTCTTATAAAACTTTTTGAAACAGTTAAACATTGGGAAAAATTTGTATATTTGTAATATTTTTATAATTATTAACAAATAGATGTTAGTGAATTAGATGTAAATAAAAATTATTTATTTTTACATTCTTGTGTTCATATTACATATTTATTTTGAAAAGTTGGTGTTTCTAGTTCCTTGTTCACCTTTCTCTGGATAAAATGTAATTAACAATTCTTTTCATCACTGAATAAACTGCTATAATTAAGTTATCTGTTCTGTTATCATTATGGAACAAATTTCACTTAGTTTCTTTTTCAATGATTCTAACATTTTCACACACTGGTTTTCCATATATTTTTCTTGTCTCCATTAACTACAATTAAATGACTATTTTTGGCATCTTTCTGCTGTAGGTCTATTTTAAATATTTGCAAAGGTACGCCTGGTGAATGGCCCTGGAAAAATATCTTCAGAAGTTTGTTGAAGTTCTCGATGGACAATGCCATAATCAGTTTAGTAATTATATAATAATGGGTTCTTCAGAGTTTAATTTGTGTAGGATATTTATCTTGACTCCTAAAAAAATGTACAAATAAAATTTTGCTTGCAAGTCATTTTTATCTATGTACAATGTATTTCATTGACTGGATACATTTATTAATATTAAATACAAATTTTACCAATCATTTTAAATCTGGTTGTTTAACTCTGATGTTTAAATTTGCAATTTTTGGATGTGTACTTACTTTACAACACATTTCCAAAAAAAAATTTTTGATAGGTTCTGTTCTAACTGCATAAACTCTTCTTTCCTATTAATAATTAACCAATCTTGAGCGTCAGTTTTTGGTTTTAATGTTAGCTCTCAGGCATGTAACAAAACCATCCTTTCTTATTTACCCACACATTTTTGGTTGGTTTATTTCGCAGATCATATGGAGAGAATATTTTGTGTGAATATAAATAACTGAAAATAATTTTCAATTTAATCATGTCAATAATACTACATTTATAACAAGTAAATAAAAACTTTACAGCATTTTTTTTAGAAATACTTTTCATTATAAAAAAACATATTATTATCTGTTGTTGTAATTTGTAAAATGTATAGGTTAGAATTTTCAATTATCTTTTAAATATTATTCTACGAACAAATTACCCCGTCGTCCCAGTGGCGCCCCCAAATTGATACCCTTTTGTGGACACTTTTTGATACACAGAGTGTGTCCTCCTTTTACTCAACACTCCATAGTTTTAACAAAGATCACCATGAAATTACTTGATTTTGACGTACCTACATATACAGCCTTAAGCTTTCAGTTGACATATAACAAAGAGAAACATTGTCAACAAAACAATGAGTAATAACAAAAATAGTTACTTCTTTAAAATAGCTAAAGTAAAGTTAAAGTAAAATAAAAATAATTATTTAAGAGTTTAGTTTGAGATTAAAAATTAGATTAACATAAATTAATGTTAGAAAACTTAATATCACAGTGATTCCTTGTTTTCTCTTTGTGTTGCCAGTAAACTTAGGCTATGGTAAAATCATCTTAATATCGTGCAACGCAGCCCTGGCAATATCAGGCACAATTGGCATATGAAACTTATATTGGTTTTTGTCAGATCTTCTAAGAAAACTAACTTTGGGTGCAAAAAAATTGTCTATCACTCTTGTTGCTTCAGAATAAACACTTATTTGATGTTCGTCTTCACTAGAACTCTCTTGTAAAATTTTTCTATGATTCGTTTTTGCCTTTATGTGTTTGAGTTTCTTCTTCCATTTCAATTTCGTTTTTATTAGATGATTCTCTTTCTCCTTGCTCTACTGACTCTACTGACCCGTTTTAGGTAGCCTTCGAAATTGGAATGAACTCTTCAATATTTTTGGAGGAACTACCAGCTATAGCTGCTGATAAAGTATGTGTTATTGTTGCTCACAAAACGTAATTCATATTCATAAAAGAATTAGTAGAGCAAGAGCGATTTGATATAAGTGTTAGAGCTTTACTCATTTGTTGTTCAGTGTGAAGCCTATACTAGTTTTCCTTACACGATTGCGATACAATTCTAAAAACAGAAATGAATTTTAATTTCTAGGGTTACACTGAATCAGAAGTCCACTGTGACCCAAAATGAAATGATGTACTCTGACCCATTGGCACTTACAGTAAAAAATATAAAACCAAAAAAATTCTACTTATCATAAAAACAAATCAAGGTAGTTTCTAATGAATTTAAGAAATACAAATCACAAAAAAAATAGATAAACATTTGTATTTCTCCTTCACTTTGGGATACAACAAGTTTTAAAACCATTTGAAAAAAAAGGTTTCAGTAATTACTGACAGACTAGGTTACAACTGCACGACTTCCCTCTTTGATATCTGTTTGACGACTAGTACAGTGCAGAATGATATGAAAAAGCGGTAGCCACGCGTTCGTTTGTGTGTATTAGAGTAATACAAAGTGAATTATACTCAATAATCCATTGTACCCCGTGCTTCACTGGGACCCACTCTCCCCTACATGCAACAGCTTATAGACCACAGATTTATTGAACCAATTTGTAAACACTTCACCCCATATAAATATACCTCGTGTATATGCTAATGCCTATGACCTACCCTATAAACACTTTTTGTTCATCATCATATTCCAAACATGTTCTATGGGCGAAAGATCGGAGGAGCTAGGCGGACATAGCAACAGATTTAAAGAATCTCTTCAAAAATGGTCGTTCTCGTTGGTCGGTCGTATGAGCATTCACCCTTGTTTGAGGTGTCGGACTACTGGTCCCGTTCCTGGCGAGAATGACCAGTCTAGTATCCAAGGCAAATCATCCCTTAGTCCACACCTGCACCCTCAAACCGTGTTTACCCCGGTAGGTTGAGCAAGTCCGCTAGCAGACTGAGACCATCGTCTGCACATTGAGAGAAATGGTCCTCGAGTTGATAAGGCCGAGAGGCGAGGTGTACGCTATACCAGGCGCACGCTGCAGACTGCGTAAGCTTTAATGCGGTGGGTTTAGAAAATGTTATAACAGTGGCTGACACTGTGGTGTGTGCACTCGAGTTTCGAAGATAGACTTGTCCGACGACTGAGCCAAACATATTGGTGACCAGGATCTGAGGCCGTCGTTTGAGGTGTCGGACTAGCTGCTTCAAACAAAGTTAAAGCTGGCACAAGAATCCTAGTTGCTGGCGACACGACGAGCAAGTTTCTTCACCTGCCAGTATTCAATATCTCTGACAGGTGAAGTAACCTGAAAATTGTATCGTGACATTCTGTCCTAGGAGTTACGGGAGAACAGCAATTACAAGGAACGGCTCCAGATTCGGAACCTCTGTGTGCTAGTTTTCCCGAAAATCCTGTCGATCTTACAAATTTACTGCTATGTATCAAATACATAAATAAGTGTTCGAGATGACATACAATTGTCGGAAGCGTAACTGATGAAGGTTCCTGACCAGAAACAATATATATCATATATATTGTCTTACGTAATAAAAGAAAGAGAGTATACAAATGAACTTTGTTTGATAACAGTTTTAGATACTAACATAAATAAAGGTACATCACTTTCATGCAAAATTCATATTTTTTTGACAAGTCGTGTATGCAAATCTTTTTATGGAGAATATGATTTCTCTAAATATTACTCATAAGACACTTTTCCATTTGATAATAACTTATGCAGACACCCTGTTATTATACAGATTAATTGAAAATCTCCATCTTTAAATAAATTGGTTAACTAACAATGTATTTGAATTCCAATACACATTTTTTTAATTAATTACAGCCCAGGTTTCTAACAGCGACAACTGCTTTCTTTATTATTATTAATAAGCGCCTTAATGAACGGTTAATATACAGTGATGGTCTATTGTGTGGAACCAAGTAATATCTCTGGAATTATTAGAGATATCAAAATGAAATTTGGAAGGTGGATACTGCCTATTTGTTCCCAATTTTTTTTTAAATTTTGAACTTCCTGTTTTACCGGAAGTAATGTCGATTTTAAAATTTGCAATGAAACACCCTGTACAGTATTTTAGTTTCTGATGAAACATTTTATTGTGAATACAAAAATATCGGGTTTGATACTGTTTACTTCAATACCTACCGAGATATTAACAGAAAAGTAATTAAAGAAAGGAAAAGTCTAATATCCATTAAAGAAATACATAATCATAATTGTTAACTAAATCAAAGTGATTTTCAAAATATTGAAACTTAACTTAACTAAACTTAATATATTAGATGTTCAAACTGAGCACCGTTTACTTCTTGACAATAAGCAAAACGGTTTTTAAATTCTCTAGTAACATTTGCTATTACTTCTGGTGTAATTCTCTGGATGTCTTGAGTTATTCTTGCAGCTAATTTTTGCAAATTATTTAGTCTATCAACATAAACCTTAGACTTCAAGTAACCCCTCAGAAAATAGTCTAGTGGATTAAGGTCGGGACTTCGTGCAGGCCATTCATAAGTACCCCTTCTTCCAATCCATCTGTGATGAAATGTCCTATCTAAATGATCTCGAACAATGCGAGCGTAATGGGGTGGTGCTCCATCCTGCTGAAACCAGATATTATTTGGTAATTGTCTATTTACCTCCAATGCCGGAATAACTTGTGTCTCCAAGAGCTGTAAATACCTATCTCCGTCTAAAGTTTCTTGTAGGAAGAAGGGTCCCACGATTCTGTTGTTATAAATGCCGGACAAAACTATCAATTTTTGAGGATGTTGTGTATGAGCCTCTTGTACCCAATTAGGATTACTTTGCTACCAGTAGCGGCAGTTATGTCGATTAACCGTACCATTTAAACAAAATGTAGCCTCGTCTGAAAACACTACATTTCTTATAAAGTTATTATCACGGTTACAAATATCCATCATCGTTTCACAAAATTGCCAACGTCTGTCGAAATCGTCTTCGGAGAGTTCTTGAACGAGGCGAATTTTGTATGGAAGATATTTTTCTCGCCTTATTATCCTTCCTACTGAACGACGGCTAATTCCATGCATTTTGGCGAGGTCGGTAGTGGATAAGTGAGGATTTTCTTCCAAAGATATAGCAACATTTTGAGCTACACCTTCATTACTTGCACTTTTTGAACGTTCACTTTTTGGTAAATTGCTAACTGTTCCACTTGTGTCGTACCTTCGCAAAGTTTTCGTCACTACTGAACGGGATATTTTTGTATTCGGATGAACAATGTTAAAAAGGTCCCAAACTTCTTGATGCGTCATTTTCCTCTCCCCATACCCAATCATCATAAATATTTCTATTCTTTCTCTTTCACTTATTTCGGCCATTTTACGATCAAATTAAAACAATACAATCTTTTTACGTTCAAATAAAAAAAACTAACAACTTATTTTGACAACTACTGTCACTTCTGCAATGAATTTCATGGACTACTAAACTTGATTCAGATTTAAGTTGCGCCTGATTTAAACAAACGCCGTTGTATTCGACTATGGAACAAGCAGTGCTGTTGGCTGTGATGGTATAATGCCACCGATTGGCCAATAGAAATACAAATCCTTACCGAGTGATTTGTTTATATCGGGCGTAAATGAAATCTGAACCGAGTTCAGCTACCATCGAATTTTTCCTTTCCTTAGTTACTTTTCTGTTTCTGTAAACAATATCAAACCGGATATTTTTGTATTCGCAATAAAATGTTTCATCAGAAACTAAAATACTATACAGGGTGTTTCTTTGCAAATTTTAAAATCGACATTACTTCCGGTAAAACAGGAAGTTCAAAATTGTAAAAAAAATTGGAAACAAATAGGAAATCTACTGCAGTATCCACCTTCCAAATTTCATTTTGATATCTCTAATAATTCCAGAGATATTTACTTGGTTCCACACATTTGCCCATCACTGTATAAGAAACCGTTTTTACCGTATACAGCAGGTCATTGAAAAAAAATATGGGACCACTTCGGGATCATCCTTAACAGAAGCGCGTTTAAACAATCCATATTCGTTGAGACAGTTTCGGGTAAACACCGAACACACATATAAAAGAAAGATAAAACATATATACAGACGAATTGAGAAACCCCTCTTCGGTTAAAAACAATCGAGAGACGAAGTTGCAATACTTATCCAAAATTTTTCACAAAAAACTGTACAATAATTTACAAACTGAAATACAAATAAATCCAAAACATAAGTCTCCCAACGAAACACAAGGTATTTTAGCCAGCTAACTCGGAGGGCGTGAAGAGTGGATACAATTTTACAAAACGTAAAGACCCACTGACGGTACGCACTGTAACCAACCTCGATATCCCATCAGAGCTGAGATGGAGGTCTTTAAGCGGGAGTAATCTATCACCATTGATAAGTACTAAATCGCCAATATGCAAGGACTGTGACATACACGTAGCTGCAGCGTGAGTAAATATTAATTATGCCAACGTTTCCAAAAAGTCAATTTAATTTTTTTTAGAGCAATTGTCATCTATTCAATCTATCATAGCGAACATGAGGAAAAATAGGCTCAGCAATAGTACTTAAAGGAGCTATAGTGAGAAAATTTCGGGAGTGAGGACATAATTCTTTCGGATCCGAACTCATGGTAAATAGGGGACGTGAGTTTAGAACGGCTGCGATCTGACTAACAACGGTATTGAACTCCTCGTATGTTAAAATTTGCTACCGTAAAATTCTTAAAAGATGAGATTTTAATTACTTTACAGCGGATTCAAAAAGGCCTCCAAAATGAGGAGCTGAAAGTGGATTAAACGACCAAGTAATATTATCTGCAGCTACAGCTTTGGCCATATAATAATTGAGGATTAGAATCGAGTTCGAGCTGAAGAGCTTTTGTAGCAAAACAGACAAAGAGCCAAATGTAAGCCTTTGAGCATCGACATCCAGTTGATTAGAAGGGGTTACAAGGAAAGGCCCAGCGTAATGAACACCCAACACAATGACATGACCATTAGCAATATCTTCCTTAATAATCGGCAACCAGGAACGATTGAATTCTACGGAGGCAGTAGCGATACAATCGTTTTCATTTAACAAAATTAAAGCAGACTCTTTTAGTTTTATTTTGGTGTTGTGTTCTTCTTTTTGCAATATTACTGAATTTTTAAATTGTGTTTTATGACCAAGGTCCCAAGAATATTCACAAATTTTGAATTTTTCAAACTGTCGTTTTTTATGTAATTTTTGTGTTTGTTTATTTGAACATTCAGAGGTCTAGAGGTTTCTCCAATATAGAATTTATTACATTCACAAGGGATTTTATAAATGCAATTTTTGTATTTTGTGTTGTCTTTTTTGGTTTTGTTTTTGATATAAGAAATTACTAATAGTCATGTCCTTGTGAACAACCCAATATCAGGATGTCATAAGGTTTTTCCTAGGTTTGCCCTTATAATTTTAATGGGATCACTGAATCAACAAAATTCTTTGAACGCATTTTTGGCGAATGCACTATCTTATGCAAAGTCGCACCTAGGAGCGCCAAATTCTACAGTTTGAATGGAACTATATTATCGTATGACTTTAAACAGCAGCTTTTCCAAACAGAGCCGTCAGAGGAACCATGTAGTTCAGAGCATGGGCGGATCCAGGTGGATCTTCCCGACAGCCTCAAAGTTAGTAAATTTAATATTAAAACGAGGCAATCTTAACTTCAAGAGCCTAGAAGAATGTGACTTCTTTGGGTTTAAACTCAGGGTTTATAATTACATTTTGGTTAATGTAGGGTTCCGTATATGAGGGCTGCCTTTTATATTTCAGGATTGGACAACCCTAGTGTTGCAATCTGACAACTCATACGTACTCAGAACGTTTTGACATACGAGCGCTATGTGTTGTTTACAGTAAATTAAAGGATTCATTTCGGCCAAAAAATGGAATTATATCGTGAACATTTTCGTGAGATTATTTTTTACAACTTTCGACGTGTATTAAGTCAGCAAGAGTGCATGGATGAACTTAATTTAATTTTTGGCGATGAAACTCCATCAAGGACCACTGTTTATCGATGGTATGGTGAATTCAATCGAGGTCGTAGTTCACTCCAAGACGAATTTCGTGAAGGTCGTCCAAAAACAGTTGTTGTTCCGGAAACCATTGATGCTGTGCGCGAACTGATATTGGAAGATCGTCATGTGACCTATCGTGAGATTGAGTCAACCTTACACATTAGTGGGACCAGCATACATTCAATATTGCATAAACATTTGAATGTCAAAAAAAATTGTTCGCGTTGGATCCCACACAATTTGTCAATCGTTCAAAAAAAGGCTCGTGTCGATTGGTCGAAAGAAAAGCTCAAAAAATACGATCGCGGTGCTTCAAAACACGTTTATGGCATAATGACAGGTGATGAATCGTAGATTTACGCGTATGAGCCCGAAAGTAAACAGCAGTCGACTGTAAGGGTGTTTCAAGATGAGCCGAATCCAACAAAAGTTGTTCGCGCACGAAGCACTTCCAAGCAAATGATCGCCTGTTTTTTCGGAAAAACTGGACCTGTCGCAACCGTACCACTAGAACAACGCAGAACAGTCAATTCTGTGAGTGGTACACAACCATTTGTTTGCCAGTTGTCTTCCAAGAAATGAGGAAAACCAACCGCCGAAGACGGATCACTCTTCACCACGGCAATGCGAGCTCTCACACATCGGCTCAAAAACTGCATTTTTGACCACTCAAAACGTCGATTTGATGAGTCATCCACCGTATAGTCCTGACTTGTCACCAAATGACTTATTTTTATTCCCGTACGTAAAAAACAAACTGAGAGGTCAACGTTTTTCGATACCTGAAGAAGCGGTTGCTGCGTTCAGAATGCATGTTTTGGAGATACCTCAATCAGAGTGGAAAAAGTGCTTCGACAATTGGTTCAAACGCATGCAAAAGTGTATATATCTTCATGGGGAATATTTTGAATAACAATAAAGCGATTTTCGATGATTAATATTTGTTTTTGTTCTCTAATCCCGAAATATAAAAGGCAGCCCTCGTATATCAGATAAAAGGCTCATTATGTGAATTACAAATATATCATATTTTTAAATCATTCCCACTTTAGAAACTACACTATTTAAATTTTGCAGACAATATTTTATTTGTATTTTTAAGTAATTTAAATAGCAGATTTAATAATTCATAATTTAAAACTTGACCTATTTTGCCCTTTATCTTCCAATCTACAGAGCCTCAAAATTCAGACAGTAGAATATAGAAGGCTTCCCTGAAAGTTTATTAATAAAATAAAACTCTAATGTTAATTTTTGGGGGCCAAATTAGAAAATTAAATACAAATGTATTCTTATAAAAATCAAGCGAATCCTGAAGCAGATAAAATAAAAAGTCTATGTGTGGAAAATGAAAGTGTATATTTTTTATAAATTTAAAACGCTTCCTTTAAAAGATATAAGGGTAAATAATAAGAAAATGCACTCATTCCCTGCTTGTCTGAAACTGGAATATTAGAAACTTCAAGGTGGTACGGAACCTTTAGAATTCGAGTCCAACTCGTACTTGACCAAATTATTTTTTATTACTACGTTCAACAATTTTCTAAAAAAAATCACTAATTTGCTTATTCATTTCATTTGTGCATACAGTATAAAATATTTCAAATAAATATTAACAAAAATTTGCATATCATCTTTGTGAACATATGACATCCCTGTAAAATAAATTTTTCGTATACGCCTACATTCATTTCTAGACCCGTTAAATTTCTTCAGATATGCACATTCTCAGGCCTAAAGCTTGTTTTTTTTTTTGTTTTTTTTTCGCTGATGCAGGTTACGCCCCTTCTGATGACGCAAATGTAAATACTCCAATAAGGCATTAACAAATCTACAGAGAAAAATGTAAAGTTTCTTAACCCCCTTGGAAATCCCAAGTCACGCGGTCAAGCACATTGACCATTTAATTTATGATGAATTTTATTACCAGTCACATTCTTAAAGTATTATGCCTTATTGATGCAGTTTTACAGTTTTAGCGTGTTTGGGAAAAATTACAATGTTTAATATGTCATATCAAACTGAACAGATTATCTATCGTACAGCATACCGTTAGACCTGCTATGCCTAAAGTAACGGAATAGTATAATTATCATTTATGGAAAAAAACATGGAACCCATAAAAAACCGTAAAATTCTTGAGAAAAAAACATGAACAACAGAACGAATTCTTCAATCAATAAAAGAGAGAGATAGAATATTTAAGAAATATAAACGAAATCTAAACCAAGATACTTATAACAAAATGAAATTTTGTAGAAACTAAAGTAATAAGAGGTTTAAAGGAAAATTGTTATATAATTCAAATAAATTAATATATTTATAAATGATAGTAAAATAATCTGGGGAAAAATTAACAAACACACTAATACAAATAAGCTGCCCTAAATATTTAAACTATATAACAACTACTGCGGCTGGGAAATGTTACCAAATCCGCATTCTATCTGATCTCCAAAACTTTCAAACCGAAAATTTTGAAAAAAAATACGGAATTTAGGGCGTGATCCAAAGTTTACGAGAAGAGATGAAGTGAAAATCCAAATATTACTTCTGGGGGGGGGACAAATTATAAGAGTAAATAAAAATTAAAATAATTAGGCCAAGTGCGAGTTGGCATCGCATACTAAGGGTTGCGTACCACCTTTGAAATTTTATAATATTTCAGTTTCAGGCAAGCAGGGAATGAGTGCATTTTTCTTATATTTACCAAATATCTATTAAACCAAGCGTTAATATTTATAAATAATTTGGTCAAGTGCGAGTTGGACTCGCATACTAAGGGTTCCGTACCACCTTCAAGATTCTAATATTCCATACTCTCTTCGAGGTGTCATTCCTTTGTACGCAAGACAATATATATTATATATAAAAATATAATATATATTGTTTCTGGTCGGGAACCTTCATCAGTTGCGCTTCCCACAATATTCCAGTTCAAACAAGCAGGGAATTAGTGTATTTTCTTATATTTACCCTAATATCTTTTAAAGGAAGCGTTTTAAATTTATAAAAAATATACACTTTGATTTTCCACACATAGACTTTTTATTTTATCTGCTTTAGGATTCGCTTGATTTTTATCACAATACATATGTATTTAATTTTCTAATTTGGCCCCCAAAAATTAACATTAGAGTTTTATTTGACTAATAAACTTTCAGGGAAGCATTTTATAATCAACTGCCTGAATTTTGAAGCTCTGTAGATTGGAAGGTAAAGGGCAAGTTTTGAATTATAAATTATTAAATCTGTTATTAAAATGATTTAAAAATAAAATAAAATATTTTTTTCAAAAATTAAATAGTGTAGTTTCTAAAGTGGGAATTAAGTCGAAGTTTAATATTTTTGTTATTATCTTTGAAACATTCGCGTCTTCAAATTTAACGAAATGTATCAAATACATATAGAAGTGTTCGAGAGGACATTCAATTGTGGGAAGCGCAACTGATGAAGGTTCCCTGACTAGAAATAGTATGTATTATATATAATATATATTGTCTTGCGTACAAAGGAATGACACCTCGAAGAAAGTATCTTTTAAACAAACGATTTAAAAAAATGATATATTTGTAATTCACATAGTGAGCCTTTTATCTGATATAAGACATGATACGTTTGAAAATTTATTTTCTATTTAAATGTATAATTTGTCTTTAAAATTACTACAGGGATTTTCTAATAATTTTTCTTATAAATTTCAAGTGAGCCCCAGTACCCCTAATTATTTTCAAAATTTTAGGTAGTATGGTTTCGGAAATAAAGCGAGAAATGTGATTTTTTTATATCTTTATGTTAATATCTTGTAAGCAATTAATTTTAAAAATATGAAAAATATGTATTTGTATTCCTCATTTAATGTATTACATGGTGCGTTAAAAAAATATTTTTTTTGTTTTTCGTTTAATTCTACAGTTTGGCCCCCAATATAATAAACAAACAAAATAGGTCCTATAGTTTTGGGAATAAAGGGGGAGTGGGTATTTTTCTAAATATTTTTTTATATATATTTTAAAATATTCATTAAAAAAATTTAATAATTTTTAATATATTTGTATTCGTCATATTGAGCTCTGTGATTTGATATATTACTTGATCCGTTAGAAACAATTATATTTTTTTTATTTTCCATTTAATTCTATAATTTGCCCCCCAAAATGAATATTAAGGGGTTCTCCTTATTTTTCCAGTAAAGTTCAGGTGAGGCCCGATACCTCCATTTTTTTTGCAAAATTTTAGAACTTACGGTTTCGGAAATAAGGTTGGGAATGGATATTTTTTTTTATATTTTTGTTAATATCTTTTAATTCATTTATTTTAAAAATATATTTGTTTTCGCCATAATGAGCCCTTTCATTTGATATATAACATGATGCGTTAGAAACAATTTTAATCTTATATTTTCAATTTAATTCTGTAATTTGCCCCCCAAAATTAAGGGTAGAGGTTTCTCCTTATTTTTCCAGTAAAGTTCAGGTCGGACCCTATACCTCTAATTTTTGCAAAACTTAACGATTTATAGTTTCAGTGATAAGGGGGGGGGGGAATGGGTAAATTTTGGTATATTTTCGTTGATATCTTTTTAACCATTTTTTAAATATGAATAAAATATATTTGTATTCCTCAGAATGGGACCTTTCATTTGATATATTACATAATGCGTTTGAAAAAATTTTTATTTTTAAATTTTTATTTATTTCTATAATTTGCTCCCCGAAATTGATATTAATGGTTTCTCCTTATTTTACCTGTAAAGTTCGGCAACGTTCTATATTTTCCCATTTTTTTCAAAACTTTAGTTTCGGAGATCAAGGGAGGAACGGTCGATTTTTTTTAGTTTTTCCCCCCAAAAGTACCCCTAAAATCAATTTTTTTTAGGATATGTACTCCTGATCGGATCACCAAACTATACATTGATACCAAATTTCAACCTCTTCCGTCCAGTAGTTAAGGAGAAAATTGCTCTGATGTGACAGAGGCCGAAATCCGGAGTGACATTATAAGGGTAACCGTATATTGTATATACGGAACCCTAAAACTATACACTTTTATTTCTCACATAGAGCCTTTTTATTATATCTCTTACATGATTGGCTTGATTTTTAAAAAAATATTTATTTAATTCTCTAACTTGGCCCCCGCAATTAAGATTGGGATTATCGGTTTGGTTTACCAATAAACTTTCAGTATGGGGCTCTGTATAATCTTTTGTGTGAATGCTAGGCTCAATAGTTTGGAAGATAAAGGGAAGAATAGGTCAAATTTATAATAATAAATTATTAAATCTTTTAAACAAATTAGTTTAGAAACACAAATAAAATATGTTTATATTTTTATGATGATTATTTTCATTTGATACATTACTTTTCGGGTCCATTTTAAAAAACGAAATTGTATTTTCGATTTACATTTGTAAATTACTGTTAGAATTTGTGTTCTAAATATGTCGAATTTTACATAATTTTTAAACAACTTTTTAACAAATTATTTAAAAAATATGAAAAAAATTACTTGTATTCTTTATTCTTCCACTTGACATATTACATGATGCGTTTGAAAAAACATTTTTTTCCATTTAATTCTTTAAATCAGCCCCCAAACATAATACCACGGTTTTTCCCTTATTTTTCCTGTAACGTTCAAGTGAGAACCTATATTTCTATTTATTTCAAAAGTTTAGGTCGTGTAGTTTCTGAAATAAAGGGGGAAATGAGTTATTTTTTAAATATTATTGTTAATATATTTTAAACGATTAATTTTAAAAATATGAAATAAAATATTTTTATTTCCCTTTCATTTTTATTTTCTGATTAATATTTGCCTCCCATTTTTTCAGTTAAATTAGAGTGAGACCATATAGACCTAATTTTTTCAAAATTTTAGGTCTTATAATTTAGGAAATAAGGAGGGGAATGTATATTTTTCTAAATATTTTTGTTAATATCTTTTAAACAATTTATTTTAAAAATATAAAAACATACTTTTGTATTCGTCATAATGAGTCCTTTGATTAAATGTATTACGTAATGCATAAGATACAATTTTCTCCTTCGGTACAAATTAATTACCCGCTTATCTTGTATATTTTTGAAGTCCGAACCAAGTTATTTTTCATTTATAATTTCAGAATTCTTTTCTGTTTGTTTGTTGTTAGTTAAATAATTTGCAATGTTTGTTGGTTTCTTTGTTTTTTTTTGTCGACGTTATTGTTAACGTAACTCCTTTTAAAAAATGTTATATGTTGGCGAAACTGCTTGTACTCTATCATATAAGGATTTAATGATTGTTTTTACTTATAAATGGTAGTTTGAATACACATTTAAATAGTTAATGGTATGTGTTTGTTTTCTGTAAATGTTTATAGAAATGGTGTTATTTGGTCCCCCAATCGGAGAATATTTTAATAACTTTTTTATTAACTTACTCAGTCACTCAAAAATTACCCGAGTATTTTTAGGGTACCGCATGTACAATAAACGGATACCCTTATAATACCACTCAGGATTTCTGCCTCTGTCACATCACAGCCATTTTCTCCTAAACTACTGGACGGAAGAGGTTGAAATTTGGTACCACTGTATAGTTTGGTGACCCTATCAGGAATACATATTGTAAATGAAGAAATTTTGATTTAAGGGATACTTCTGGGGGGGGGGAAATAAAAACATTACAATATTAACAAAAATAAAACAAAATGTACGCATTCCCCCACGTCAACTCCGAAACTATACCAAAGCCGTAAAATTTTGAAAAAAAATGAGATATAAAATCTCAGCTGAATTAAGGAGAAACGTCTACTTTTAATTTTGGCGGGCAAATTAAAGAATTAAATGGAAAATATAAAATTAAAATTGTTTCTAACGCATCATCTAATATATCAAATCAAAGGGCTCATTACGACGAATACAAATACATTTTTTTCATATTTTTAAAATTAATATATTAAAATATATTAACAAAAATATTTACAAAAATACCTATTTCACCCATTATTCCTCAAACTATAAAACCTAAATTTTTTTGTTTACAGGAAAAATACGAAGAAATCCCTAATATTAATTTTGGGGGCCAAATTATGGAATTAAACGGAAAATAAAAAAAACATTTTTTATACGCATCATGCAATACATCAAATGAGGTTATTATGAGGAATACAAATATATTTTTTTTTAGTTTCAAAATAAATTGTTTAAAGGATATTAACAAGTATATAAGAAAATTACTCATTCCCCCGTTTTATTTCCGATCTATAGGAAAAAGGCTAATATGGTATTATTTGAACTCTACAGGGCAAATAAGGAATAAGATTAATTTTAGGTAAGAAATTATAGAATTAAACGAAAAATAAAAAATATAACTTTTTAAACGCATCCTGCAATACATCAAATGAAGGGAATACAAATATATATTTTTCATATTTTTAAAATTAATTATTTACAAGATATTAACAGAAATATTTTTAAAAATTCTCATTTCTCGCTTTATTTCCGAAACAATACTACCTAAAATTTTGAAAACAATTAGGGGTACTGGGGCTCACTTGAAATTTATAAGAAAAATTAGTAGAAAACCCCAATATTAATTTCAGGGATAAGTTATAGAATTAAAATGAAATTTCAAACTCATCATATAATATATCAAATAAAAGACTTATTATGAGAATTAGAAATATAATTTTTTCATATATTTAAATCATTTGTTTAAAAGATAATAACATAAATATTAAACATCGACTTATTCCCCCTTCACAAAACTAGAGTGTCTAAAATATATTTTAGTTGTATTTTTAAATAATTTGTCTAAAGATTTAATAATTTGTTATTTAATACTTGACCTATTTTCTTCTTTATCTTCCTATCTATAGAGCCTAAAATTCAGGCAGTAGATTATAAAAGGCTTCCCAGAAAGTTTATTAGTAAAGCTCTTTTGGGGGCCAAATTAGAAAATTAAATCCATATTTATATAAAAATTAAGGGAATCATGTAGCAGATAAAATAAATAGACTATGTGTGGAAAATAAAAGTGTATATTTTTTAGTAAAAGACATTAGGGTAAATATAAGAAACTATACCCTGCTTGTCTGAAACTGGAATATTAGAAAACGATATACTTCGATTCACCTACATTGGATCAAATCTTGAAGGAGGTATGGAATCCCTAATTATGCGAGTCCAACTCGTACTTCACCAAATTATTTACAATTATTTGACTAAAATCGACATATGGGGACACACTGTATAGACATCTTTAAAAGTCATTGTGCTTGTGAAATAAACAAAAGCATGTCATCGTGCATTTACGGAATGATTATTAAGTTTGATAAGTCGCCTATTATCACATTGGCAATGGGATTTTAATTGTTTTTCCGTATTGTTGTAATTTTCAAGAAATCCCGACCGTACTAATTGCTACTTGTATATGGTTTTTATGAATCCCCCATTAGTCACAGAACATCTGAATATACAGTAAGTAATTTAAATAAATATATATTAAACAAAGTGTAGTAATACAAGTGAATTGCGTATGAAATGCGAAAATATTAAAATTTGCGAATATGTTATTACTATGTTAATTTTGCCATTATATTTTTTTAAAAGAACTGGGCTTGGTTGAAAAAAACAACAAACGTTTTGAAGGTTATTCTTGTGTATCTTTTCCTGAATCCATACCGTCATTGCGCTATTTATTTGTCTTTTTGATAATAATTCATCATCTGATTTGGAAAACATGAAATCTTACGGTTTCTTAATTTTGATCTTCTTCTAGTCAATGAAGGCAAAAAACGGTATTTTGTCCGAGCAGCACCGATTTTCCTAAAAATTTGAATTTAATTTCTACTTACACTTTACTTCAAAGTTGACCCTGTGGGGGGAGTAGCTTTTTTCTGGGGCGGGGAGGGAGGCGGCGGGCGATGCTAAATAATTTTTTGTTTTTTCCAAAAAAAAATTACAAACTACCCCCTAAATACCACCCCAGTTGAAATTACTCGCTACCACTTCACAAATCACCAATTTGTAGGTTTTTTATAAGTTAAAAGCTATGTAAATTGAAAAAGTTTTTAACCCTTATTTTTAAAAGGGCTTGTGCTGAAAGGGTGGCCTAATAGTACTATTTACGAACATTTACAAATCTTAAACGGTCATATCTGACTTAATATTTATCCTACAAAAAAAAACAAAAACTACAATTTTGTACTCTACAAAATTTTGCCTATCATAGTTTTTTGTTGAAAAATAGACTATTTTTTGCAAAAAAAAATCAAAAATACAAAATTCTCTTGAGGCTCGACTTTTATTTTCAAAACTACTTACTTCAAAGTGGTGAAACTTTCTGAGCCTATTTGAATTAATGGGGTGGTATTTAAGGAGTAATTTGTACATTTTTTTGTAAAAAAAACAAAAAAAAAACAACCTTATTTATGTCATAACTCGCTTAATTATTATGCTACAGACTTTTATAAAAAAGCTAGTTAAAGAATTTTTTAAGTACTTTAAAAAAGTGTTTATAAACTTTTTCCGAAAAATGCATTGTTTTTCAGTTATTTCCAGATAAACCTTTCAATTTTTGTTTTGACAAATATAAACAAAATTTCAACAAGCTCCCTTTGTATTGGTTCTCTAAATTTAAATATTTATATTGACAATGTCAATATAAATATTTAAATTTACATCTTGGAATTGTACCTTTTTAATCCGTAGTTTCTTACCCATTGACAACGGGGTCTGATCTAGACCCCGAAACGTTTGGAATATACAGCAATTTCCTTTAAAGTGTGGTGTTATTTCCCAATAAACACTTAGACATTGAAAAATATGCCACAAGTATCCTTCAGAAAACAACTAGAAATCAGCCATGGGACTGCAGTAACCAAAGCGTTTAGGGACTTAGAGGACTTGTATAAGAAGCTTGCACGAACCAAGAATAGCTTGACATTCTTGTGCAGATGTCGGGAGATGAGAATTATTCCCAAAGGATTAAGATTTCGTCAACCGTACGTAGGCAGAAGAATTCATAGCATATTGGAACGAGCAAGCTTCGCTGCTATTAGCGACCGCATACAATTTCATCGTTACAATAAGTTTAAATTAGAAAAAGATATTGGGTATGTACAGAACTTTCTTGCTTATCGAATACCAGAGAATGAATTTAACAGAATTAAAAATAGTACTCTTATAAGTTACAACAGTGAATTCAGGTCTCAAAAACAAACACATTTACGTAAATTTAATCAACTTCTTTCCGATAAAAATATGCCGAAATATTATGTAAAAAACCAACATTTTGTTCTGTCAAAAACTGTCATTAATTTTTCAGACAAACAGTTAAACGCTTCTGAAACCTCAATTCTACAAAACGGCCTTAATTTTGCAATTTCCCCAAAAACTATTCCAACATTTGATATCATCAGTGCTATAGAACAAACTGCAAACAAATTAAACAATAGTGAAGCTCAAGAGTATCGAATAAGAGCAAAAATTGAACTAGAAAAACCTATGCATACAATAAATAACCTTTCGAAAACTGAATTACATTCAATTAAAGTTTTAAAAAATGACAGCACTATTAAGATTTTACCTGCAGATAAAGGCAATGCTACGGTTATTTTAAATAAAATTGACTACGAATCCAAAATTCAAAACATAATAAACCAAGGAAAATATACATTGTCAATATAAATATTTAAATTTACATCTTGGATTTGTACCTTTTTAATCCGTAGTTTCTTACTCATTGACAACGGGGTCTGATCTAGACCCCGAAACGTTTGGAATATACAGCAATTTCCTTTAAAGTGTGGTGTTATTTCCCAATAAACACTTAGACATTGAAAAAGATGCCACAAGTATTCTTCAGAAAACAAGAAATACCTCCTTATTGTTTCAATGCCAAAACGTCTTGGGGAATGTATAGACCACCGCGGTGAACAAATTGTTATCAAACTTAAAAATTAATTAAACCCCTTGATATTTTTATTCAAATTTTAATCATTCACACCTTGCTACAGGATCTATATTTTCTGAGAACAATATTAAATTTAAACATCTCCTTCTCGGTGTTACGATTTCTTTGAGTGAGTCAAGAACAATTTTAGAAACATTAATAAATTATAGTAATTATTTTCCAAGAAAGGACATATTAATTATTAGAGTTTTACATGAAAAAATCCCCGTTAATTTCAAACCACAAGGCCAGAAAATGATTGGCATGTAATCTTTGAATTTATGTGATTGTTCAAATTAGTTACTTTAATTATTTTTCCATTTGGGGGGACAAAAATACCACTGCATAAAAACTAATAATTTAATAATTTTTTAACTTTTCTCTCAGACATAAAGCTCGTATTATTTGATAAGATACTGAATATGACTCTTCTTGACCAGCATGTCAAGTAAAATTGCGGACAAATGAAAATTGATCACACCCTGAATTTTTACCATCAGTCAAGGTCGGAAGAACTTTACATGCAAATGTCATTCATTGTTTGATCTTCAGTGACTTCATCAGATCATACAAAAATCCCAAATACATTATTTTGTTAGTTACAATGTGACATAACATTCATTTCTAAATGACATTTTAAAGATAATACGTTTAATATGAATTATTCAACCAGTTACTTTACAAAAGCAATGAATATTTTTCACGGAAATTATACTATTACAATAAATAAATGAGCATAAAGTGTCAAGTAACAATTGCTTGTTTAAATGTATCTACAGCGGGATTAACATTTATTAGGTATATTAACTCAAATCTGTTAAATTTTTTGGGTTATTTTTAAGCTTTTTCATTAGGTCAAATTGAGTAGAAATCAAAAATAAACAGTAGATATTAAATTATAAATAATTTTTTTAGCGGAAAGTAGAAGTATTATACACGAGAATGCAAAAAACACTAGAAGTGCACACAATTTACATCAGCCGGAGTATCAAATTTGATCGATTTGATTGTAAAATACTTGGAAATTATCGAAAATAAAAAATTATACTGTTACATGGAAAGACAAGGAAAAAGCTTGGACGAAATTCACTCCCAAAAGGCAAGACTAGAAAAACATTGAAAATAAAATGCTAATGATTTAAAAAGTGTTAGATACAGAAAAATATACATAATAGGTCGAAATTTGATGAAACTGGAGGTGCCAAATTAACACTCTTTAACTAACATAATAATCCATTGAACGCAAGACAATATCTTGTTTCTAGTTAAGAAACTACATCAGTTGGGCTTCAGTAAACCGATTGATAACTCTTATATTTTATTTATGTATTTAGAACATAAAATGGAGTTTAATATTTTATCGCTAAATGAATATCAACATCTAGGAGTTTCATAGAAAACTAGCTGCTAGAGGCCCGAATTATGGAATCGTACTGTATGTAACGTCGTTTCTCTTTGATTCAATAGTAAATATAAATAGTAATGTAAAATCTATGTAGTTAATTACTAATTTTTCGTGTAATTTCTACCTAAACAATCAGAGGGAAATACACAAACATAGACAAACCTGGAAAGAAACTAACTTTTCCGTCGGTTTCAAATTCAAAATATCGCATCTAATACCATAAAACTATACTTTCTTGATAGTTTGGAATATCGGTATGTGTGTGGAAATGAAATTTCCTAAACCTTACAATCTTTTAATAATCTTATTATTTACATAATTTTTTTTATATATGAAGTATATGCTCCAAGGTCTGTTAAAAATGTCCATTGCACGGTATCTCCAGAAGTATATGCTCCAAAGTCCGATATTAAGGAATTAAAAAATATAAACGCAAATATATGATTCAAAGTATTAATGTTACTTTATAATATGAACTTAGTCAGCGTACAAATGTAGTGGCAATCTGAAAACATTTTCCTTTTTTGTGGTGTTCTGACTTCTGATGTACAGGGTGACCAACTAAGAATGAGATGTACTGTATCTGGGAAACTATCCATCGTAGAGGCTTGCGGCAAAAAAAAATATTACTAAAATGGTCATGAGGAAAATATTTTCAAGTTTCTGTAATGCCCGCTAGGGGGCGTATCTGCAATCTTCAACCAAAAAAATTGTTTTTCTTTGAATTCTGTGAATATTAACTCATCTTTAAATTTGAGGATAATGTGAACCTTTATTGATTGCCAATTTTTGCTGTATCTCTAAAAATAAACTGGTGGAGAGTATTCAAATATTTTCGTAAAAAAAACACCCTGTATTGTCGAAACAGCGGAGCCGATTTTAACAAACGTCGGTTATTTGCAAACAGCTATTCTTGGACTAGAAATGTTATAATATTTGAAGTGTTGTTAGTTTCGCATGTCGCCATTATAGCGCTTTTTTGACATTCCGACAAAAATTAAATGCATTGGTAAACTTTTTTTCGTTAAAAGTAGCTAAATGATACCTAAACAAGCTCGCGAAAACCGCAACTCGATATCTTGTTCCTAACTTAAAATTTAGGCCAGAGAATATTATATACGGAAATCCTTTCAATTTGTAATTTTTAATGGTGATTTTTCTGTAAATCTTTTCTATTCATCAAAATATTTTTGAAAGTATTACAAATATCACTGAAAGGTAAGTAAGAAATGCTTATAAGAAAATGCAATTTTTTTATTTAAAAGCATATTCATAGGAAAAAGGCAATTAATAGAAGCAGGCCATGAAAACGAACACCTAAACAAAACATGAACGTGACCTTACAATTTAAAATAGTAATTTTCTTTTCTGCTTATTACAAATTTAATCGCAACCACCTTGTATATGCTTCTGTCGTTTGGTCACCAAACATACATTACTTGTCTTTCAATTTCTGAACCATCCTGTACAAGTTTAGTTCCATTCCACACGATATTGCAACTGCTGTGATATCTTTAAAAAAACCTTGTATAAGTATGAATTCTCTCCACACTATCTATTTTTCTATTGTTTTAATTTTTATAGTTTTATTTCGTCCCATATATCAAGTATTCTATTTATACAACTGCTCATAGTCTTCCTTATATAACAAAAATGTTCACAATAATTTTACTCTAGTACCACCCAGTATATTCAACTGCTTTTAACATTTTTTGGACCCATCTCTATAACTATATTATATCCCGGTCAATAATTCAAATATTGTAACTGCTTATGCTTATTTAACAAATTTTTGATACACTTAAATAAACCTATATAAGAATAATTTTACTCCACTCTTATTTCAACCACCCTGTATATCTATATTTCTACTCCACCTTATATTTAAACCATCCTGTATATTCAACTGCATCTAACATTCCTTCTGTATAACTGCAATTATACTCCCTCCTATAACGCAAATATCCTTACTGCATATTGTTATTTAAGAACTTTTTTATATTTTTTGATCCACTATGTATAACTATCTTAACCACCTTGTATACGCAACTACTTATGAGCGCCCCATATAATACCTTTTCAATTGCCTTATTTAATTATAATTCATTCTACCTTATATTTTAACCATCCTATATATGCACCGCTTATGTGCCACCCAACATTACATGCACGCACGCACACACACATACCTACAGCCGTATAACATATAGAAAAAATCGTCGGCTTGACAATTTTTTCGTTTCGATACACTAACGGAATATTTTCTGGCATTGCACTCCACTGTAAGCCCCTTAAAAGAAAACCGTTACAAACACCATCTACGATATACTTTTATGACATATCTTGACAATTAAGCTAGATATTTATGATGAACTTTTGACATTTACACTGATGTTTACCGTTTTTACATATAGTTTTCCAATTTTGAGAAAAACGGTGTGTTTAAGTTATAGAAAAAATCCGGAATCAAGGTGGAACATATCTTTTTAGAATAAAATTTAAAATTTTCAAAATGATTGAGCGGTTTTAGAGTGAAGATTCATTGAAATTCACGGAAATGTAGTCCCTTAATTACTTTTTTTTGATTTTCTGGAAAACCGTAAATCTCACATAACACACAATTATATGCTGACTTTCTTTAATGTTCCTTAATATAACACAGTTTAAATCATCAAAATTGCCCAAGCCGTTTTTGACTAATCACTGGTCATACATAAAAAAAAGTTGGCGACGAATTGTAAACATCCTCCTTTCTGGACGTCGGTTAATGAAATCTACAGAGAACTGCTCATTGAATAAAAACCAAATAACTATTGAAACAGTTTATTCTCAGTATTCTTTAGTAGACATATAAAAAAATTTACAGCAGTTGGTTGTTTAATAGAACAGTTTTATGTGCTTACATTTATAATAAAAATTAAGGAGTAACATTATTCTCATTGAAATAATCTCCACTCAAATAAAACAGTGAAGATTCATTGAAATTCACGGAAATGTAGTCCCAAAGTTACAGTTATTTATGATTTTCTGGAAAACAGTAAATCTCACGTTATAGACAATTATATGGTACCTTTCTGTAATATTCCTTAATACAATGCAGTTTAAATCATCAAAATTGCACAAATAGTTTTTGAATAATCACTGAGCATACGCAAAAATTTAATTTTGCCTGTAATTTTAGTAAATAACTTTTTGATACCTTATAGATGGTAACGGGGATATCATACTTCAATGCACTAATGCCGCACCCTTTATGTATTTTAGTTTAACACATGAAACAAACTAAAAGGTAGAAATTGTGATTCTTGTTTATTAGTCAAGTCATGGATTACGAAACTTTGATTTGCATCAAACTGATTGTATTTACTCAAAAACCTTACTCACATATGTATTTCCTAATACTAGTTACAAATCAACATTTAAGTATTCTAAAGAGTATTATGGTACACAATGAGTCGGCATATAACGATTACAAATTTTTTCTGTTGTCTGAAGATCCGATCATTCTTCACCTAACACATGACTAGCATAGTTCTAGCAATTGTGTAACTCACCTTAAAAGTCGTATGCCGTTTAATGAGTCTTGAAATATTACCTTGTACTATTGCTCTAGCGAATTTCTAAGTACTTCGCATTTCAATCTCAGTAATTGAACTATTGGGAAAGGTTTAGACATTTATATTACATCTAAATTCGAAAAAGCATTAATCACTTTTTACAACAGTAAAAGCTTTTACTTGGTGTTAATTAATCAAATAAAACTGAAGTCTCTGTTTCCTATATATCACTTGTTTATTTCATAACAATATGTAGTTGTATCCTAGCACAGGATACAATAGTATCGTTGTTCGAGTTGTCAAAGTGCAGTAAATTATTATTTTTATATGTTCTTGTTATTTCCCAAGAACATATAAAAATAATCAAGAATATGCCACAAGCAACATTTAGAAGACAACTGCAATAAATTATATTTAAAAAAGAACCGACTTCAACTGACTCAAATTGAAAACAGTTTAAATACCGTGTAAAATCATATCTTGACTTTTAAATTTGGAACAATTTTTATGTCATATATACTATAACATTTTCGGACATTATCTGTCTCCATCTAGTATAACTCTAATTCATCCTATATGTTTCTGTGGTCGCGCAATATAACTTATTTGTCTTTTATTTTCTGAACCACCCTGTACAACTATATGACAACCGCCCTGATATGTTTTAAGCCATTCTGTACAAGCATAAATTCTCTCCACCCTATTGAGTATTTCTAATATAGTTTTTATCACCTTGTATACCTGTAATTTTATTACGCCCCATATTTCAAGTAACCCACGTACGCAACTGCTCATGGTCTACCCTATATAACAAATTTTTTGTCATTTTTTAACCACCTTCATTTACCTTGTATATATAGCTTCTAACGTTTTATGTAACCATCTCTATAACTATAATTATACCCAGGCCTATAATTCAAATAGCCTAAGTGCTTATGTATACATGACATATTTTTCATTTACCCTGTATACCTGTAATTTTGATATGCCTTTATTTCACATAGTATACGCAACTAGTTATGATCCACACTATACAGTGATGGGCAAATGTGTGGAACCAAGTAAATATCTCTGGAATTATTAGAGATATCAAAATGAAATTTGGAAGGTGGATACTGCAGTAGATTGCCTATTTGTTTCCAAATTTTTTACAATTTTGAACTTCCTGTTTTACTGGAAGTAATGTCGATTTTAAAATTTGCAATCAAACACCCTGAATAGTATTTTAGTTTCTAATGAAACATTTTATTGCGAATACAAAAATATCGGGTTTGATATTGTTTACTTCAATACCTACTGAGATATTAACAGAAAAGTAACTAAGGAAAGGAAAAATTCGATGGTAGCTAAACTCGGTTCAGATTTCATTTACGCCCGATATAAACAAACCGCTCGGTAAGGATTTGTATTCCTATTGGCCAATCGGTGGCATTATACCGTCACAGCCAACAGGACTGCTTGTTCCATAGTCGAATACACGAGCGTTTGTTTAAATCAGGCGCAAATTAAATCTGAATCAAGTTTAGTAGTCCATGAAATTCATTGCAGAAGTGACAGTGGTTGTCAAAATAATTCTTTAGTTTTTTTTTATTTGAACGTAAAAAGATTGTATTTGATCGTAAAATGGTCGAATTAAGTGAAAGAGAAAGAATAGAAATATTAATGATGATTGGATATGGGGAGAGGAAAAAAACGCATCAAGAAGTTTGTGACCTTTTTAACATTGTTCATCCGAATACACAAATATCCCGTTCAGTACTGACGAAAACTTTGCGAAGGTACGACACAAGTGGAACAGTTAGCAATTTATCAAAAAGTGGACGGTTAAAAGGTGCAAGTAATGAAGGTGTAGCTCAAAATGTTGCTATATCTTTGGAAGAAAATCCTCACTTATCCACTACCGACCTCGCCAATATGCATGGAATTAGCGGTCCTTCAGTAGGAAGTATATTATGGCGAGAAAAATATCATCCATACAAAATTCGCCTCGTTCAAGAACTCTCCGAAGACGATTTCGACAGACGTTTGCAATTTTGTGAAACGATGATGGATATTTGTAACCGTGATAATAATTTTATAAGAAATGTGGTGTTTTAAGACGAGGCTACATTTTGTTTAAATTGTACGGTTAATCGACATAACTGCGGCTACTGGTCGCAAAGTAATCCTAATTGGGTACAAGAGGCTCATACACAGCATCCCCAAAAATTGAGCGTTTGGGCCGGAATTTATTACAACAGAATCGTGGGACCCTTCTTCCTACAAGAAACTTTAAACGGAGATAGGTATTTACAGCTCTTGGAGACACAATTTATTCCGGCATTGGAGGTAAATGGACAATTACCAAATAATATCTGGTTTCAGCAGGATGGAGCACCACCCCATTACGCTCGCATTGTTCGAGATCATTTAGATATGACATTTCATCACAGATGGATTGGAAGAAGGGGGTACTTATGAATGGCCTGCACGAAGTCCCGACCTTAATCCACTAGACTATTTTCTGTGGGGTTACTTAAAGTCTAAGATTTATGTTGGTTGACCAAATAATTTGCAAGAATTTGCTGCAAGAATAACTCAAGATATCCAGAGAATTACACCAGAAGTAATTTCTAATGTAACTAGAGAATTTAAAAACCGAATTGCTTATTGTCAAGAAGTAAACGGTGCTCAGTTTGAACATCTAATACATTAAGTTTAGTTAAGTTAAGTTTCAATATTTTGAAAATCACTTAGATTCAGTTAATAATTATGATTATGTATTTCTTTAATGGATATTAGATTTTTCCTTTACTTAATTACTTTTCTGTTAATATCTCGGTAGGTATTGAAGTAAACAATATCAAACCCGATATTTTTGTATTTGCAATAAAATGTTTCATCAGAAACTAAAATACTATACAGGGTGTTTCATTGCAAATTTTAAAATCGACATTACTTCCGGTAAAACAGGAAGTTCAAAATTGTAAAAAAAATTTTGGAAACAAATAGGCAATCTACTGCAGTATCCACCTTCCAAATTTCATTTTGATATCTCTAATAATTCCAGAGATATTTGCTTGGTTCCACACATTTGCCCATCACTGTATAATATTTCTGAACAACCCTGTAAAACAGTAATTATACTCCACCTTATATTTTAACCATCTTATATACGTTATATCACACTTCAATTAATTAACTTTTTAACAAAGATCTTTTATTAAAACAAATACAATTATAACTTTGAAATAAAAATGAAAAATAACAATATAACTGACAACAGTTCTGAGTAATAATGAATAACAAACAAGAGAGATTTTACAATATATAATATAATAAGTGCTGAATAGGCATAGTTGACATGGCAATTCACACGGATGTCGGCGGCGCCGTAATACGACACTGCACGTGTCGCTGAGTCAGCTGGGAATGTTGAATTGTCGTTGTGATATAAGTTCGACTAAGTTCATAACATAAACTTATATAACATATATGTAACTGCTTCTACTATTTTTTGAAATCTTCGGTATAACTGTAATTGTCCTCCGTACTATAATTCAGATGTCTTAACTGCTTATGCTTATTTAAAAAATTTATTTAACATATTTTGATCCACTCTGTATAACTATAATTTCACTCCACCTTTATTTCAACTATAATTTTATCCTCCTTATATTTTAACCAGCCAGTATATGCAACTGCTTATATACCACCCAATATTACATTTCATTTTAAGATTTTTTGAACCCACCTGTATAACTTTAATTTTACTTCTCCCTATATTTTAATCGCTCACATTGTTTGCTGCTTGAATCTCAATACTTGCACACACGAGGCACACACACACACACACACCTGTATAGAAAAAATCATCGAAGTACCAATTTTTAGTTTCCATACACAAACTGAATATTTTCTTCCATTTCATTTAATAGTAAGGCGCGTAAAATAACTTCGTTTCAAAAAGAAACTGACTTCAGACGAATAAAAATGAAAACCATTACAAACACCCCGTCTGGTATACTTTTTTTCTTGACATTTTATATAGAGATTTATTTAGAAAATTTAGCATTTTCACTGATGTTTACCTTTTTTCACGTATTTTATCGATTTCCTGAAAAACGGTATGGTTTATGTTATAAAAAAATATATACGGAATCAAGCTGAAATATATCTCTGTGGAATACAATTTAAAATATTCAAATTGATTCAGGCCTTTTAGAGAAAACAGTGTCGATTCATTGTAATTCACTGTTCATCCCATATTCTAACGTTGTCGTTCTCTGCACCACTGTAGTTGTTGCCGACAGTGCTCAGCTCAGCTCAGAGAAATTACAGCAATACGATTTTAAGGTTGAACATCGTGCTGGCCGATTGCATAATAATGCCGAATCTCTGTCAAGAAGACCCTGTAGAGTAGAATGCGGACATTGTCTGAAGATGGAACAGCGAGAGGGTATCTCCATCCGACAGATCTGAGTGTGGGCCAACGAAGACTGGACAACGAAACAGTGTATCCAGGACCAAATGGCTGATCCAGACATCAGAACCAATCCTGTCACTTAAAAAGGAGAGGCACTAAGGCCACCATGGGACGAGGCAGCTAGATACACGGGCGTCCTAAAATCGTTATGGGCCCAGTGGGACTCTCTAAGAGTAGAGAATGGAATGCTCAAGAGAATTTGGGAAAGCACTGACGGTCAAGAAACCAAGTCCCAACTGGTAGACCCAAGTAACTGATGGGATTACCGTAGGTCATCTGGGCATGAATAAAACCTTAGATAAAGTTCGCCAGCGGTACTACTGGCTAAATTACTTCGAAGACGTCAGAGCTTGGTGCCGGAAATGTGACACCTGTGCAGCCAGTAAGGGCCCGAAAACCCGGACCTAGGGCAGAATGCAGCAGTACAATGTGGGCGTCCGGTTTGAGAGAATTGCCATCGATGTCACCGGTCCATTTCCCGAGTCCGAGAGGGGGGACAAATACATCTTGGTAGCAATGGATTACTTCAGCAAATGGCCTGAAGCATATGCCATAACCAAAAGAGGCAACCACGGTAGCGACGGTGCTGGTAGAACAGCTATTCAGTAGGGTTGGCTTCCCATTGGAACTTCATTCAGACCAAGGGCGAAACTTCGAATCGAATATATTTCAGAAGGTCTGTACGATATTGGGAATCCGGAGAACGAGAACAACACCATTGCATCCACAGTCAGACGGAATGGTGGAAAGATTCAACCGGACCTTGGAACAACACATATCCAAGGTCGTCAGCAATAACCAGCGTGATTGGGATGAGCATATTCCCCTATTCCTTTTGGCCTATCGCTCAGCCCTACATAACAGAGAAGGTCTCACTCCAGCCAGGGTCCTATTCGGAAAAAAGTTGAGATTACCTTGCGATCTGGCCTTTGGCTCCCCCGAAAAACCGTCTCAAGAAATCAACTATTATGCCGACCAACTCCGACATAAAATGCTGGCAATACACGAACTAGCCCGAACACAGATGTTGGCCACGAGCGACCGGATGAAGACACGATATGACCTCAAGGCCAATTCAGTCGGGTTTCAAGAGAGGAACAGGGTCTGACTGTACAACCCCCAGATGAGCAAGGGATTACACCAGCCTGTGATGGTCCAAACGAGGAGGTCAAGAGAACCAATATCATTGTATACCGTATCGGTCGAAGCCCAAAAGCTAGGTTGAAGGTACATCGCCACGGTTCCTACCATGGAGAGAATGTTTCTGATCGGGATGATAAGAATTAAAGGGGGTGCAGTGTTATAAACATTGACGGAAACAGAACTTCAATCCCTGGGAATAAAAAAGAGGACGGCACTGACTGGAGCGTTCTATGGGACAACAAAAAGCATTTTGGAACGCTGGGCGAACACGAAAAATACCCTCGAGAATAGCAGTAGACGGCTATCGAAAATGCGAGAAAAATTGATGTGACTATATAAATATTGTACCAGTCAAGCAGTTTAGTACGCTTAGATAGTCGCGTTATTATTTTTGTCATAAGTTGTATTCAGAATCAGCTGATTTTTAAATGTAAATAAAGTTCTAGAAAGTGAAGTGACTATTAGTTGTTTTAAAATTTTAATTTGAACCCACAGAGTTTATAACAGTACATTCCCACATTCACAGTAAAATGGTTGGCAAGTTTTCATCAATTGAGTTCTGCCTTTACACGTCAAATCGCTCATGAAACAAACAAAAACGCCTCTGAAAGCCATTTGAAAAAAAAAATTAATTGTGCTCATTCGGCACTGGGTTATTTGGAAATATCAATTTCACAAAACTCCCCACTGTACAGCAGTAGTGTATTCAACCGTTATTTTGGGCTCCATAAATGCCTGGTGCTCCAGCTTTTTCAAATGCTAGTTTTTGTTCGAAAGTGTACTCCAAATGACTTTTCGATTGTCAGTAGGTGTTCATATGTGGTATAGTCTCTTCTAAAGTCAGTCTAACAGACTCCCTTAGAATTGTAAGCATAGGCTGTCCCGGAAGTAAAATAATGTTCTGATACCTATACAGGCGTATTTTACTATGAAATTACTATATCTTGAGACTAACAAAATAGAAGAAGAAGAAGAAAGTTTTGGAATTAAGGTACGAAATATTATTAGTACTTATGTATTATTTTAAGCCTGTCCAAATACGAGTATAATTAATCGCTTTTTCATTTTAAGTACATCACAAAACATGGTCAACATACAAGCACTTATAATTATCACTGTGTTGTTCATAAAGTAATACTTAGTATTTAATGTATTACAAATATTTAGCATGATTTTATGATCAAGACGCTGACTTCTCGTTCCAGCATTGTAAATATTTACCAGCTTAATTAGCTATAAGTTCTAGCGTGTTACGCAAAAGTGAAAATCTTCTTAATTTTTTAAAACGACAGTATTATGAAACTTTATAATTTAATTAAATGGTTTTCAGTAACTATTGTTTTAAGTGAATTATTTTTGTTAGGCTTCATTCTTTCCGAAAATTGTACGTACAAAATCCGACAAGATTCACTCCGATTTGCTAATTTTATAATGAATCAAACAGGTTATTAATAAATGCTTTTACCTCCCATAATCCTGGTAGTAATGTCAACATAGTGTTGTTAAAAGATACATACACTTCTTAAGCAATATGTCAAATATGTTTAAAATACGGCCCAGAGTAAGAAAATAATTTGGTGAAGTGCGAGTTGGCCTCGCATACTAAGGGTTCCGTAGCACCTTCAAAAGATTCTAATATTCCAGTTTCAGACCAGCAGGGAATGAGTTCATTTTCTTATATTTACCCTAATGTCTTTTAAAGGAAGCGTTTTAAATTTATAAAAAATATACATTTTCATTTTCCACACATTGACTTTTTATTTTATCTACTTCAGGATTCGCTTGATTTTTATAAGAATACATATGTTTTTAATTTTCTAATTTGGCCCCCAAAAAGTAACATTAAAGTTTTATTGTACTAATAAACTTTCAGGGAAGCCTTTTTTAATCTACTGTCTGAATATTTAGGCTCAGTAGATTGGAAGATAAAGGGCAAAATAGGTCAAGCATTAAATTATAAATTATTAAATCTGTTATTCCAATTATTTAAAAATACAAACAAAATATATTTTTCAGAATTTAAATAGTGAAGTTTCTAAAGTAGGAATTAACTCGATGTTTAATATTTTTGTAAATATCTTTTAAAAAAATGATTTAAAAATATAATATATTTGTAATTCACATAATGAGTGTTTGAAAATTGAATTTTTATTTTCTACTTAATTGTTTAATTTGTTCCTAAGATTACTGTGGGGGTTTTCCAATAATTATTCTTATAAATTTCAAGCAAGCTCCAGTATCCCTAATTATTTTCAAAATTTTAGGTGTCATGGTTTCGGAAATAAAGCGAGAAAGAAAGAAATTTTTTATATCTTTATGTTAATATCTTGTAAACAATTAATTTTAAAAATATGAAAAATATGTATTTGTATTCCTCATGATAAACCCTTTCATTTGATCATTTGATGTATTGCATGATGCGTTAAAAAATATTTCTTTTGTCGAAGAGTATATTACAAGCCAAAAGAAGACAATCATGAAGAAGTATTTTCAAACAACAAAACGTTGATAACCTACCATGTATTTATACTGACAATATTTAAATTTAAACTTCTCCTTCTGGGTATTGCGATTTCTTTGTCATTGAGTATATATTTTAGAATGTGCAAAATATATTCATAAAAATTACAGAGAGCAACTCGTAGGCAATCACTCCTACGACACTAGGGAAAAGGAAGAACCAAAGGCTAACACAAACAACGCTAACTGAGGTTCAGATAAATACATTTAAAAAACAAAAACCAAAACCCACTTCAAAAAATAAAAGAAATAATTTTTTGCTAGAACAAATAAATAGTTTTTATGAAGTTGGTTCCAAGCTATAATGAAAATATTTTAGAAAGGTCACTTTTAAGTTGTAATTCGCAACTTTGCTGTTCAAATTGGTACCGACTTCAGAAAAAGCATTTAATTGTCCTAGCAAAAAATTATTTCAAGCAGTGGCTTAACTGGATGCAGTTTTCATATTTAAATATTAGTTTGACCAACCTCGTTTAATGTTGAATAGAATAACTTGTTTTCTAAATATGTACTAAACTTACACAAAATTTACATTCTTTATGAAACCTTACACAATTCGGAAAAGTGTTTTATTATTGAACACAAAACATTAACTAACATTCAACACCAAGCTTCTCCAAACTGTACTAATATCCTTGATAACCACATTACTGCAACAACCATACCATACATACAGGGTCTTTCAGAAAGACTGAAAAGAGTGGGAAACAAATTTAATATTAAATCAATGTTATCTGCTTCAGGATTCGCTTGATTTTTATGAGAATACATATGTATTTAATTTTCTAATTGGGCCCCCAAAAACTAACATTAGAGTATTATTTTACTAATACTTTCACAGAAGCCTTTTATAATTTACTGTCTAAGTATTGAGGCTCTGTAGATTGGACGATAAAGTGCAAAATAGGTCAAGTTTTAAATTATAAATTATTAATTCTGTTATTCAAATTATTTAAAAATACAAATAAAATATATTTTCAAAATTTAAATAGTGTAGTTTCTAAAGTGGGAATTAAGTCGATGTTAATATCTTTTAAACAAATGATTTAAAAATATGATATATTTGTAATTCACATAATGAGCTTTTTATCTGATCTATTACATGATGCGTTTGAAAATTGAATTTTTATTTTCCATTAAATTGTATAATTTGTCCCTAAAATTACTATGGGGGTTTTCTAATAATTTTTCTTATAAATTTCAAGTGAGCCCCAGTACCCCTAATTATTTTCAAAATTTTAGGTAGTGTGGTTTCGGAAATAAAGCGAGAAATATTTATTTTTATATCTTTATGTCAATATTTTGTAAACAATTAATTTTAAAAATATGAAAAGTATGTATTTGTATTTCTCATAATGGGCCCTTTCATTTGATGTATTGCATGATGCGTTAAAAAACATTTTTTTATTTTCCGTTTATTTCTATAGTTTGGCCCCTAATATTAAAATTAGGGATTTCTTCGTATTTTTCCTGTAAACAAAAAATGGGTAATTTTTTAAATATTTTTTGCATTTTCCAGGGCTGAATTAAAGGGGCATGCATGTTGTTGGGGCAAATATTTTTCCGATGTCCAAACGCCTAGTGTCGTTTACGTACACGGAGAGATACTCATTAGCACGACTTATTCGTTGATATGTCCTATTTCGTTCCCCTGAAAGAAATATTTAAATTGCACTTAAAAATGATCACCCTGTACAGGTTTTCAGCCAAATCAAGGCACTCGTTAATGTATAGGAATCTGTGAAACCATAGATTTAGAAACAGGGTCGGTTAAATTATATTAAATATTTTATATGACATTATATTCCTGCGAAGAAAATTTCAACTACAGGACATTTTTATGTCGATTATTAGCTAGTAGTAAGTGAATGGTGTTGAGAAAATTTTTCTACCACCTCGAGATTTTTGCACCGATAGTATCTAATTTTTAGAGACGTCAGATTGTAATGCAATATTTTTCTTATATATTTTAAAATATTTATTTCAAAAAAAATTAATTTATATTAGTATTCGTCATAATGAGCCCTTTGAATTAATATATTACTTGATTCCTTAGAAACAATTATAATTTTTTATTTTCCATTTAATTCTATAATTTGCCCCCCAAAATTAAAAGAGATTTCTCCTTATTTTTCCAGTAGACTTCAGGTCAGATCCTATACCTCTAATTTTTTCAAAACTTTACGTTTTATAGTTTTGGAGATAAGGGGGGGATGGGTAAATTTTGGTATATTTTCATTAATATCTTTTTAACTATTTTTTTAGGGTTCCGTATATACAATATAAGGATATCCTTATAATATCACTCCGGATTTCTGCTTCTGTCACATTTTTTCTTAAACTACTGGACGGAAGAGGTTGAAATTTGAATTTCAAAGTATACTTATGGTTTCGGTGATAAGGGGGGGGGGATAGGTACATTTTGGTATATTTTCGTTAATATTCTTTTAATTAATTTTGTTTTTAAATATGAAAAAAATATATATTTGTGTTCCTCAGAATGGGACCTTTCATTTGATATATTACATGATGCGTTTGAAATTTTTTTTATTTTTAAATTTTCATTTAATTCTATAATTTGCCGCCCAAAATTAATATTAATGGTTGCTCCTTATTTTTCCTGTAAAATTCGCGCAATGATCTATATTTCCTTTTTTTTTCAAAATTTTAGGCTCAGTAGTTTCGGATATCAGGGGGGGAACGGTCGATTTTTTAGTGTTTCCCCCCAGAAGTACCTCTAAAATCAAATTTTCTTCATTTACGATATGTACTCCCGATCGGGTCACCAAAGTATACTTTGATACCAAATTTCAACGTCTTCCGTCCAGTAGTTTAGGAGAAAATTGCTGTGATGTGACGGAGACAGAAATCCGGAGTGATATTATAAGGGTATCCATATATTGTATATACGGAACCCTAAAAATGCTTAAACGACCACAAATGAATTTTTAAACGAGATTTAAAGTATATACAAATACAGGGTGTTATGTAGAAGGTTCGCCAAACATGAAGGGCCAATAGCTGGGCTAATGTGTTGTATTATATAGCCCATATAACTTCTAGATAGCTTACGGTTTTTTTTTATTATTTTTTCTTAATTACCCTATTTTTTTTAATTCAGCAAGAATGTCGGCGAAGGCATGAATACACTTCAAGGAGTCTTCTCAAAGGTTTAATGAACAACTGAAATAGTTTTGTACCCGTTTTCGATCGGTGGGGTACATTCTAGAGAATGAGGGCCTGGTCGACGCGTAATCGACGTCCGGACTCGAGTACAACCGAGGTTTGTCGACGGGTCTCCGACATTCGCACTCAAACTGTTAAGTTAAATACTTTATGACATTACAAAAAAGAAGAAGAAATGCATAGAGAATTTCCAATGATTACAAAACTTCTATACCTCAGCCCCTTACAAACTACCTTCCACCGCTCCGGATTCGCGTGACATCTTTTTCAGATTGCTACAGTCGTAGTCTGAGTAGTCTCTAGTCGTATTTCATCCAGCATTTATTTATTCTTTCTCTTAACTCCTCCTTGGTTTCGAATTCTATCCCGTAAACGATTTAAATTTTATTTATTTATTTATTTATTTATTTATTTATTCTTATATACGGGTAACTCCATTTACATTAAATACAAAAACAAAAAATTTAGAGTAAATAACATTAAATCTAAATCTAAATCTAAAAAAACACAAAAAACATATAAATCTAAAGTTTACATGACTAACATTGAACTCAAGTTTTAGAAATAATACAAAAAACAAAATAAAATATAATTACTTAAAATTAAAATTATAATTAAGATACATGTAGTCGCGAACAAAAGATAACACATCAAAACAAAATAAACAGCAGCATTAAATATTATAGTATAAGGAGCGCTTGATTACATTGATGGAGTTGTAAAACACATCGATATGCGAGGAGTTCTGATTGGCTCTACGCAATAACCTAGTCATTGCTAAACAAAATCCATATAGTTAGTTCTATGAAATGAAACATTGAAGAGTTCTGAAGAACGAGTTCTCATTGTCGTATTCAAGGATATTCTGTCTAGTAAGGAAGGGCAGTCAAGTTCACCTGACAACAACTTGTATAGAAAACAAATATCAGCTATGTTACGCCGATTTTGCAAAGATTGTAAATGCATTTGTAATAAAATATCACTATATTGATAATTGTTCCTGCTCAAACCCATTTTAAATGCTATTAGGTATACGAAGAAATTTATTTTAAACTTTCTCAATATTAGCTATATGTGTGTTATAGTGGGGGTTCCATATGACAGAAAAGTACTCCAGAATAGATCGTACTAGTGAACAATATAGTAAACGAATCGTATTAAAGGAAAATGTTTTAGATAAACGATTGATAAAACCCAAAACCTTGTAACTATTGGAAACAACTAGATCAATGTGTCTACGAAAAGTCAAAGAATTATCGAAAACGACACCAAGGTCACGAATTTCACTTACCCGCTGTATCGTTTGTGAATTAATAGCGTATGAAATGATTATAGGTTGTGAAATTTTTACAAAAGTAATAATAAAACTTTTATTGATATTTAGGTCAAGATCATGGCTAATACACCAGGCAAATAAAGAGTTTACATGGGATTGGAGTAACGTAGCATCATTGCAAGTTGCATTTTCTTTAAACAGTTATTACAATGATTAATAATTTTGCCAATGTCATTAATAAATAAATTAAAAAGAAATGGTCCCTCGTGAGAGCCCTGTGGAACTCCTGAAGACACACTTATCATCCTGGAAATAATACCCCCCACTTTAACATAATAGTATCGGTCTGAGAGATAACTCTTTGTCCACTCTAAAAGTGGCCCATAAAATCCTAGAGCATGAAGTTTGGCCAAAAGTATTCTATGGTTATCTCTATCAAACGCATTAGCGAAATCCGTATAAACAGAGTCAACTTGTAGTTTATTCTCCAAAGTTTTTACTATAAATGACTCATAGACGGCCAAATTGATTAAAGTAGATCTACTCGGAAGAAATCCATGCTGTTCGTTAACAAAAATGTGTTTAAATTGCCATGATAAGAATTGAGAGAAAAAGTAGTCCAATAATTTCTGGATCTCCGATTGCAAGCATACAGCTCGGTAATTCTCAATATTTTCTTTAGATCCACCTTTGTGGATTGGCCTCAGTTGGCTATGTTTCCAAAAACTGGGAAACTTTCTGGATGACAGTGACAAGTTAAAAATTGTTTTCAGAGGAAGCGCTAGAAGAATTTTGAATGAACGTTTTACCGATCTTATTAGATGAAGTCCCATTGAAAGGCAGACCAATAATATTTCAAACGTTGGCTACCTAGCACATTAAAGGTCAACTGTCAGAGAGTTCCTGGACAATTCATTCCCAAACGCTTAGATTGGAAGAACTAGCCCTATAGTCTGACCTCCAAGGTCCCTAGACCTGACTTCCTTTGATTTTCTTGTTCTTATATAGATACTAAGGAGCAATTAAGAGGAAGACGAATTATTGCTTTTGAAACAACACCGGATAATATGCTACGACTGTAGCTTGGGATTCTGACTTCGTTGTCAATAGCTTTGTATGTATTGAAAATATACAGTTTTTTATTTCAATTATAGTGTAATTCCCAAGAAAACATACAAATAATCAAGAATATGCCGCCACAAATAACATTTAGAAGACAATTACGACTGCAGCAGTCAGAAAAAGATGTCCAGAACCCAGGGACTAAACTCTCCCATCCGTCGACATCTGAGATAGTCAACAATGCCATCAAAGGTCCAACTATGTGTTTGCCCAAAATGCTTCCCCAAATTTTTTTGATTGTTTCCTGAAGGATAATTGGAAATTTGCTTATGTTTTTCACGAAAGATATTCCGATTTGTGTCACTCCAATATTTCGTGTGTTCACATTTCCACTAAAAAATGGTTTTGGTGTAGTGTTGGTGTCAATTAATTTTATTACTCATAATTTCACAGAATTCCAGTCTTCTGTCGGGGTCGTCATCTGAAAGTTGGTGCACTATCTTTTTTTTTATGGATGAAATTGGCTTTTCACCAACATCCTGTGTACTGTGCTTTGACAAACTTCACAGATAGCCGCAACTTTAGCTGTAAAGGAAGTAGGGTTTATTACCATTTATGCAGCTATGTCAATTGTTTTGTTGTCACTAAATCATTAGGCATCTTAAACACTACCTGTTGGGTCAAACTTCTGAAGAAGCTCCCTCAAGTAAGTATATAGTACGATTAAATATACCTTCCGCTTCATGGAGCTTCTTTCTACGTTCACCATTTATTTTTATACCGTTTTGCATAATATGTAAACTTCTCGTTAAACAATAAGAAAACTAAATATTCAAGGTATAAACTTTTGTACAAAAGCTTTGCAAAGTAACAATTATTAGAAAATTAAGAACAACTAATCAGAGGCGGACTGACTAATTTTCATTAATTAAATATAAAATAATGATTTTTGCATTTATTTAATGTATCCATTGGCCTACACCCAAACAAAATTAATATGGTTGAGTAGGTATTGCCGATATTTTTGGAATGAGCTATCGCTTGCCATAAGGTCTAAGTCTTAAAATTAGTGGCCAAAGTGGCCCTGTGACGTCATCTGTTACTGTTACGTCATCTAATAACCATAAAGTAAAAGTAAATCTCATATGGGAGGGGGTCTCCACAGATATAACAAAATCTCATCAAGGAGGAGGAGTAAGTTTAAATTTCATTAGTATAAATATAACCGTTTAACAGTTACGAGGGGGAGGGGACTTTTGCCTGGCACTGTATTGTAAATCTCATATGGAAGGCGGGGGGGTTTCCACAGATCTTACAAACTCTCAACAAAGGGGAGGAGTTAGTTCAAATTTCATTAGTATAACCTTTCAACAGTTACGAGGGGGAGGGGACTTTTGACTGGCACTGTACAGTAAATCTCATATGGGAAAGGTGTCTCCACAGATCTTACAAAATCTCACCAATGGGGAGGAGTGTGTTCAATTTTTATTAGACTAAGTATAACTGTTCAACAATTACTATGGGGGAGGAGATTTTTGCCTGGCACTGTATAGTAAATCTCATATGGGAGGGGAGTTTCCACAGATCTTATAAAATCTCACCAAGGGGGAGAAGTAAGTTCAAATTTGATCAGTATAAGTGTAACCGTTCAAAAGTTACGAGGCGAAGGGGACTTTTGCCTGACGCTTTATAGCAAATCTCATACAGGTGGGAGGGTCTTTGCAGATCTTACAAAATCTCACCAATGGGGAGGAGTATGTTCAATTTTTATTAGACTAAGTATAACTGTTCAACAATTACTATGGGGGAGGGATTTTTGCCTGGCACTGTATAGTAAATCTCATATGGGAAGGGAGTTTCCACAGATCTTACAAAATCTCACCAAGGGGGAGGAGTAAGTTCAAATTTGATCAGTATAAGTGTAACCGTTCAAAAGTTACGAGGCGAAGGGGAATTTTGCCTGACGGTTTATAGCAAATCTCATACGGGTGGGAGGGTCTCTGCAGATCTTACAAAATCTCACCAATGGAAAGGAGTATGTTCAAATTTTATTAGAATAAGTATAACTGTTCAACAATTACTACGGGGAAGGAGACTTTTGCCTGGCACTGTATAGTAAATCACATATGGGAGAGGAGTCTCCACAGATCTTACAAAATCTCACCAAGGGGGAGGAGTAAGTTCAAATTTGATCAGTATAAGTATAACCGTTCATCAGTTACGATGGGGAGGGGACTTTGGACTGACACTGTATAGTAAATCTTTTACGGTGGGAGGGTCTCTACAGATCATACAAAATCTCCCAAATTTACACAAAAACATATCACGTAATTAATGGACGCCCCCTTATGTTTTATTAACTTATAATTCATTTTTTTAATTTTTTGAGATGTATTATCGCCAAATGTCTTATTTTATACAATAGCCTTATGGGATATAAACCCTTCCGGAGATCATTTTAATATTGCACAGTGAATCAGTTAATTTCCATTGCAGTTTAGTTGAAATTTTCTACGTTGTTTACAAGCATGTAGATTTCTTAACGTCTTTCATCATATCTAAATATATTCAGCCTACATAAAATAGAAGACATTTCAACAAACAGTTTACGAACATACACACTTTTTTCCTACAACTAATTAGACAATCAATTTGTTGCAATTTCCTGATTCACCTCTTCCTTCTATTTTTCGACCTCGAATTTTGCCATTAATAAACCACACAAACGCAATTTTGGATTTCCTGTGTTTAAATACCCAAAATATGTTGGAAAATGTTTATATTTCCTGATCAATAATACGTTTTAATATTTATTAAGTTCAAGCTATTCGTTCGTCATTTTCTGCTCCGAATGAATTATGTGAATAACATAAACGGAACTATAAACGTAAAGCATATGACATTATTTAGTGGTTCGGTCGATTGATCTTTAATTAATTAAAAAGTACAACTAATATTAGCGAGTTTGTTATTAATTTTGATGACACTTATTATTATTATATATCAAAGTTGTCGACAAGCGGTTAAAAATACATTTGAAGTATCTTAAACGACTGCCTTATCAATGAATTGGAAGGTTAACAACTGAATGGATCGATGGAAAGTGGTACCCACTAATGGCACACGTTCTGTAAATTATATTAAGTAGTAGTACGAGCGGACATATTTAGTTATTTAATCCAGCTATTTGACTGCAGGAGTTCATTCATTCATTTCATTTATGTTTTGTCAATACAAAATGTGGAACGAAATTAATAAAGCAAAAAAAATTGGTTTTAGAAGGATGCAATAAAGCCTAATAGGCCAATCAATAAAGCAAAAATAATCTGATTATTTGCAAAAAAAGACTATCGGGATACCGACTATGCCCTCATATTAAGAACGTTTCGGAATGATATTTTGTTATGTTTAACCGACTTCAATTCGTCGCAACTTTTTTTTGTATGTATGACCAGCGATTATTCAAAAACGGTTTGGGCAATTTTGATGATTTAAACTGCACTGTATTAAGAAACATTACAAAAAGGTACCGTCTAATTGTCTGTAACATCAGATTAGCCGTTTTCTAGAAAATCAGAAATAAAAGTAAATAAGGGATTAGATTTCAGTGAATTTCAATGAATCTTCCCTGTTTTCTCTACAACGGCTCAAGCAGTTTGAATATTATAAATTGTATTCTACAAAGATATGTTACAGCTTGATTCCGTTTATTTTTCTATTACGTAAACCAAACTATTTTTCTGAAAATCGAAAAAATGTGTGCAAAAAAATTGTAAACATCAATGTAATTGTCAAATTTTAATCATAAACATCTAGTTTAAATATCAAGATATGCATTGAAAGTAGGTATATCGTACAGGATGTTTGTAATGGTTTTTATTTTGACTCATTTGAAGTAAGTTTCTTTTACAGACGAAGTTAAGTTACGGGGCTTATGGCAGGCCGCACATCTAAGAAACTTAAAACGTGAAATATAAAACATGAAACGTGAAATAATAAATCACGGATTATAATTGTACTGGGTGGTTCAGAAAATGATAGACAAATAAGTTATATAGGAGTAAGCAATACACAGAAGAATATATAGTGTGGAATAGAGTAAATTAGAGTGATCCAAATTATTAAGCAAAGAAAAAATGTTGAAAAATATTTGGAAAATATAGAAAAAGAATACAAATTAGAGAGGGAGACAGAGAGAGAGAGAGAAGAATAGGGAAAAATTGTCAATAGAATTGTACCTTAAATTAGATAAAAAAGAAGACATGTCTAAAAATAGTGATTGATTCTAAGCGGTTTTTATTTTAAGTCAGCTGAAGTCAGTTCTTTTTAACCGACTTCCAAAAAGGAGGAGGTTATCAATTCGTATGCAACTTGTTTTATGTACGTCCTGCGATTATTCAAAAACGGCTGGGGAATTTTGATGATTTGAACTGTATTATATTGAGGAACAGTACAGAAAGGTCCCATATAATTGTCTATAACATGAGATTTACGGTTTTCTAGAAAATCAGAAAAAAAAAGCAAATAATGGACTAGATTTCAGCGATTTTCATTAAATCTTCACTGTTTTCTCTAAAAGTGCTCACGCAATTTGAATATTATAAATTATGTTATACAAAGATATGTTCCAGCTTGATTCCGTACATTTTTTTATAACGCAAAACATACAATTTTTCTGAAAATATTCCGTTAGTTTATCGAAACGAAAATTTGTTAGATATGTCGGCGAACTCTTCTATATGGTATACGGTTGTAGGTGTGTGCGTGCGTACATAAGCCGTTGTATACATAGGATGGTTGAAATATAAGTTGGAATTGAATTAGTTATACAGGATGTTTCTAAAAATATTGTATGGGCACCTAAGTAGTTGCGTATACAAGGTGGTTGAAATAAGAGTGGAGCAAAACTAAAGTTATTCCGAGGGGATATTTGCGGAAAATAATTACAATTATACAAAAGGGGTTTAAAAATTGTCAGAAGTAGTTGAAATATAGGGTGGAGTAGAATTAAAGTTATACAGTGGGGTTTTAAAAAGTTATATAGTTTGGAATATAAGTAGTTGTTTATACAAGTAAGGGTAAAATTATTGTTATTCAGGTGTATCAAAAATTTGTTAAATAAGCATAAGCTTATCTGGCATTTTCAGAAGTTGTTTTCTAACTGAAAATGCCAGATAATATTTTGGCGAAACGTCAAGCGGGAGTTCAGCGGAATTCAACGGACGAACGGATGAACACCGGAAGAAAACTTCGACCACATAGCTCCAACCGTGAAACAATAAGAACAAAGATATATATATATATATATATATATATATATATAAATGTTCTGAGAGGCTTCCGCGGTCATTACTATGAACAAGGCTAGGTTCCGGGTGAGAACCGCGTCTGAATTTATTATATACTCGACGTTTCGACTCCTGCTTTGGAGCCATTATCAAGAGACAAAGTGAAAAAAGTTTCAGAGTCTAGATCGATTGAGACCCCGAGTTCGAAATTTAATAAATTTAGTTTTTTTTATTCTTATTAATATGTCTAGCATCAGTATCATTTTTCATAAATGTTACACATATTTTGTTTTAGGAAAGAGGACATTATATTGATCCCATATGAATATTACCAAAATAACTTCAAAATAAACCAATGACATCCTACAGCAGTACTTTGGTAGAATCAATTTCTTTCTCAATTTCTACTCCGCAGAAAAACAACACCACAATAATTAAATTCTGAATCCGGTCAATAAATTTATATTAGTTTTTTCATACCCCAATTTACCATTTATCGTTCCACCTTGTAGTCAATAAGTTAGGAAAGGTATTATAACGCAACTTACCGTAAACAATAAAAAAGTGTAAATTTACATTTTCCGATATTTTAATATAGTTTACAGTTATTGCAAAATTGTTTATGAAATGAAACAGTTATTTCAAACTATAATTCAAAACAATATTTTATTTATTTAAAGTTAGGCAAATGTTCATTGCTAATACATGCATTGTATGTTGCATAGATACTAATTTTTTTATTATGGAGTTATCTCTAATCTTTACTATCAATATCTTCTAGCTCTATAAATAAAAAATAAATCGCTAATTCTTTTGTTAATACTAATTCGGCCACTTTTTTCTCAATAATCGAAGACGAGAAAAATTATAAAAATTGTCGAGAACACGGAGAAAATTTTCAAAAAGTGATTTATTTGGCTAACGTTTATAAAATGAATGAATAAGGTTTTAAGAGAAAGAAAAATTTATTGGAAAAGTTGTCTGGAAAATTAAATAATTTGGACAACACACAAGTGGATTCTACTGGTCGACCGTTTTGACATTCTCATTATTTGTAATAATCCGAGTAAAGTTGAAAAAAATGGAAAAACTGCTGGAAAATTCGTTATTTTTGTATGAAACACGATTCGAATGAAGAACATATATGTCTTTTTTCCTTTTATGTAATATATGTATTAAATGAATATTTACATGGTTGTCCCTCTATGCATTCCTATACCAATCATCAGATTGTGACGAGACTTTGGTTGATAATTCTTTGGAAGCCCTTATAGTAGTTGTGAAATTGTATCATTAACGAGATTGAAACATTACTATCTAGATCAGCAGGGTGATATGGATCATTTGGAACATTCGGATCGTTCTCTCAATTCGACCAAGGCCAAGTGATTATACTATTCAGATAAGTTCTAAGTAGTTTCCAATAAATTTCCAACGGTCACAGCCTCCACCTACATGGGATATGATACCACCATGACCGCTATAAATTCATGCAGAGCTACCAGGAACAGCTAAAAATTGCTGTAAAATTATAAGCTAAATACTGATAAGGTAGCAATTACAGGAGCTGGCAGAAAAATCTCTGCCGGGTACAACTATTAAATAATTTTGTTTTTGATGAGAATCTTCAACAAAAGATGTTCATCATCTATTTAAAAATAATATAATTTAACAGATAAATTGCTTCAATAATTATTAATTATTTGAACAACAGCGGTATCACGCATTTCATAATATTATTTTGAATACCAATTTCGTAGTTATGTTATTTTAAATGATTTTGTCATTATAGCGGGTATTATTAGTAATCTATAAAACACGTTTGTTGTTAACTATGAACCGAACGCATCTACTCTCTTCAATAAAAAAGGGGATACCGTAAAAAAATCCAATGAACCGAATCAACGTCTTCTACCAAAAATCATTATCTAAATTACTTAAACACCTCGTTTGTTTAGAACAACAACACAAATAAATGTGAAGAGTTTTCTATAATCAACAATGCTCTTTTTTAAATCCTGGATACCTATAATTAATTATATTTATTTAAAGTCTATATCGTATCGAACTACAAATCGATTAAAAAATAATTAAAAACCTGTCCCGCTTTATAGAATTAGAAAATAGATTTTATTATTCATTCAAAGTCAACATGAAAACCAATATTTCTGATGTGACCCACTTTTATTTATCTCTTGATGGACACTGAGCCGGTATAGCTAACAATAACTGTACTTTAATTGTTATTCAGCAAACATGACTGGCTCGCGCCGACAGCCCATAAGGAGATAAAAGTAGTTTAAAAACTCTCTTCAGCATCTACCTGACATTAATTATAATTGATAGCATATCAACATTGCCATGTTAATTTCAGCAGATTTTTTTCCGTCAATTATGTTTGTTGAAGAGCTCTTCACGAGGCTTTAGTAGTTGAAGTACTCTGAACGTAAGAACACGACAAATTTAATAAAATGTATTGTTTTCGTTCAACGATAGTATTTGTATTGTTGATTTTAATTGTTTGCTGGTGTGATGCTAAGAACAAATTTAGAATAACGAAAAGACTTCTACGTGAAAAAGAAACGAATCCCCTTAACTTTATGAGGTGAGTTTTATGAAGTTTTAATAGAGTTGTATACATAAATGCAAACCATTTTGTTGTGCGGTTTTCCATTGGTGAAGAGGCCAGGTCCCCCCACCAATTTGGGACCCCATCAACTGTAGACCAAAATTTAAAAAAATATATTTCATGAAAAAAACTGAGCAGAAATTGTAAATAAAAGCCATAATCCTTAAAAAGTTTACCATCAAAAAACCCAAGATTCAATGTTTATATTGCATGAATATTGATTTTGAAAATTGTGTTTTCGTACTCTAAAGTATAAATATAAATTGTATATGAGATTTTTTTAAACATATGAGTAATCCTATTATGTTAAAATCAAAGTAACGATTTTTTTAATAACTTAGCAACTTTAAGTCTACAATATAAAAAGCAGAAGCAACTAAATTTAGCAGGTAACTAAGTTAAATACGTCTTTTAAGCCAAGGGGTTGGGCTACTCAAGCAAAACTAAAGAATTTTCATTTCTCTGTTATTTCTACAATCAAATGATTTATCAGAAATGATTAAAATAAAATGCTTTAAAGACAAAATATCTCAATCTGTAAAATTAATGGAACTTTTGTTAATTTGCAGGTTAACAATGATGAGGATGATTTATGGTGTTGCTACAAGAATAGGCTTTGGAGAACAAATTTCGGAGGCACTTGGTGGCGCATTTGTACCTGCAGGAGTTGACGATTATGATTATGATGATGGCGATGATGACTTGTTTGATAGGGAAGATTATGATGACTATTAAGTTTCTTTAATTATAGGTAATTTAAGTTTGTACATACATTATTTATTTAAAATTGCTAATAAACTATTAAAGGTCAATTTTTGCTTCTAATTATACCCACCTTAAAAAACGCGGTACGGCTGATTTACTCAATGGCCATGTCCGCTTTGACATTGACTATGGACCTTGAAGGTCATTTCAAGGTCAAGTCGATTTTTTCAAATAGTATCCCCGTTTTTTTATGTCGGAAATGAAAAGAGCGGAAAATTTCACGTGTAATGTGGCCAAGACCATTTTTGATTGTCAGTGAAGCTCTAATTAAGATAATGCATGATTAGTTTTTGAGGTTGCTGATGACAAATCTGATGAGTTTTCAATACATGACCTCAGATTTGTCATCAGCAACCTCAAAAACTAATTTTTCACCGTATTCCCTCATAGTCCTCGTGGCTCGGAGCCTAATCATGCTTTACCTCAATTTGACCTTCACTGACCATCAAGGTCATGTCGAAAAAAAAAGTTCAAGGCCATATTTGGACGTGAAATTTTTCTCTATTTTCATTTCCGACATAAAAAAATAGGTTCCTATTTGAAAATCGCCTTGACCTGGACTATGACCTTGAAGGTCATATCAAACGGACATGCCCATTGGGTAGACGGGGGAAAATATTAATAGTTATCCATTTAACTTATTCGTCTAAAATGCTTTCCCACTGAATAAATCATCCGTACTTGCACTTTTTGAACACCGTGTATATTAAAGATGAAGAAATAAATAATTACTATCGGGTGTTCAGTTCTAAGCTAGGAATAGTTTCTCATAGTGTTTGCTACTGGGTAGTAGATGGCGCCAGTTTTAAGTTTCAAACACCTAATATGACTTAATGTTAATACTACTATTACTTAGAGGATGATATGGAGTTGAGTGAAACAAAAAGGTTTCATATAATGGTAAAAAACTTTATGTTTATACATAAGCTACCAACAATGAAAGGTTATAAAAACATAAAAAAATCTTTGAAAAATCAAATGGTAGATTGATCCGGAGTGCCATCTCCTAAGATTATTGTGTTCAACACTATATTCTCTAGAGAAACCAAAAGAAGTACCAAAGCATGTATATATGGATTTCTAGAACATAACACATCTTTTGCTGGCCATTGGCACTATTACATTTGAAATAAACCTCATAACTATTTATTACAACTAATATCTGATGTATTAAATGGAAATTTATGCATAATACATATAATTTCTGATTTGCCCCCCTCTATACCAAAGATCTGCTGACCTACATCAATTGACCCCTTCTAAACCAAAAGCTGGGCATGCCCTAGCTAGATATGTTTAAATAAATTCCAAGAAGTATGCTTGTAGAGAACCCTAGGTGAACCAAGATTTCAGATGATTTGTCAAGCAAAACATACCATAGACCTAATCTGGTGTGTATATGTTATGCATATGCAGTTAAATCTGTTGATGTGGTATTTATGCTTTGATCACCTTTTCACTAGTGTGAGACATGTAACCTATAAGCTCTAAAATATTCTATAGGGGTAGTCAATAGTAACTTAAGAAATATTCCTGTTTGTGCTTTTCATAGTTTTGTTGTGTGAAGTAACACTATATATACAGGAGATTTCTGCTTTAAATAACAAACATATTTTTAATGCTATAGTAGGTAATTGAAAAAAAGCAAAGGAGTTGATTGGTTGTCTTGAATTAAATGCATAAAATATGATTGACAGAAAGATTAGTAATTGGTGGAAGTGTTTTATATTTTACTCAACATGGGAGCTATGAATGCTTGGATAATGTATAACAAAGTTAGATGAGAAAAACTATAATTTCTTTCACATTTCATGACGTTGGCTGAGTAGTAGTGACATGCAAAAGAAAGTAATAAATTGTATAAATATAATTGTTTATGTTGCTTTTTAAACTGTGTGCCTTTTGCATGTTTTGAGTAAATGTATCTCATTATGTTTAATTATTCCTCCAGAGTGCTTGATGTAAGATACAAATAAGAACCAGTCAACACCAACAGGTGAACAGTATGTAGGTATGACCACCCCAATAGGCACAAATTCAAACTTTTTTTTAAATACCTACAGTTCTGAAGGAGTTAAATGGTGGGAATAGAATGCAATAAATAAAAAGCATTGTAAAGCTTAAAACTATAATAAAAAATTATATTGCAGATACATTCTTATCAAATAAATGTATACTACAAAGAAATCAAGGAATATTCACACAGATCTTGAATCAAACCAAAACTCTTGATTCCAATATGCACTCATGAAATTTTTGAGTTCAAATGCCCATTTGCTGGATTATTTGGAGTAGTGCTATTTTGCTCAACACTACCATTTGTCACTGGAGTAGTAAGTAAACGACTTCTTCGTCTTGTATAATGTTGCCACAACAATATTTGCTGATCATCTATGAATTTGGCACATTGAGCATTCACAAGTTCTCTTCGAAAATATTCATACTGCAGCAGGTCTAGGAAATACAAGCACATTGGGTACTTCAAGAATTTTGCATATTCAGGTTCTTTCCAGTACAGCAAATATTTTAGATAATTGACAAAGGAGCTGTCTTTAAAGAAGCCTCTCTGAGCTAGAACTGAAAACAATGTGTGACATATTGATTGATAAAAAAATTACAGGTTCTTACAATTTAGATAGTTCGGATTTCCTAGGCATTGAACAAACTCGAGTTCAATTTGAAATCGAAGTTTTTGCTGTTCTTCCGTTTCTGGTACCCCTGAAAGATAGTTCCAACCTTTGAGAGAATTATTTAACGATTCATAGGTCTACTTGTTACTCACCCTTTGCAGCTAAGGTAGCCATTTATTTAGCACAAGTTAGAGGTTTTAATCCAAAAATAATTAATTATTCATTGAGGTATTGCCCTTTTCAATAGTTAAAAAATAATACAAACACTGACAATGACAAATTTGCGTTGACTTTGACACCAAAACATAACCTCTTCTCTGTCAAATTTTGTGTTTTTTAAAAACGACAAATAGCATAGAACTCGTTGTTCCGTTGCGAACTTTGGTATTGCGCATGTGAAAAGTGGTTATCGAGAGAAGGGAGTGATTTGTGAACCATTTTCCTGCACCAAGTTTCAGGAACATTTGTGAAAGGAAAATTTGATCATGTTAGGTGCAGTGGTTAGGGCTGGATCCAGCCTTTTGGCTGGAAAATCCGTGGAAAAAGTTGGTTCAGAAGCTTTAAAAGTAGCATCTTCATATAATGTCTCAAGTAAGTGAAACTTTTGGTATTTTTTAACTCCAATTGAAAACGTGTTAGGTATTGAACCGGTTGACGGAAGTTACCAGCTTATTCAAATCAATTCTGTAAAGATATATTTGCAAATTATCATTGTTAATATCCACAACGTACTACAACTCAAATATTGGAGGTTTTACGATCTATAATATGTGAAATTTTCGATAAATTCGTATTACATAATCTCATAAAGGTTCGCCATTTTGAAACTTACGTAAATATGAAATACCGACTATTTTTCGTACTGAAAAATGTTATTGCTTTTTAGATAGAGGCTATTCTGCTAAAACCTCATCTGGCAAAGGTAAAGGAAAAGTTGTAGCTGTTATTGGTGCCGTCGTAGATGTCCAATTCGATGAAGAACTACCCCCTATTCTTAACTCCTTGGAAGTTCAAAACCGAACCCCTAGGCTGGTCCTTGAGGTAAGTAATTTCGGGATCAAGTTGAAATAACAACATAGTTCTAGACAATATATATTATATTTATATATAATATACCTATATTGTCTTGCGTACAAAGGAATGACACCTCGAAGAGAGTATAGTTCTAGTTAGTTCATTTTTGAGTGTTTAGATGATCTATGAAGCTGATTTCATTAAATTAATAATTTAAATATTATCAAAAGTTTAAATTGTAAATTTGTATAACAAAAATATCACTTGAGTAACTATTAGTTACATAATTCTTGAAAGTTTAATTGCTGAAATGAAAAATAGTAAAACTTATATTGTTGAGTTTTATAAAGACATACTCTCTTCAAAATTTAATTCCCTTATATACAATTTATATACTGGTTTATGAAACCTTTGTCAGGTGTTCTTCCAACAAATTACCTCAAAAAATTATTATTTGAATTAGTCATAGTTTATCCTTTGAGGATGGCACAACTAATGGTGGGCCCCATCCAGGGTGTATTAATGCACCCTGGCCCTGCTTAAGACAAAATTCCTTGCGTTAAACAAACTGAATATTCATTAAGTATAGTAACCATAGAAATAATACCTAAGGTATGGGTCCCTGTGCAACTGGAATTGTAATGCTAGGTGAGAGAGAAACATAACTGAGTGGACATATCTGTCTCTGTCTAGAGCTGTGCAAGCAATAGCTAAATGTCACTTAACTGACATAAACAAGCACCAATCAGTAGCAAGCTTAGGCAGAGTTAGATACATTCACATTGTTTCCTGTTGACTGTGCATTACATTTTTCTAGAGGTCTGACAATCTATATTCAAGTAATATCACTATGATAGTAACAAAGAAAAGTAATCTGATTTTAAAAAATTCTCAATTAGTTGACAAAAATTCTGTGTAGATTCTGCATAAGTATATAGGTCTGTAGTTAGTGAACTGGTTAGACTCCCCTGAAAAGTCTCACAAAAAATGACATATATATTTCATAATAAAATATTCATTGCAAAAAATGACATAAGGCTGTGAAGTGATTTAGTATTTATAGTATACTGACAAACATTTACTTTAAAATGAACATGGTTGGTAGTATATTCACAAAATTGGATTCTTCAAATTCTTCCATCACATGCAATATTGTGTATTCATTACAATACTTGGGTTACATGGAAGTAGATAGAATAGATTTGATGCAATAGAGATAACTGCATAGTAGGTATCTCTAAAGAAACATTTCTAACATTTTCTAAATTTTATGTTGCTGTTTCAATTTTTTAAAATTAGTTGGCTATAAAAAATCAATTGCTAACTAATTTTCATGTTTCATGTTCTTCCTTTTTTTATATATATATATACTATGGAACTATTTGAAATGATTTCAGTACATTTCTATACAATTAAAGATGCAAAGAAATTGCAACTTAAGCTAATTCAAAAAAAAAAAATTCCAAAAATATATTGATTATTTTAGTTATTTTTTGTTGTATTTCTACTTAATTGCAAATTTGTAATTATATAGTTTTATAAATAACTTGGATATTATGGACTTCATGTTCAATTCATTCAGTCACTACAGTTCTAGTCAATTCTTTTGAAAATATAGCTGAGTAAGCTCACTGTTGCTTAGTAATTATCTTGCTCTATGTCTAGAATACAAGTCCAGCATATGTTTTGAAGTATTCAAGTGATCCACCATTAATTATATTTAGGATGATACTGCTGTAGGCACTATGCCGTCAGTTTGGGAGGGGGGGGCTATACAAATGACTTCACAGTACTGCTATTCACATGTTATTTAGCATGAAAAATACCCTACATATTATTTAAGTAAAGCATATACTCAGATTCAGCAGCATCATTCCCTTCAAAATTGTTATATATAGGGTTACTCTAGAGTGTTGGAAATCTTGAACTGCTCATTTAATTTAATTAGTTATTAACAAACCATTCATCTTGAAAACTTAATTATCAAAAATCTGTAATAAAGCATTTAGAATACTGAATCAAAAAAGTTTTGATTTATTTGTTTGTTCAAAATATTTAAGTCAACAAATTTCCACCAAAAAGGTAGAACTCAACACTGGTGTTAGGTTGATTAAGCATGTGCCTGTTTTCACATGCAATACATTTATGAGACAACCTACATATACTCCCTGATAAAGATATTGCAACACCCAAAAGGAGATGCTACAGTAATAATTAAATGAATAAAATTTGAATTAAAAATACCCAGGAGTTTAAACAATTTTATTATTAAGTTTTTTAATGTGTTTGTCCACCATGGTTATCTATATACTCCCCATCATGTTTTGGCATTGATTCAATAAGGTTGTCTACTTCTTCTTGAGGCATACTGTCCCGAGCTACCTGTATTTCATATCTTAGGATATCCAAAGTCTGTGAGGGCTGGGGTAAATTTCTGAGCATTATCTATGAGTCTCTTCAAAAAAGTTTAAACTAACTTGAGCAACATCATGACGAGCATTATCTTGTTGAAATATGGGATCCATGAACCAATTATGGCAGTCAAGAATTCCACTGACGTTAAAGTCTACCCTATTATTATTGGAGCTAGGGGTATTTGGTGTGGCAATAACGATGCTCTTCTCACTATTCTAAATTGCAACACTCGTTGTTTTAAACATAGACTGATCCATAGCGTCATCGTAGGCTCGCTATCTTGTCATAACTTCTTCAACAAAGCCGTATGGAGATGAATCTTCATCAGTCTTTCCCTTTAATTTTCCCTTTATTCATTTACATTGTGTGCTATGCCATTTTCATCTATTTTCTATCTTTTTAAATAAATGATCCTATTAAAATTTCTTAATTGTCAACTCTGTCACGGTTATTTCTAAAAATTCTGTTCATTTGTTATCCGCAATGTAAATTCCATAAGGCTATCGGGTTCCAAACGTTCGCTCGCATCGTCGGTAAACTCAGCTCTCGTCTCTCCGGTGTAGCGCGGTTAGGATATTTTTAGTTAGAATGTATTGTAATGTTGATCGCCCAATTGTTTTGTATATTATGTTTTTTAAACTGATATTTCTGTCATTTTAATTTATATGTTTACTGTTACCATTTACAATTTGACATAATTTTAGATAGATTATTTTTTAATATTATAATTATACTGATTAGGGTTATAGGATTCTCATGTTTGTTTAGATAGGTTTTGACACTTAGGTTAACGACACATAAGAACAGCTTAGCTGTTCATAAAATTGTAAACCCTACAGCCGGGTAACAGGATGGCTGAAATGTCTTTTATATATCTCTGTAAAATGTATACATTTTATTGAATAAAGAATTTTGTTAACGGACTACATATGGCTCCACTGCTTCCAGAAGATAACATTGTGCAGTCAATAGCACAAAATGAGGTCGATAATGCTTCAGTCCAGACGACCATATACGGCGGTAAACTGATCGGACACTTTCAAGATGGCCTTTTTCTCCTAAGCACTCATCAGCCAAATTTTGAGTTGTGAAAATCTGCTCTAAGGGCCATAAGTCTTAGATGTAGTGTCTACTCTTCTTCTCTCTAGGCATTTTAACATTACTAAACATGAACTTTTGATCCCATCAAGCAATTTGTTTTTTGGTAAATTTAAAAAAAAATCCAAAAAGACTACAATAATTATTGATAATTTTAATCATTTGTTCCTTATTATATTATCTATGTTTAACCAAAACAATATTAAATTTAAACATCTCCTTCTGGGTGTTGTGATTTTTTTCTCAGTACGTTTATTTCCTGACCAGTATTGATTACTTCTCATATTTCACTAATTTGATGAGTTTTAAATAACAATTGAAAACATTTTCTATTTTAAAAGTTATGTTTCTATTTGCATGAAACACCAAAAATTCTTAATTTAATTAGTGATAAGATCTCTAAATTAGTTGTAATACACAAGCCATGATGTCTAGTTTTTTACCATTTTATAGGTTGCCCAACATTTGGGAGAAAATACAGTCCGTACAATTGCCATGGACGGTACCGAAGGTCTCGTTCGAGGTCAGCAAGTTTTGGACACCGGATACCCCATCCGTATACCCGTCGGTGTCGAAACTTTGGGACGTATCATGAACGTCATCGGTGAACCCATTGACGAAAGAGGTCCCATTCCCACCGACAAAAAGGCTTCCATCCACGCTGAAGCCCCAGAATTCGTCGACATGAGCGTCGAACAGGAAATTCTGGTAACTGGTATCAAGGTGCGTACAATTTATAACATGTCAAGTTATGGCAGATAATGAGGTTCCACAAGGATCCATTCTTGGTCTCGATATTGACTCATTGATTTTTTTTTCATTTAACAGGTCGTAGATCTTTTGGCTCCCTACGCCAAGGGTGGTAAAATCGGTCTCTTCGGCGGTGCCGGTGTAGGTAAAACCGTATTGATTATGGAACTGATTAACAACGTAGCCAAAGCCCACGGTGGTTACTCAGTCTTTGCTGGCGTAGGAGAACGTACTCGTGAAGGTAACGATTTGTACCACGAGATGATTGAATCCGGTGTCATCTCCTTGAAAGACAAAACTTCTAAGGTAGCTCTTGTCTACGGACAAATGAACGAACCACCAGGCGCCCGTGCTCGTGTCGCCTTGACCGGCCTCACTGTCGCCGAATATTTCCGTGATCAAGAAGGACAGGACGTGTTGCTTTTCATTGACAACATTTTCAGGTAATACAATTTTATTACTAAAGCCTCCAAACACTTATAATTCGTTAATTGCAGATTTACTCAAGCTGGTTCAGAGGTATCTGCCCTTTTGGGTCGTATCCCCTCCGCCGTAGGTTACCAACCAACCTTGGCCACTGACATGGGTAGTATGCAGGAAAGAATTACCACCACAAAGAAGGGTTCTATCACTTCAGTACAGGGTAAGCACAATAATTTATTTTAAATATAGTTTGTGGGTGATTTTAATGTAGATACTTTAAATGCAATTGATGAGTCTTAGTATTTTTTCGACAAGTTCCTTCAAAATAAATATCTCAAAAAAAAATAAGTAGGAGTAACAACATTAGTTGACTCTTATGGAGAAAACATATTTCAATAATTAGTGTGTTGTTTTCTCTATAACAATAAACTAAAGGTTATTAACTACAAAAAAATATAACTAAAGAAATCAATCTGACAAATTTAGTTTGATACAAATTCACATTAATGACAAGAAAAGCTTGAATTGATATGGTTAAAAGTAATTTCTCACAATAAACTTGGTAAGTAGTAGTAGGAGTGATTTATTGGTCAAATAAGAGAAACCCCTTTAAAAATTACCATATAGTCAAAAATGTTGAACCTGCCAGCATAGGTGTACCCAGCTCAGAATTGGGGGGGGTCATACCCCGGCAAATTTTGGGTGAGTTCGGTTCATGCTAAAAAAACTTCATAAAAAAAAGAATTTGTGTTATTTTATTAATAAACTCAACATCAAATTGAGGTTGACTTCTTTCTCCTTGACTTCTTCGGCCATCATGTTCACCCAAGCAGAATCGAGATTCATCAGAGAAGACGACCTGATGCGATTCCATATTCCAAGGTTGTCATTCTCTGCACCACTGTAGTTGCCGGCGATGCTCAGCGATCAGAGGTAGCACAAAATGAGGTTGATATTGCTGCAGTCCAAAAGACCTTATACAGCGGTAAATCGTTCGGACACTTACAAAATGGCCTTGTTCTCCTAACCACTAGTCCAAAATTGGTCTTTAAGACTTAAGGCCAGACTGGCGGGATTTTACGCTTAGTTTTCTAGGTTTTTTTTTCGAGTTCTTACATAGTAGGCCACACCAGCAGTTTTTTACGCTCTTGAAATCCAACTCTACCCTGGCCACACACGCCGGTTGCAGTCATTCGCGTGCGTTCTGTTTGGTCGAGCTCCATGACGAAATGAATACCGCGTTCTTTTCTACCAGTGTGGCCACTCAAATGGGTGAAATAACGCAGAAAATGGAACCGATCTTATCGTTCGGCGGCTGACTTTGAAGATGCGCCCGACACAACCGTTGGGTGGAAATTCACGCCGCGTCTGGCCTCGCCGATTTGAAATAGTACGCCCTATTGTGTTTGCGTTTTTTCCTGCCGAAACGCGGCGTGAATCCTGCCAGTCTGGCCTTAGCCTAAAGGTCATAAGTTTTAGACGCCGATCTTGAATTTCATTTGTGCTCCTTCGACATCCGTTGCCGACTCTTCTCGGATTTTGGGTATTATCAAACCACGCTTGACAACATCTCATAAGAGTAATTGGATTTCTGTTCGTGAGGTTAGCGATTTCTCTAAATGAAAAACTGGCCTCCCATAAACCAATAATTCTACCTCTTTAAAATTTTAATACATTCGGTGTATTCGCACTCTAGGCATTATAACATCGATTTTTTTTATCCCATCAAACAGTGTGTTTTAGTTTACGTGAATAAATATTCACCAAACTTTACCAAAATTTAAACATTTGGTACTGCTGTCACACACACACACCCATGCGCGAGCCCAGGAACTAGATTTGCCCTTCAGAACATTTTACTGATGAGCACTTCCAGCCCCCTTGCCATCCACCCCCTGAGACTTAACTCAGGTCCTCACGCTGACGCAGTTTTCCTTCTGCATAATCGCTGTCTTCTTGTTGGGATAGCTTGGCTTTGGTTTGGTTCCGTTGCTTTACCTTATTGGTACTACAGCAACTGTCTTATATTGTGTTAGGTGGCTCATTCTTTGCTATGATATATAGCTAATTGTACCCTTCTGTGGGCGTGCACGTTGTCGTCGTTTGTTTTGTGGGTGTGTGTTCTTCTGTCTTCTCTTTGTTTGGTAGGTTGGTTTCCCCCCGGGCCCCCCTTGTTGTCTCCTGAAAAAAGATTGTTATATACTTCATTTTTTTACTTACCTGTCCTCTATCTCTGGGCTTCTTCGTCCTCTTCCCCTTCGCTAAGGCAGAGCTGATTCTTAGGCCGTTTGTATCTGTCAATAAATCTGGGGTCATAGTCGATTAGTTGTCGTAGGTGAAGGTTTGGGTGCTGTTCCAGTTTGGCGTAAGCCTCTCTGGCCCTCCTCTTCATTTCTGCAAGCACTGGTTGGTGTCATAAATCGTTGAAAATCACCTTGTTACGAACGAACCAGGGTGCGTCGACTGCGAGGCGTAGGCATAGGTTCTCCTGCCTTTGGATGGCCTGCCTGTGGCTCTTGCTGGTGTGTCCCCATACTATTGAAGCGTACGTCAGCATTGGCAAGATGTCTTGATGAGAGTCAGCTTGTTTGAAAGTCCCAGCTTGCTTCCTCTTCCTATTAAGGGGTAAAGTTTGGCACGGGCAGCCCGTACTTTATTACGAGTCTCTTGGACATGCCTCGTGAAAGTCAACCCTTTGTCAATGATGACTCCAAGGTATTTGACTTCGTTCTTCCACGGAATTGGTCTGCCGTTAACGGTCAGGTTTCCTGTCGGAACGATCGTGCGGCTTCTCCCGTTGACGAGCAGAGCTTGGGTTTTGTCCTCGTTGATAGCTATCTTCCACTGAAGGCACCATTCAGCTAAATTGTCAGTGGCTTGCTGCAGCCGCAACTGCTGTCAAATATTGTCTACAGTTGTAAGAGAATTTTCTACAGTGGACTTTATTGCTGTTTTTAGGTGACTTTTTATGTAATTAATCACAACATATTCTTTATTAAATTAGAAATAAGTTAGACCTGCATTAAATTTGTGTCAATTGCAAAAGTAAATAATTGTAAAATTTGGTGTGCCTCAGAGTACCACATTCGGTCCATTGTTTTTAATTTATAAAATAATTTAATCTCAGTACTTTATTATATCACTTTTATCAATGATACAGATGTTGTAAGACTGTATACAATTCCTGGACACAAACTGTCACTATAATTAACTTAAAACTTGAAAAATTGCTAAATAATTCTTTATAAATAAACTGAATCTAATTGTCAGCATATTATATATTTTAGTATTTTACAAATTAACTGACAATTCAAGTTTAATTTGCTGGTAAACAGCTACAGATAGTTCTAAACATTAAATATTTAGTTTTTTTGGGTCTAATAAGGAGTTCAAGATAGTGGCACTTACAAGTTTCACTGCATTTACTCATAATTCTTAAAATGATAAAGGAACACAAAAAGGCAATTCATAAGGATTATTATAGTCACTTTTCTATTATGTTTGTAAGTAAATATAAATTTTCCCGTCTTGTAGCTATCTACGTACCAGCCGATGACTTGACTGATCCCGCTCCTGCCACCACCTTTGCTCACTTGGACGCCACCACCGTATTGTCCAGAGCCATCGCCGAATTGGGTATCTACCCTGCCGTAGATCCTTTGGATTCCACCTCACGTATCATGGACCCCAACATTATCGGCGCCGAACATTACAAAGTAGCCCGTGACGTACAGAAGATCTTGCAAGATTACAAGTCTCTACAAGATATCATCGCCATCTTGGGTATGGACGAGTTGTCTGAAGACGACAAACTGACAGTCGCACGTGCCCGTAAGATCCAACGTTTCCTGTCACAACCTTTCCAGGTTGCCGAAGTCTTCACCGGTCATGCCGGTAAATTGGTGCCACTTGAAGAAACTATTAAGGTATGTTTAAATAGATTTTTTAATGTCAGAAATAATTAGATTCCCAAATGCGGATTTGGTTGTCTAGTCTTCAATTGTGGATCAGCTTACAGATAAAGATTTCAATAAAAAACAAAATTTTATCACCAAATGTGTCAAATGGTTTTGCTCAGAATACATAAATAATTGAGAAGAAAAACGCTCAATCACTGGGACAGTAGAGTTGATTAAACCCTTGGCAGTAAGCAACAGCAGGTAAAAATCGAAAGAAAAGCAAATTTGTAGAAGAGAAATTCTCTATACAGAAACAATTTACGAAATATGAAACTCTATATAGTTGATGAATCTGCTTTTTCAGGATAGGGACTGCGTCATTTTTTCGAATTACTTTATTTATATATGTGAACCAGCATATAAACAAAGTTTTCTGACGTTTAGCCCACACTTATAACAGGTTTTTTTCCAGGATGAGAAAACTAAAACAAATGTTACTTAACTTGCAGCGACTCCATTCGTTTAGTCTGTTTCTCACAAACACACTTTGAAACGTTATTAAACTTCTCACACTGAAACAAGCATAAAGTGAAGTTTCAGTGTGTTTGTTAGAAAAAGACTAAACGAATGAAAATTTTGTTTATATGCTGGTTCAGATATATAAATAACCTAACTGTTTGCGTATCTGTATTTCTTTTGTTAAACAAATCTAAATTAAAGCTAATTTCTTTAAAATATATGGAAAAGTCAAATAATCTGCACATCTTCTTGTTTTTTACTTCCTACAGTAAATTAATTGTCAATAACATTTAATGAATGTTTAACTGCCCTTATTTAACTCTATCACAGGCGAGGTTCCTCTGCAAAAATGACATTTTTATTCTTCTCAAACTTATTTGGGAAATTTCTTGAGAAGCTGAAATGATTTGCTGTCGCAAGTGTTCTTCGTTTTGAATTGTTTTGGTGTGTACTTTCTACTTTAATCAGCCCCAGTAAAAAGTCTTAACTAGTTTAGATCGGGCGATTGAGCAGGCTACGCGATGCTGCCCGATCTACCGATCGGCGGGAGTACCTATCGTCGTAACAACACGGCGGCTGACCTTTGTTTATTAGAAAATATCTTTTGTAAGTTACACTGAAACTAAAAAGGACTTTATTTGCTGGTGACATTGCCTTAATTGCGTAAAATTCTATGACATTCAGAAGAAATTCAATAGTCTTCAGATCTAAAAAATACATACATCTCTAGAAAAAAATATTTGATCAACATGTTCTACCAGTAACGATGTGCAGTTGTGAAATCTGAAAATCGAAATTACAATAGCTTTAAGTTATAGAAATATTTGTGGAGAAATGCATGCACCATATTAAAAGGAGAGATCCAAACAGAATGAATGAATGAAATGTCAATGGGCAGGGAAATGAGTGGACCACAAACAACACTCCGTGGTGTACCATGGGTGTGAAAGAACTAAGAAAACGCTCTAAAATATTGCTACAGATCCAGTGGGTTCAATTAGACACCTGCAGTCCAATTACTACTTTATTAACGATGAAAACAAAACCTTAACCTTCAATATAAATCCTTGAAACATTCAACACAAAACAGAATTTACACTGAAGTTTACTTAGAGCATATACTTTACCACTTATAATACTTATGGCAAGACCAGTGTGTAAATACATCTGGAGGGAGCCTTAGCATTAAAAAATGCGAAAAGAAGGCGTGATCTTGGTGCGCCCAATGGGCTTTCGGCACCGAACGACCTTCATCAAAATTTATATGATAGACTTTCCATACTTGCCAGATAGCAATTATTTCATGCGTTCTTAAAATTTATCCAAACTGAAAGCTCATTATCGATGTGTCCTTTAATTTTAAATTTTCATTCATGCAATGTTATTAATAAACCATGAAATATTAATCATTTAGAATTATACAGCAATTCACTTTTAACATTTTAAGTTAAAAGAATATGTTCTCTTGCAAGATTAGTTATATTTAGTTATTCAATACCACACAATTTTATAATTTAGACAATATAATACATAATATTTAACAATTATATGTTTAGTCGAATGTTGAAAATTAATACTATTTAAAAAACTTTTAAAATTACTGAATTATAAACTAAAACAAAAGTTGGTAAAATCTTGAAATTTCTCAGTTAATAGTATTTCGTTTTCGCAATATTCAAGTGTGAATATTCAACTAATATTTTCACAAATAATTTAGGACAAAACAGTAATTATGAATAACCTTCACCGGTTACATCTTATCAACTTGCAAAAATTTTGTTTTTTAAACTGAGCCTTCAATCTTTTCCATTCTACCTAGTACTTATTTTTATGAACACAAATTAGGTAAATTGCTGTTAATACCCGGGGTTTTTAGGCTAATAATCCGGAAATGTGATAATTATGAAGATACTACCTGAGCGTTAAATGTGCAGTAAATTATATAAAACAATACTGAAGTATGGGTATGGTAATATTGTTCCAGGAAGATTAAAATCCCATAATTTAATGCAATTTCAGTTCAATAAAGCTCAGGTTATATCTTCATAATAGTCACAATTATGGTTTATTAGTCTAAAAACCCAGAGTGTTAAAAGTAATTTTTCTATTTTACATTTAAATAATTAACATTATATCATCTCCCCTTCTAATAATTACGTTTTCCTTATGCCAGAGGGCAATATACATTGTAGTTTTTTCCATTTTTTCACTTTTTTTTAAATGAAGCTCATATTGTAATACATTTAAGTTAAATATGAAAATAACTTAATACCCTAACAAACTATTACAAATCTAATAGCTATCCCAGCACAGCACTGGTTTCTTCATGAATATTTTTTTGGATCTGGCAACGGTGTATTTCACTCGGATTATTGATCGACTATTTCGACCGCAAGACAAAGAAAGTCACGTGATGATCTGAAAGAGCGCAACCCAATTACAGTTCTAGGTAGTTATTTGATAACCAATGAGAGACCCACAGTAGCCAGAACAAAGGAATTGAAGACCTAATTTTATCCGTACATTTAATACATGGGATTGTATACTGAGGCTCCCTCCATGTATAGTTACTCACTGGGCAAGACTAATAAACTAACTCTCACAAAACACCTATTTATATACAATTTTTACTTTCAAGAGTCTTTGAGATTACTCTATGGGGCTAATGTCGAATTATGTAGATCTTTCCCGAACCATAGCGGTATTATACGTAGAGCACGTGAAGTAGCGAAATTCATGTAATAGCAATAGAAAGAGAGAGAGGGAATAAGCGGCTCGTTCGTGATTGGTCAGTGTCAGTGGTGACGCCTACTACTGGTAGGGTAGAGACATAGCAAAGCGCACCCTGATATTGTCTTTCTCTTGTTATTACACTACCACTTACAGTAACGCCCATACCTAATTCACTCTACGCATAATACCTCTATGTCTACAGTTAAACTTTGTTGGTATATACAGGGTCCTCCCATCATCTTTGTCTTTGGGCACACAGAACTTCTGAAATTATGTATTGTGAATGCTAACCAAATCCAATAAAAAAATATTTAAATATGTTATTTGAAGTGTAACCTATGTTTATTAAAGATATCTGACTCATGCCACCAATAATTATTAAGTAATTATAAATGTGTCTTAAATGTAAGTATTTTTGTTTCACTTCCTTTCCATCCCCCGCCACCCCTCCCAATCAAAAATTGTAAACATGACGCTGCCCTACAAGTAACTCAAACTTTATATAACTGGCGTTTTATTTATGGGTTATTTTTAATTTCCAGGGATTCCAAAAGATTTTGGGTGGTGAACTCGATCACTTGCCAGAAGTAGCATTCTACATGGTCGGACCAATCGAAGAGGTCGTACAAAAAGCAGAAAAATTAGCTGAATCATCTTAAGTTGTTATGTAATTATGTAAATTTAATTTAAAGTCATCAAATATCCAGCCCAGCTCTACTGTAAAGTTCAATTGAAAAAATTCCATCAAACAAAACCTTTTTTATTTTGAATTAATTTGTATTTACGCTGTTTTAAGCAATTAAGGTGTATCCGTTGTGATGTACGTTTTATTATGAATAAAAAATAGATATTGTTATATAAGAACTGATTTATTGTATTATTTCAAAGTTCTATTGCCAAATAAGGTATTTATTTACGAAATCTTCCAACTTTTCCCATGCTGAAGATGTTTTTTAGTTTTTGCTGGGAGTTTTGGTTGCAGCTTTCTTTCCATTCAGCTTCAAGTCGTACCCAAATTCCACCTAGAAAAGTTATAGAATTATAGAATATTTATACTGTCAAACTGCAACTGATGTATATAATTTAAAACAGAACAGAATATTTGAAAACACAAGAAACTTGTTTATCATTCAAGTTCAACCGTACATTAAATGTCTAACATTGTCATCTACTTCTGTTGTTTATTTTTTGGTGCTGCTTAACTCAATGACCCATGTTAAGACAATTTTTTAATTCCCCCATGAATCAAAGGACTTTTTTGTCTATAAAATCCAATACTAATGGAATTAGGTGGGATGAACCAAATTAATCAACCTGTAGGCCTTTCCCTTATGGCTAAGGTGACGTCCAAATTTTTAAAAAATTTCAAAACCCGATATTTCATGGTAGATGGATATAATTGAAAATAGTTTTCGCGTTTTTGATATTGCTAAAAATAAAGTCGTCTCACGTCGGTGAAGAAAACACGGGACCACTTTAGGATCCTCCTTAATAGAACACAGTTTAAACTATCCAAATCCATTAATACATTTTCGAGTAATTTGCTGGACACATAAAAAGTAGATAAGTCTTAAAAATATAGCTGATGCCACCTGGCAAATTACGATATTACTTACCTGGTGGGTTACTGACATTCTGAAAGCTTTTGCATCGAAGATTATCACCAACTGAATATCTGCTCAAAGCTGCAGTCATTTCTTTTAGAACCTCTTCCTCATATGCTCTCTGAATATCTTGATTGGTTCTAGCCGAAAGATTATGCTGCCACAGTTTCGACTCTTTTCGCTTCTTATATTTTCTTTTCTTGTTTTCCTAAAAAATATACTGTAACTATAGCGCCGAACGCAAATGAAAAGGTGGCACCTGGGGCGGAGCAGGATTACTTTCAGCACTAGCTTCATCATCACTCCCACCAGAATTTGATGTTGAAGATGTAGATTCCTCTTCGGTGCATTCTTCAGAAGTAGCATCGGAAGCCTCTGAACTGTCTTCGCCGCCTCTGTTGGCGTAATTGCTCAACAAGCCCAATTTCGGGCGTGGAGGAATTATTTCGAAACCGTCCCACCAGAAGGATTCTTTGCACATGAACTTTTTAACGGTAACATTCGGATCTAAAAGCAAATGGTATTTTAAAAGTACAATTATCCCATTTTCAAATTCGAAATTCGTTTATTGATATCTCAAGTAGGTAAGTAAGCATTCAAACGAATATCTACCTATTTTATTCACAAAGATATTTCCCAAACCAACCACCACGTGGTGCTGCTAATCGCTTAAATAACAGTTTTGTGTTTTAGTTTCATGCATAGAAAAATGAACTAACGTAATTGTTCTATGGTTTCATGTACGTGACAACTGAGATAACCTATAAGAATATACAAACAAACATAATATTTAATTTTATCTATACATATATTTTATTTTATGTGAGCTGAAATGGCTCCACCACCAATTGTCACGGGTTTATCGCCCAACGAAGGACCCCCAGGCACAAGAATTAAAATCAGGGGCGAAAACTTCGGAACTCAGCCTTCAGATTTAATAGGACTTACAATTTGTGGAATGGATTGTCTTTTAGCCTCTGAATGGAAGTCGCCGAATAAAATTATAGCAATATCCGGACCTATAAAAGGCAAGGGAAATGTAATTGTTACTACTAAACTGGGGGGAACGGGAACTTGTAATGTTACATTCAAAGGGTACATGCTACCAAATATTGGACCATTAAAAGAAAGTGCTGTTTGGGTAGAGGAAACAGTGTTTTCATGGGGAAGGAATGCATTGAGTCCAAACAGTTTTCAACAGGATGACCCACTTGGATTATCTGTAGAGGAAAATGAAAATAAAATAGGTGAAGAAGACTTACAAACAAATTTTCCAGGTAGGTAATCAAACACTTTGATTATTTTGATTTAAATATTAATGTTTTTTAAATAATCATTTTCCATATTTAATTATATTCTACAAGTTGTTGTTTGAGTTGTAACAGCATATCTGAAATATTCAACTTTTCATGTGTTGGTATATGCTCCCTTTCGCACACTGTTGTGTGGACTACATAATTCTTGCAACAAATTATGCCCCCCAAAATTATTTTACAGGTTTCTCTTTATTTTTCCAGTAAAATTCAGGTGGGACTCTACATTTGTAATTTTTTTCAAAAATTTAATAGTTTTGGAGATGAGGTAGGGGGAATGGGTAAAATTTTTTATATTTTTGTTAATATCTTTAAAATATGAATAAATACATATTGTACACGATGTGTTAGAAACAATTTTAATTTTATATTTTCCATTTAATTCTGTAATTTGCCCTCCAAAATTAATAGTAAAGGTTTCTCATTATTTTTCTGGTAATTTCAGGTGACATCCTATATCTCTAATTTTTTTCAAAATTTTGCTTCATATAGTTTTGGAGATAAGGGGGGGGAACAGTCGATTTTTGTAGCTTTTCCCCCAAGAAGTACCGCTCAAAATGAAAATTTCTTCATTTACGATATATACTTCTCATTGGGTCACCAATCACCAAACTATAAACTGATACCAAATTTCAACCTTTTCCGTCCAATAGTTTAGAAGAAAATTGCTGTGATGTGAAAGAGGGAGAAATCCAGAATGATATAAGAGTATTTGTATATTGTATATACAGAACCTTAAAAATAGTGTTTCACCTTCTAATATACTTCTTAAGTCAATTATCATTTCCTAAAAGATACTTGCATGATATTGGTTGGTACCAAACCACTAATTCCAAATACTACACTCCTAAAACAATAACCTTAAATCATAATTTGCATCAAATGAGGTTTATATAGCTTTAAACATATCTCCTTTGTTATTCTATTTATAGAATAGGCAGTATTCAAAATGTCTTGCACTTGAACAGTTCTGTCAACTCTAACGAGAACTTGTTGAAATTTTTATGTGTTAGTAACTGAAAATCAAAATATTTTCTACAAACTTATCAAAAATGATTACATAATCTGCATTATGCTTAAATAAGAAGTGAGTAAAGACTCTGATTGTTCTGGCATATACTTCCAATATGCATGCACCAACCATTATTATGAAAAATTTTCTATATACAAACATATCTAAGGTTAAGAACTATGTTATGAGAACAAAGGAAATTACAGAATCCTTGATAATTACACAGGCACTTTAATTCAGGCTGTAGAGACTGACTTTTGCACACCCTATATTAATCAGCTGCTTCAACTTCTGCAACATTAATTGTTTATATTCAATATACAGGGAAAAACGGCGACATAACAAGTACAAACTTCTCTTCTGGCTGGTTTTTGCTAGAAAACCATCAGTCCACAAGCTTCAATGACCTTCAGGCTGGCCTTATCCATCTTCGACGAAAAGTTCAAGGCCAAAAAGAAGGCCAACTGTCTTTCCTTAAAGCCAACATAGGATCCATAATTGATCAAATCGACACCTTAATGCATCTCCGAGAAAAGCACGAGACAGATTTAGAATCTTTTGGAACAGATCCTACTCGAAAGTTGGAAAAATCCATTAAAGAATCTGAAAGGGAAGCACGGAAACTATTCGACGATGTCCTAGCTCGAAAAGATCGAGCTGAAAAAACTAGAAACGCTCTTAATGTACTTACAAGGTTCAGGTTTTTATTTTGCCTGCCTTGCGTCATTGATAGAAACGTAAAAAAGGGCGAATACGACATCGTAATCAACGACTATATGAGAGTAAAAAATCTGTTTCACAAAACTGACATTCCGTTATTTCGAGACGCCTTGAACGAGATCGAAAAACGTATAGTTGAACTGCAAAAGAAACTCCATCAAGATCTGCAAACTATGCCAATCACAGTTGAGCAGCAGAAGCGCCTGATTCGGTACCTCGTGAACTTGGATTCGCCATACGATCCAGCTTGGGATGCCATAAAAAGTCGATGCGATTACATCAATAAGAAGTTCAAAGACATTTACAATTACAATAAGGCGCTTGATAAGCCAGACAGTGCGAAGAAGTCAGGTTCAGCTACGAAGTATTCCAAATTCAACACCTCGAATGTGGTTGAAGTTAACGTGGTACCGGCTTGTGTGAATTTCATTGAAGAGATTTGCATCGTGACTTCGGAAGTGTTCCCGGATCTATGGAAGATCGGCCAGGCTTATTTTTCCGGGGAGTTGCAGGTCAAAGTTGAAGCTGGACGACAGGTAAGAACTATTTATTATTTTTTGCATATAACAATAATTCATATCCCAAGTATCATATAAACTGAGGCATTTAACAGCTCTAAAAAGAAATCAGATAAATAATGCATTTATTTGTCTAATACCCTTCACCAATTTTTTATTTGTAATAACTTCTGTTTTTTCATAATCAGTTTTCTTGTCATATGTCAATTACTGAATACCAGTTATCAATTTTGACATACTGAGCACCATTTTTTTGTTTCCATAGAAAATAAATATTATATTATACTAATATAAATGAACATGTCTGTTTACTTTAAAAATGGGTTGAAAGATGTTTGCCGGAAAATAGTAAACAATTGCTAACAGTTGCCAAACTTCTTTCAGTTGTAATAAGATGTAAATCTAGACATGGTAAGCATTGACTGAACAGCGATACTTTACGCCGTTCATGTCCAGCAGGCAACAGCGAAAGTCTGTTTATTTACATTTTGAATTGAGGTTAACTTCATAATTCATATTGTGTAATGTGTTTTGGGTGTTGAAACTTGTTTAAAATCAGTGATTATTTTGTATAAAAGTAAAAACCAATAATAACGTGTTATTTCAGTGTTTAACAAGCAGGAAAACGGCATATTCGTTTGCCGAATTATCTTCTCCCCGGTAAATGTCAGATCATAAACGTGTTAACAAAAGGTCATTTAAGCAGTAAATAAAACTACATTTGACGTGAATAAATAAATGTTTCGATAATTACTGTTACATATTAGTAATTAAGCCACTAATTGTTTTTGTTATTGTGCAGATCTATTAATGATTTTAATATATTTATATTTATGGATTAGATACGTAGTTGTATTATTTTGAATCTGAATAACATGAGCTTTAATTTAATGCAGATTGGACGCTACTGTTGGAGCCGGAATATTTGTAAACATATATATTTGTGCCTCTGTCTATTTTTGTCTCCTGCTTCAACCCATTTTTCGTTTGGTCGTATATGTAAGTGTCAGGTCCATTTATAGTAGTAGTCATTGGTAGATAGTATTAAAACAATGTTAGCAAAAAAACTGGTGTTGATCAGATTTTCCTTCACCATTAAAGCATTCTGAAGCAAGAGGAGCAAATATAAACATACTTAAGTATTTTCGGAATGTTTGAGGAGACACATAACAAGTTCTATAAGGCTTCTAGTGGTCCAGGCAATTTCAACAAACCATACACACACATTTTTTGTTCTTGTATGCATCAATTTATCAAAATATGAGCATCGAATACTTAAGACATTTACACAACAATTGAGTATCCACCATATTTATTCTTAATTTTATTTCAATATTTATTCAATAGGTGGAATACAAGCACATGGTACTCTCCGTCATAGAAACCTTCTGCAAGTACATCAGAGCCAGTATCATACCGAACACCCTCGACAAATCTGAACGATCCCAGTTCGGCACATTAACGACACCTGACCGTGAAGATATCGCAGTCTACTTACCAGAAATGCTACGTTCCGTTCGTTCTACCTACGCCACCCTAATCAAACTAGACCTACCCAACGAAGCGCTAGACATAGTCGGTCGTCTCCTGCTCGATCTCCGAATCCACTGCATGAGCATTCTGTTCCAGCAAACCACAGAACAAGTCAAACAGTTGCCAGAAATATGGAACATCAATTTCGCGGGGAAGTACACAGGTGTCACGGAACTACCATTGAAGTTCCTTCAACTTATTGAAGATGTTATACAGATAGTAAAGGAATCTGCTTTATCAACAGAGCAAAGGGAAAACGTCCTGCTGGAAAATGCCGCCGCTAAAAAGGAAATAGAATCCCAACTGCAAAATATCCTCAAAGCTTTCCACGACGTTCTTTACAATTTATCGTCTAGTGAAGATTTCGATGACGACGAAGGATCACCTGTGGTGTCTCAGTTGATCGGGACGCCTGTCAACAGTCATAAATCGAACAATAACACCCTGTCTCACATTCCAACGTGGGAACATCGATTGCTCATAACACTTTCTAATTGTATTTTCACAAAGAACACAATTCTAGACACGATTCGTGAGAAATTCGTCAGCACTGGATTTTCAACAGTAGATGTGCCCATTAGAAACTCCAAAATCATGTTAGACAACCTCGAGAAATCGATTCTGGAGAAGTATTTAGAGCAAAAAAGCGACCCACTCGTCGGTACTATCGAACCCTCAATGTATTTGGGCAGGTTCGACTGGGATATGACCATAACACCAACTGACATCAGACCTTATGCTAAAGAATGTATCAACAATCTCATTAGTGTCCAATCTGAAATGAATACTATTAGTGTTATGCTCCTGGACAGTGTTTTACCGAAAATCGTCGAGACAATAGCTGAAGAGCTCTATAGACTAATGTCTTGTGTCAAAAAGTTTAGCAAAGAGGGCGCCCAACAAGCCAGAGTCGATATCGGAGCTTTAAAGGAATTTTTTGACGGGTACCTTTCGGAAAACGCTAAGATGTATTTTAAAGAAGCTTTGGAAACCATACCGGCTTTGGACAAATCGGAAATGGTTTTAGTGGAGGATATCATTAGACAATGCAAGGGTAGAATGAGAACGCAGTTGTTATGCTTGAAGAAAAATCAAGCTAAATGAAGTAATTTGGCGAAATTGTACATTTTTTACTAGCTTTGTTTGTAGAAGCAATATATAGACCATTCGGGTTTTCAGCACTAAGTGCCTTGTTATCTTTACTTTAGCATCTACTTCTGTTATGTATATCGATAAAGTATTACCTATGATTTTGCATTCACATTGAAGTCAAATAAAAGCCCAAAATTTATTATCAACTACGGAACTACGCCATTTTTGGAATCACCTTTCTACTGTTTGTAATACCTGCAAAATACATCTAATATATATTCATGTATGTTACTGATCAAATGTCAAAATATAAATTAGAGAATTTAAATTTGGGAAAATACTTGAAAAAAAGTAAGCAGTTGTTTAGTTAATCATTTGGACAAATCACTTTTCTACAATTAATCGTACATAAATATATCATAATTCTAACCGTCTAGCTGTTATTTACTAAAATTATTATAACATTCCTTGATTAACAATAAATAAACATACTAAGGGTTTTAAAGAGACTTGAATGTTAATAGCTTGTAGTTGAGGTTTTCAACTCTCATGTCCTTCAAATATATGAGACTTCGGTTTCAAACAACTTTTTAATGAACAATCAAAGCGTATAGGGACAATAATTGATATATAAACGATTAATCCTACTGCCTGCGCCAACTTTTTTTTTAAATAAAAATAAACCAAACAGCATTACATGATGTTATTTTGTCAGAGCGTTGTTTCAAGGTCTTTTAAATTTATTTAAACTGTCTAACAACAAAGCTAATAAAATAAAATGGGTACACTTTAAAAATTATTATTATCTCTTGTTTTTTATTGAATTTCTATTTATTAAACAGCTTTATCATTTAAAAATATTTCAAGTTAGTATGTTTTATACAAATTATTTGGTAATTATTGTTCTGGTTTTTCAATGGGAGTTTTTCACATCACTTTTAATCTGATACACATGATTATTTGAATTTATATGTGAGTCAATCTGTAGACGGCCAATTGCAAACACATTTTATGTGTTACAAGAAACAAATGAGAGAAATTCCATTGAACAATCATGACAATAAATACAATCCTGTATATGTATATTAAGTCCATATCAAATTTTGAATTTAAAATTTCTGTGATGTAATATAGCGAATAAAAATGTTTTATTTATATTTTTTTTAATTATTTTTCTATGGATCAAACATTGCTGAATTATCACATTCAGTTGCTGAATGCAGGCTGATTAAATGCAGGTCACTCAATATTTAATGGTAAATTTAAAGTTTTTAATTGTTCTTATTTAAACAAATTCTGTTAGCCAACTTGACAAATCTGTATGGTATGTCTGAATAAATCGAAAGACAGATCACATGTCCAATCAAACAAGTATGTTTTTGTTTTCGTGAACTTACCCCGGGCCACAAGTCGTGTCAGTCGCTCTGGGAATAACAACTGAGGAGGCTCCTCTTCTATGTGGTGTCGAAAGGTTTCCAGCATGGCAAATATTGCAGAATGCTTGATATCTTTGGTGCAAACCTTAACATTATATTAAAATAAAATTTAATAATATATCTGCAATCCTATCCAATTACGTGTGTAAACTCTTAAGGTGACTCAAAATCAAATTTTAAAATGGTTAAAAATAATGCCTATTGGATCAACTTGAGCATTAAAGCGACATCTGATGCTAAATAGTAAAACATAACTAGAAGAAGATTTTACAGTAAAAGCAGTTTCTTCATTTTATTTTTAATTTTTCGTTAAAAATTTTTATTTTTGATGGAAACGCTCCGTAATTGGTTGAAACGCTGGTGACGTCAAATGAATGTAAACAGTGCAGATTGGCATTCGCCGTTATACGAATTCGTATGTTGTTTTAGATTTTTGAGCCAATTTGCTATTATTATTATTAACACAATAGTTAGATATTGTCATAAATCTGATTATAATAATTTAGTTTGTGAATATCTGATCACAAACTGGAGATAAATTTCATGCAAGCTGAAAACAACAACCTTGAAAAACAATGCCGCGGAATTTAAAAATCTCAAAAAACAATGTAATTCCTTTCAGAAATCGCTTCTGTTTATATCAATATAATGGAGAAACTTTTTAAAAAATATTTATAGACTCTAATAATTACTTAGGGAGTCGCCTTTTGAGATTTGAAGGCACAACTTCATGTGTCAAAAATATTTTCAGATTGAATTTCATTTTGTACTTCATGTAGTTTTTGTGTCCTTTTTCATCTGTAATTCAATGTTTTTTACAGTTAATACGAGTAGAGTACCCAATTATTATATTTTAAACATAGGTTTTGCCATTATTATTCCTGACTGGACCATACAATGTAAGGGTTTAGCTCTGTGGGAGCCCTTGTCAGGTTTTCAGGCCCGTGGTTGGAGTCGTGGCGAGAGTTTCCCATGAATTTCCTGACCGTCCAGGCTGTTCCTAGCAGGACGGCTTTTTGCATTAGTTGATAAACATGTTCGTCCAGACCGAGGCATTACCGATTGTGATAGTTCAAGTTTCAGCGGTATTTTAAATTGTTTAATACTACCCCTGTCGTTGACATAACAATTGGTACAGTTCGTGTGTTGTTCATGTCCCATTGAGTCTTTATTTGAAATTCCAAATACCCACATTTGGTTATTTCTCAGCCTGCTTGATATGTTTATATTATTGTTGTTAGGAATTGCTATGTCAATTAAAGTTGTTTCCCGAAAAACTTTATCTACCAAAACTATATATTGTCTATTATGAGCAACAGTCCGATCAGTCAGTATCGTGCGGTCCCAGTACAGCTTGTAGTTGTTATTTTCTAAAACGGATTATGGTTTGTATTTATGGTATGGTAATCTCATCGACTGTGATAGTAAAAGTTTAAGTGCTAGTTCCTGGTGCAGTATTTTTGCCTTGTATTCAGTTGCAGCGAACGGTTGACAACCTCCTGTGATATGCTGGATAGATTCAGATGTTTGGCAACCGTACCTGCATCTGTCGTTAACAGAAGGGTCTTTAACGATGTACTTTAAATAGTTCTTAGTTGGAATTACTTGATCTTGGATTGCCAATATAAAACCCTCCGTTTCAGGAAACATATGAACCGAGATCAACCAGTAGTTCGACGCTGCACTGTCGACATAATCTTGATTGACGTCATTTATATGTCTTCTATGAAGGGACTTCTCTTTCCATTTCAGCAGGTTCTGATCAGTGGTTTGGTGGCTTAATTGGACGTGTTGTTTTGTCAGTCGCATTAGTGTTGAGTCATCAACCTGACATATGACTCTGTGTAAATCTGAAAATTCTGCTAGTTTCTGGAAATGATTACGCAAAATAGAAATTTGTTGATCTCTCCTTCGTCATACCGAGGCAAAGTTGTACGTTCGACAGAGCTCTTTGGATGGTGATTTTGAGCTTTTGTTAGTAAAATTAGAACTTTTCGTTGTAATTGTTCAATGTCAGTCTTGTATTATGGTTAGTTTACAGGTTATATTTAAAGTCTGATACTCAGTATACTTCTTAGTTTTGTTTATGGATAGGTACTTGCCAACGATAAGTTAAAAACACATTGAAGACTTACATCAAATTCATCTTCACACACAACATTTGAAGAGATACACTCTTTGGATCTCATGGTGTTAATTGCAACCACTTTTGCCGTCTTTTAGGAGTTGTTGGCACAAAAACAAACACTTTTTCAGGGTAAATTCATGGGCGTACCGAGGGGAGGAGCTGCCCCCTGGACCTGAAAAACCTGCCATTGGCCTTTAAATTTCCCATAAAATTGCTGACTTGCCCCTCCCCCTGCACCAAAAATTTTCTGATGTGTCCCTCTCTCTAGGACATTTTTTCCGATTTGCCCTCCTCTGGTACAATTATTTTGCTAAATTTGCCGTTCGCTAAACCAAAAGCTGGGTACGCCCTTGGATAAATTATAGATAGATTTGTACATTGAAGCACTATGCACCAGTTATATACCATTTTATTATAAATTGAAGGAAGAATTCGAAAAAGTTTAAAAAATAGGTTCAGCTTTTGTTTATTAAACTGCATTTTTTGCTCGTTGTAATAACTTTAATCGAAAACATAGCAGATCTACGGGAAATATCAATACATTGCTCATATAAATTCATAATTAACAATTTAAAATTTCCATATAGTAGTCAAATAGCCTATTCTTTACTGTCTACAGATTCGATGTCTTTCTTGAGATAAATATGATATGAAAGTATATTTATTTAAAAAAATGGTTCAACTGTTTAGATCGAAAGCAGTTTACACTGTTATCACCCCGAACTAATGCTTAAAAAATATTTTACCATATGCTGTCGAAACTGACATCCACAAAAGTCCTCCAACAGTTGGAAACGGTAGGATCTCTCTCCGCAACATGGGAACCTGCCAATCGGCAGCGGAGCTTTCTGGGCATCCAGTGTGAAAAACTGCGGTGTGTCAGGATGATATCGACACCAACCGATTTGATTTGCCGGAAAATATCTCTTGCAGGTCAAGCAAAACAAGAAGTGGACGTTACCCCACAAGTGCCAGTAGACTTTCCTCCAGGTTTTTAAACTTTTGTGCAGCTTGGTTATGTATTCGTTTATGTTCCATGATGTATCTCTTTAAATATTGAGAAAATTAGCCAGATTTAAATTTTAGCAACTGGTCTCTTAAGTAACATGAACTTGGAAGATACCAGAGACTTTATAATTAATGATGTCACAATTTTTTATAAATTCTGGATTGAGGTTTTAATTATATACTCACTGACAAAGGCCATGGCAACAGATTCCCATGGGTCTCTATAAATGCGTTCAAACTAACTCGAACAACATGAGGCCGAGCATTATCTTGTCAAATATGGAATCCATGAGCCGATTAAGGTAACGGAGTCCATACGGCTCCACTACTTCCTGAAGATAACGTTGCGCTGTCATGTTGACTCGAACAAAAACTAAAGGTGACCTACTTCCATGTGCAATATCACCCCATATCTTAACGCCTACTGTCCGGTGTACATGTCGCTGAACATCAAATTGAGGTTGACGTCATCTAACACTTCTTCGGCCATCATGACCACCGAAAAATCGAAATTCATCAGAGAAGACGATCCAATGCCATTCCACATTCCAATGTTCTCGTTCTCTGTACCACTATGGTCGATGATCAGCGATCTGAGGTAGCACTAGATGGGGTCGGTAATGCTCCAGTCCAAAAGACATTATACGATCGATCTCTTAGACGTCGATCTTGAACTTCATTTGTGCGCCATCGGCGTCCGGTGCTTACTCTTCCTACTCATCTTACTTTGGGTATTATCAAACTACTACAAGATCTCATAGCAGTTAGATTTCTCGAAATGAGCCCGTCTCCCGTAAACCAATAATTGCCTCTTTCAAATTTATTTAGCGATACATTTACACGTACTCTAGACATTTTAACATTACTAAACATAGATTTTGGATCCCATCTAAATTTTCAAAAAATGCAAAAAACGACTACAATATTAATTGATAAAAAAAAGTTTACATGAAAAGACATTCACCAAACTTTACCAAATTTTAATAATGTACTCCTTACTAGAGCACCTATGTTTTACCAAGACAATATTATTGTTAAACGTTTTCTTCTGGGTTGTGATTTCTTTGTCAGTGAGTATAAAATGTATTATATTGTCCTTAATATTTTTTGCTAGAAATACATTTTCCAGTACGGAGCAACAGCTGATAAAAAAGAAGCAACGATACATAACAATTATTTATTTTAACCAAATCGTTGGTACGTAAAATATGTCTACAATAAACAACAAGGATTGTTTGAAAACAAACTTTTGAAAGCTTTAAAAAACCCAATATAAAGATACAATGAAATAGAAGTAACAATTTTCAACTGGAATGCCTTGAACATACAAATACAGTATGGGCTTCTGAAAATGTAGATCAAGTAGCTAATAGGGATTTTATTCAATTGAATCATGAAATTCTTTTTCAAAATAAAGAAATTCACCGAATTCAAACCAGTTATGTCATTTGACGCCAAACTTTCAATATGAACCAACTTCAAGTAATGATCTTAATTATTACATCACAACATTATTGATGTCACACCAATTAGCTAAAGTATGTACATGTAACCAATTTTCACATATATTAAGACGAAGATTAATAATTCTTCAATGAATTTATCATGCAATAGTGACTAACTTCCATAGCACGGAGAATCAGCTTTTACAAAAAAGTGAATCATCTAGTGATGTTAGTTTTTTATCAGGAGTTCCTAAAGAGATGACTTCTGGTCCTCAGGAGTTCCTAAAGAGATGACTTCTGGTCCTCTCAAAACGATTAGGCCTTTTATTTTCATTACTGTAGCAAAACTGGCAAGTCAGTGATATATTAGGAAGCGCATCATTTTGTAATCCTGTCTTGGGCGCACTCTAACGGTTGGTTTAGTCAACAGCGTAACCTGGCATTAACATCAAAACTTTCAGTCAGTTGGTAGCAATGCTCAGTTGCAACAATATTTTAATCTTGAACCCAAAGAAAATAGTCTCGAAACTAGTCGTATTATAGTAGTATTAAATAAAGTGTTAGAGTAGAGTAGAAAAGTGTGCGAATGATGGCGTCGTGAAGCATAGTTTGTAAAATACGTATCTAAAAAGATGCAGTTTTGTTTTCAACTAAGGTCATAAAGCACTTTGGAATGTAAACCGTTGAAAGTGTTAGTTAGTACGTCGAAGTAGTAAAGTCCTCTTATTAGTTTAGTGTCTTGTAAAAGATCTTAGAAGCAACGTTTCGTACACATAGCATTGTTCATAAAGCTTCGTGAATGTAGAACAATTGCTGGAAGAAATGTGATGAAAATTCATAAAGCTTTTGTAAGTAGAATTTTCTTGGAATACAAAATAGGCGTCAGTCGCCCATTCTAGTTTTTGAACATTAGTGAAATGAGTAGTGTTGCATAACTTCGTAAGACTCAAAAACAACATTTTATGGAGAAAATTGTAATTGTTGAAAATCGCTAAACTTTGTTATTATTGAAACTTGTTATTGAAAGTACCCGCAAACGCGAAGGGAAATAATAGATTGTGTTACAGCACTCGTATGCAGAGTTACTGTTCGATCCAGAGAAAATCAGTAGTTCCCCCAGGGAAACAAGGTCCTTACCAGAGCCGGAGAAACCCCTACGTAAGCATGGTCCTGATTTAAAACAGCACAGCCTCTAATAAACAGGTTGCTGGCTCGATCCGAACTAATAACACAGCCCCTTTGTCTTGAAGGTCAGATTCGAGCCTGATTGAACACACAACTATCTCTTTGTATTCAAGGATTGACATTTAAAAATTAAACGCAAAAATATGTTTTTAGGATTAATGCTTTTAGAATGCATAAATATAGGGTACATTAATATATAGGAAAAAATGTACAACTATAGCTGATACTTAAGGCTCATACTAGACTCAAATTTAGCTCGCTAATTTATACAGGACGTTCTAGGAAAAAATCCAAATTCAGAATTTTTAAATACGAATAACTTACAAAAAATGGCTCATAAAATCAATAATCTGGTCACTCTGAAAGAGGCAAGACATTCTATATTTTTTCATCTATATCACTGTGCTATGAAAATCAATTAATTACACCAGCCAACAAAAAAAAGGTATATGAACTGTACATATGAGAAATAGTTTTCAATATATTTCTGCCTCTTGAATTCGAATCAATCGTTAGCTTTCCTCCCTCGCCCTTCAGTTTTTCGTAAATCGTTGAAATCCTTCAGACAACCGTTAAAAGACCTTGAGAAAAATGGCGATTTCAACAACTGAGGGGTGAGCAAAACTAACTATGAATTCGACTAGAATAGACAAAAATACACCGAAAACCATATGTCACATGTAAAGTGCACATAACTTTTTGTGTTGGCTGCTGTTCTTAATCTCACGCTATATAGAATGTATCACTGCCCTCTAACGTATAAAATAACACAAACTCACCTTATATGAAGACTGACAATTGAACCGTCAGGCTGAAGCCGCATGCATGGTGGTATACACGGAATTTTCGATGCAACTTCGGGAGAAAGTATCAACAAACATTTCTCACATTTGAAAACCGTCGCCAAAGAGCACCAGTGCCCTCTAACGCTTTCCGGTTCAGGCTCGGCCAACGACTGGATCATTTTCGAAAACAGACGTGACTGAATTTTATCTTTTCTATCTTTTATCGATTCTATCTCTGTGTTTGTATACATGGCTGCCAACCTTTGAAGTTTATACGTCTTTATTCTTATAACTTCATGATTACACACATTTTTCTTACCTAGTGAGTATGGTGTCGTTTAGACAAGACAGATTTGTGCTGGTCTTCAAAATTTCGTTCATATGTTCATGACAGTAGAGCAAACAGTCGTTCAGAAGTGGCTCCATCTGTAAAAATGCAGCAGAAACTAAAATCGGGATGACGCATTGCGGGTCTAGTTGTGGCCAATCGGCTTCAAGTACCGAATCTTTCTTCACCCATTGCATCAGCCATTCGAATATGCTGATGTCACAATGGACTGAGATATCCATATCCTCTAAGCGTTGACCTATAAAATTAACTGCTTTTGGAAAGGTTAGTTAATTTGTAAAGGTTTACCTTGTGTTACTTCGGCAAAGTAACCCATTTTCTCAACAAGAAGTTTTTGGTTGCACACGAACGTTTTCTTCATGTTCTTGATTTCATCACAAACATGGATATCCACGTCGGAGCTGGGAATGTACCAAAATTATGTCCAAGCCAACACACAAGTGAAAAAGAGTTCATTGTGAATTCTTTACAAAGACTTACTCAAGAAGTCCTACAAATTATGTCTTAAGATGTTAGTTTCAAGAAGTCTTAATTATCAGCTCCTGAAGACAACATTTAAGAAGTCAGAAAAATAAAATCACAGTCTTTTTACGGACTTTTTGGAGACGTTGGAAAAATGAAATCTTTTTTTTCTGATCTTTTGATTCTGTTAAGTAATGCATACATAAGTGTAAGTCGTAACCTAATATTTGTTGGTGGTCCTATTTAACATCCACTATGAACTCAACAGGCAGTACTCTTTATTATTTATTTGTATATCACAGAATAGATTTATGTTTTAAAAATATCAACATTTTGTTGAAGTCAAATCTGATATAGTTTTTCTGGTGTGTCATTTTATTGACATACAAATAAAATTATATCATTTCGAAAATTTGTACACTTAACTCCAGCCAAGGCCGTAGTCAACGCAGAAGGGGGGGGAGTTCAGCCCCCCAAATTAGGGATTAAAGATTCAATTTTAACGAAGTAACAACTTTTTTCATAAGAATATTATTTTATTCTATACATTTCTTATAAACTGGAAATACATGAATAGAAAAATGACTTTTGCGATCCTAATCATTTCATCGCAATCTTCAAAAACATTGTGGCCCCCTAAAAAATTTCTGGTTGCGTCCTTGACTCCAGCTAAAACGTACAATGATTGATAGCGACAGATTTGGAGTTGAAAAGTTTCTAATTCGCCCCCTCCAAGAGTCTCAAGATCTATCAACAAGTAATCCGGTCAAAATTCGTCCTTTAAGTATATTTTTAAGGAAATCAACAAAATACTTCTTTTTGGTATCTATTGAGAATTCATGAATTCTTTAGGTAACGCATTCGACGTCTTGAAGACTTCTCCAAGAATTTTTTGGCTCTGTTTTCTTAAATCTGTACTGTTTAAGAATTCATAAATAAGATATTTTGTTTGATAGAGTGTGGAACATGTTTTAGTAATCTGCTTTATGCATTCAAATGATAATTGTGACATCTCTTGTTGCATTATGGATTTTTTGGGAATACAACTACACTTGAGCAATAGCCTATATATTAATTTCGTTTGAGAACGGGGTCTGATTTAGATCCTGCAATGCTTCAAAGTTGTGAAAAGTGTATTCCCCAAAAAACGTAAATACAAACTGCCGTATGCATATTCCAAACTTACCTCGCTTTTGCCATGGTAGCTTTCACACAGGTATCACTAGATCGTCTTTTCGCTACTAACTTTTCACTTGTCGATAGATTCACTGAAGAAGATGAACGCGTAATTTGGGGCTTGTCTAAAACGATAGAAGTTTCAGATTGATTGGAAGTGAACAAGCATATTGTTACCTGATATTTTCGGGGGTTGTTTCTTAATTGAGACAGCTGCCTGTTGTACCAAATATGGAAGTACAGAATCCAGCAATCCTTCCGACAGCACTTCACTGAGTTTTCTCTTGAGTGGTTCGGCGTCGGCATTTTTAGTCGATGGCCTGCTAGTTTCTGAGGAGTATTAATAGTGGGTGATTAGGGTCGAATTTAAAGTCGCCCATGAGCAGAAGTGGTGTGAGAGGAGTTCGAGATATGAGTAACCTACAGTTAGAGTACTTTAAACCAGCTTTTTAGAATCTCTAATGATTTAAATATTCCACCAAATATTTGAACTTTATAGAATTTTTCGAAATTCGATTCATTTGGAAGGAGCGAAGATAGGTCTTACTCTTAAACAATATATTGCGTTTGAATGCTTCATCAGATCTCAAAAGCAGATATCAAACAGTTAATTTATTTCAATTCACTAAAAAACTTATATCTAAAGTTGAAATCTAAAACGACATGAAGTTTAATCTCTAATTCCCTAAAAGCGATTTTCAGAATTAGTAGGTGATACTGAGCTACCTTTATTCAAATCTTTCCGACTGCAATACTTTGAGAATGTATATCAGAAATGTTAATTTTGAATCTTGGTGGATAGCGTCAATAAAATTACATCAGTTCATAAATATCGCAAAAAGAACAATGACAACCTTTTGACTTTATTCACAAATATGTGCGTACCTAGGGGGTATATGAAAAACCTTCACTGAGCATTCAATGCTTTCCATAAATTTGCTGGCTTGCTCCCCTAAGCCAATTTTTTGTGATTTGCCCCTACCTACATTTTTTTCTGATTCTAAACCAAAAGCTGAGTACAGTCATCTTCCCAATAATAACATCAAATTCAAGTTAGTTGTTTTCTTGGACTTCCATTACCTCGAATCTAGTTGATCTCACGTTTTCATGGGCGGATCTAAGGGGGGCGATTGCCCCCACCGAGAGCCTCAAAGTTAGTAAATTTAATATTAAAACGAGGTAATCTTAACTCCAAGAGCCTAGAAGAAAGCAACTTCTATGGGTTTTAACCTCAAAATGACTATGTTGAATGTAATGAAATGTGAATAGGTAAAATAATCGCCCCACTGAAGCATGAAATCCCCCCGGAAGCACGTGTCTGGATCCGCCCCTGCACGTTTCGAGCCAGATCTGAAGATGAAAGTCCAAGACAACTCCGAGCAGAAAGTTGCACACACACACCTCCAGACTAACTAATCACTAATCTGAGGTACAAATACTGGAGTCGAAAGGCACAAATTAGTCCCGTTATAGTATACAATCTAGAATACTTCAGAAAAGAACTTTCAGGTTCGATGTAAGTAATCATTTTTTACGTCATGAGCCACTAATCTATAATGACAATTTGATCTACCTTTTTTATCATCTTGTATTGATACTTCAGATGTTTGGCAGCATACACTGTTTTCTTTTAACAAATTTTGCGTCTCTTTCTTCTTGAGCCAATTGACTGCGTCTGTTAATCCTCCGGACATCAACACTCCTTCTACGCTATCTTGAATCTATAATAAAAACAAAAACGTTGCAACAGGAACAAACAAGCATGTTATATAAAAGTTATGTATTCGAAGTAACCAGAAGCGTGAGCAAACGGATCAGAGAACAATGCGAACCGACCTGATGAGGGACGATGTGACTCTGCTATAACGTCGTCATTTCACTATCTATTCCGGGAGAGATTATGGTTATCAAATACGCGAATCCATACCCGAAGACTACCTGATACACTTAGTATATATACGTTTACTGATTAAAGTCAACTAGTGAGAGTCGGGGAGTAGGTAGATTAAGATCCCCGAGTTTGATCTAGACTTTGAGACTTTTTGATTAGTACTCTACTGAGACTTTGGAAGTAGGCAGATTGAGACCCCGAGTTTGATCTAGACTCTGTTTAATTTTTATTTTAATTTCTTCTCTTTGTCTCTTGAGGATGACTCCATAGCAGGGATCGCAACGTCGAGAAATTAAATAACTTTAGACCCTGTTCCTAATTACTGTAATTACAAAAAGACTTGTCCATTCTTAGTTCAAATAAATTTTAGAATTTTCAAAGGTAATAAATTAATTTTTATATATGGTTGGTGTGACCGTTAGTTATTGTGTAACTGTTGAACGACTTGACGGATTGAAGTTATTATTCAGACAATATCGGATCTCACTTTGTATACATGGTTTTCCCAGAACCGTGTAAGTGAGAGATTGTGCTATTTATGTTTTTATGGCTTAACGGAAGATGGAGAAACGACCTTTGCTGACTCAGCTAATAAATTAAAAACTAATACATATATAAAATTTGGGCTCCTTCGTTATCGCCAACCATATCCAACATCTACATGAGATGGTTCAAGCACATACATCGAAGGGATACTAGAAGCAACCAAAGCTCTGGTTAAATTATTTCGACGACACCTTCATTATTTGACAACATGGCATTTGTGGAGCATCTAAACCCATCACAACCATCCATTAGATTCACCATATGGACGAAACAGAGTGGGAGGACCGGTATCGAAACATTTGCCTACAGGAACGCTACCCACAAAGGGTTATATCTAAACTGCCATCGTCAAAACACTAATTCATAGAGCCAAAAATGTTTGCAGCACACCAGAGGCCCTCAAAGAAGAACAAATGAAATTTAGAGAAGACCTTTTGACATCATTAGCAAGACGTTTAAAGAACTGGATAAACCACTTAGGCAGGAAAAGGAAACCACGATAGCAACTGTATTACTACCATACACTAAAGGCTTGTGGGAAAAGCTTATATGTATTGAACACAGATATGGAATTAAAATGATCAAGAGCAACAACACCAAATAACTGTATATCCAGTATACCCTGTGAATATGGAATTTCTACATTGGGTAGACAAAGTGACCATAGGACACTAGAGTTAAGGAGCACCCCATAGCTAACGAAAGTCTAATTTAGCTAATGACGCATAGACACCATAACATCAAAATTATTCATAAGGAAGAGCACTGGTAAAAAAGAAAATTCATAAAGACGGCATAACATAATCTCGATCGAGAATATAATAAGCGAGCTCGGCGTCCAAATTGAAAATTTTAGACCCTTCTGGAACCACTGCCGCTACGCATCACTGAGAGCCAATGAATGTGACCAGCTACGCATGTCCGAATAATCTGAATTTCCCATCATTCACCTGATGATGACAGCAGATTCCAGCTTTTGAAACATTTTGAGATCAACCATTTCAAGCCGTTGGCAGTCCAAGGAAACTTCGAGATAATAAATTGTCGTATGTTTTTCTTTATTTTCCTGGCAAGAAATACACTGATCATACTACAGATCGGTGCAGTTGGTGATAATAGTATTAATTGTTTGTTAAATGTTTTTTGGTTGCTCATTTTATTGATCTTTGCAATTGACATACTTAACTGTTATTCAATATGGCAATATCATTAGTAATTACATATACTCTATAAAATCAGGTGGGCAGGCAAATGTGGGCGACCCCCCCCCCTTTAAAGTTAATAGGTTAAAATACAAGAGGTAATCTTAGATCCAAAAGCTTGTAAGGAAAGTAACTTCTAGGAATTTAAACTGCAAATAGCCTATTACTGCAAAATAGGTCTCTCCTTTTCCCAGGCAAAATTAGTACAAAATCCCTCCCTAAAGCTCCTTTTCTGGGTCCCCAACCCCTGAATGAAAGTCCTATGGAACCTTTGATTTATTGAAAAAAAATCCAACTTGCTTGTCAACTCAGTATGGCCAGGTGGCGCCACCAACCAACCTCATGAAGCTTTGTTGGAATGGAAAAAGTAATTAATAACAGTAAAGAATAGACAGTAAACTAATAAACCGAAAGACTTGAGTTACATGATCGTAAACAATGGGCAGGGAAGGAATAACTGAATAAAGTAAAGGAGTTTTGTTGCAACAACTAACTCTTGGTAATCAGTTTTATCATCACATTGATGGTATTTGAAGATGCGAGAAGTAAAGACCGACATCATTGATTGTAATAAATAAATATTGGATGTTAGGGTCCAAAACGTCTTATTTATTTATCTAATCGAATTATCTTTATGACCTGTACAAGAGATGATCTTATTTAAACCTAACACACGCCGAATTAATTACATTTGATTTGCATTTTACAAATTTTAGTATTAAAGAAAGAATTGTACGTTATTGTTATTAGTTTTACCTGATAAGCAGTTTTCAGGAAATTAAGAAACTCTTCTATGGAAATATGTGATTTTCCTTTGGTATCTTTGAATGTCGTCGAAACAGAAATTGTTTCGTTGTCACCGTCCATCTTTTCGAAGATTCCAAGCAACTCTTTGATTAGTCTTCCACCTACAACATTCGTTATCGATCAAACGCGGATATAGCTTGCAAATTAATAGATTATAGTAGACTTTTAATTATTATTTACAATAAACTTGCTGCCGTAAAGTTTTAAGATTGGGTACTAAATATTCCGCAGTAAAGTAAAAGAAGTTGTTTAATCAATACTTCTTAGGAAGTTATTAATGATATGTATAACAGTATATTCATCGTAAATCTAATTCTTCACAATCATCAATAGTAAGTCCATTTAAATCTTGTTAATTTTTGTATGACATTTTTTTGATAACTGTCAACAATAAATATACAGGGTCTGTCAGTAGGTGTATATGCTAAGTTTTTTATTTGAAAATCCTAGAAATTATTATCTTGTCATGTTGTCACAGAGTTGATACGAGGATGTATGAAGGTATTGATTAATATACAGTGTGTGTCAAAAATACTGGAAAGGCACAAAAGTACATTTTTTAATGAATTTTACGATTTCCCTCCGGCTATTCGACTGAACCTTGGATTTTTTATTATAATCGTGAAGGTCACGGTTTTTTTAAGTGGGAATCGCGGATTTCAAAAGAGTGAAAATTTTCACGAATTTACGAATTCTGATGAGGTCGAATTAACGTTTACAATGTGAAATTTAATTTTATCGTGGTTTTCGGAAAGATTTTTGCTGCATTTTCTGATTTTTTGTGTGCATTTTTCTTAGTATCTTGTACGAATCTGCCCACACAGTTCGAAATATTTCATGGAATCATTTTTGAAATAATCCTATGTCCGCGACAAAACGTATACCGAAATATTTCATAAAATTTTTAGTCGTGAATATAGGAATATTTGGGAAACATTTCCAGAAAATATTTTAGAACATGAAATATTTTAGAATAATTCTAAAATATTTGATTCACTCTAAAATATTTGACGAAATACTTTTGATATACTACAGAAATATTTGAAAAGATTTTTAGTCGTGAATATAAGAATATTTCGGAAACAGTTCTAGAAAATATTTTAGGCATGAAATATTTTAGAACTATTTTAAAATAATTCACTCTAATATATTTGAAATATTCCCACGACAAAAAAATCATTTAAAATATTACAGAAATATTTCATACAATATTTCGAAAAGTTTTTTGTCACGAAAGTCGAAAATTTCAGAAATATTTTATAATACTTCAAAACATGAAAATTTAAAATATTTCATTAAAATATATTTTAAATATATGTATACCTGCAACAAAAGATCTTTTGAAATAAATTCTGAAATATTTGTGAGGTTTTGTCTCAGACGTGGCAATATTTCAATAAATATTTTGAAATATTTCAAATCAAACAATAATTATTGTAAGAATATTTTAGAAATATTTCGTGCTGTGTGGATGAACAGTTGAATAATTTGACGTTACATCTGCCATTTTGTAATTGGAATTCTAAACAGGATTTAGTTGTTTAAAAAGATTTTCATTTATATCCAATTTGACTCACAAAATTAATAATAGGATATTGGTGAGATTTTCCTGGAAAGTTTAAGTGAGATCCCATATTTTTTAAATTAAAAAAAATTATCCCCATAATCAGCTCTTTCATGTGATATATTAGATACATGTAAAAAAAATACCTTACTTTTCTCAAAATAATGGACTATAGATTACGAGATATGGGGATTAATGGTAGATTTTCTCTCCTAAAATCTGAATTCGCTTATTTACGATATGTATCTCCTGAATGGGTTAACAATTGTGCCTAAATACCAAAATTCAACTTAAAAAACTGACTTTGAGCTTGATATAACCTCGAAGATCACGCGCACGTTCGGAAATAGAATTCTTTGCTCGCTCCAAATCCGGAATAAAATGCGGGTTTTAATTTAAAAAATAACCTTGACTGCCACGACCATAGTCAAGGTCACTATCGAACTTCGAGGAGAAAATTCGGCACCATTCACTCTAAAAATTTCCCTCACAAATGAACACCCGAAGATTTTTCGAGACCTCTACTTTTGTCACCCCTTGTATGTATCTATGTATATACAATATATCTCAAAGTTTTCTACAATAAAGGAAGTTTACTTACACATAGCAAATATTGTTTTCATAAAGCATCCAAAATAATGAACTACAATGAATGCTAATACATACTCAATATATTTTGATTTACCTGAGCGCTCCGCATCTTCTAAAGTTGTACAACCGCTTTTTAAAACTACATACCTTCAGCAGTTAGTTGCTTCCTATAGGCTTTTTCCCTGTAAAACTTTTCAAGCCATTTATTTATGCTTTATTGCCCAACAGTATAAACCACTAACAGAGCAAGTATATGAAAAACTAATTAAAAATACGCTGTAACTAATTAAATCTAACATAATAAACAAAACATAATAAGAAAAAGCCGAAAAGAAAAAAATAACTCAATTAACGTAAATATTTATTAAGTATTAAGTTTTTCATTACCACAAAAATCGTTTTCTCCATCATCGAGGGCGCCGTCTGTTTGTGTCCTGTACTAATTGATGTCTGCTGGTACAAATAAGCAGAACTGATATTAAAACAACAAACTGGAAGTTTAATATTTTTATTTATATTTTATCACATTTCTAATATACTAACGTTCCCATTAACACTAAAATCGTGTACGGAAACCTAGAAGCTTTCTTAAAATGTGCTTATATCCTTACATGCTAACAGGGGTAATCATAAACAAATATGATATAAACTGAAATTTATGTCATCAAAATTGTTTTTTAATAACTATTCGTTTATGAAGACGCCATAACAAATAAACAACTTATGACCCAAAGAAAAACTGTTTTTTAAGTATATAAAATTAAACCATTACAAGTGGATAATAATCTCTTCATGGATGTTTCAAAGAAAATCATTACAGATCAAGTCCAAGAAAAATATTATAATATAAATTTACATATCTCCACCATACACATTCTCGTCAGAATAAGCAATGTACAAGAAGAAATCTTCTTCATGGTGTTCCTGCAAACAAAAAATAAATAAAATCTTCAGGTATTTTCACAAACTTAATAATCACAGTGAGATAGATGTTTTGGTAAAAAATCTAGTTAAATGCTACATTTTTGTTACTCATATCAAGAAGATGTCAAAATTATGAATGGTTTTTAAAAATTTAAAGTAATAAGAATAGGTTGGTTGATCTATGAAAGTTAAATGCTACATTCTTAACATATTGTGGTATGTTTTCTTAGTGACAATACTGTATTTGCAATAAATATTTTTAATAAAAAATTTCATAATTTACTGATAGTAAAAGGATTAATAACAATGGGTTGTTTATGAATCATTTTAGAAATAAAAAAATGTTTTCAAATCAATAAACTGAAATATTTAGCAAGTAACAATATAATTGTTAATAAGAGTACTCTACAATATGTATTAATTAATAATAAAAATTCAACTGCTAAATTAGAATTATATATTATAGAAAAAAAATGTGGAGATTGTGAAGCCTGTATTTGTGAGTTTAAATGGTCATAATATTAAATGTAGACTAAAAGAACATAAACATGATATTTTACATCATAAAAAATCATTTCAACTCACTGCATTAATCACCACCATTTTATTGAAATAGGCACGGAAATACAGGTAAAAGATTTAATCAAAAATCCTTAAAATTAAAACTATTGCATATAACCAATGACCCGCTTAATTGTAGTGACACACCATTTAATCATAATAGATAAATAATGTAATCCCTTTTTTTGTATTAGACATGTATTATGGGAAATACCCATTATTCCGTTAATTCTATTGCTATTTATTATTTTAGCTGATTTCAACAATGAAAGTAGAACCAAAACTGATTATAACTGGTAAATCACTATACATCAATTTTTGTTTACCATATATGTAAGGTCTGTAATTAGCTTTAAAATTAAGAATATGTCAAGTTTATTAGATAAATTTTTGAAACAAAATTCTATTTTTGTTTCCATTTAATGTTCGCAGCAAATCGCCTCCTTTAGATTATTTAATTCTTAACCAACATGTTAATGTTCACTTATAATTACAAAACATTAATAAAGTCTGTGTAGTTAAATTTCTACATCAATCTTTAAATATGGTCGAGACTAGTGACCGACGGAACTTTGTTTTGGGTATCTGCCATTTTCGTCTAAAAAATCACGATTCGGCCATATTCTCATTTTCGGCCACAAACTAGACGAAGCTTCCGTCCTAGCCGAAAATCAGAATTATCGCGCTATTTTCAGCCGACAGAATTATTTTTAAGGAGTAGGGAGCAATATTTGATGGTACACCAGTCAATATAGATTTATTGGTGACATAAAATTCAAGAGTAAACTGCAAAAACCATCACGTAAATAATAGTTTATAAGTCATAACTAACATAATTTTAACAGCAAACTCGTAGAAGTAAAATTTGAGCCTTAAAAACTCCAAAAAAATATGGGACATTTAAAGTAATGATCTTTTCATAATGCCGTTAATACAAAAATTGTAAAGAATCAGAGAATCTTCAAAATGGATGTTTATAAATTTTAATTGCAGCATTTTTCATAAAGAAAAGCTGGAAAAACCGACGTGAAGTGAGTGATTTTAAAAAAATCATAACATGGTTGTAATAACAGCTGGAACCTTAATCTGCCTCCTAATGATATCTTATGATATTGAGATTAATAATGCTGAAGATCGCAATAGTTTGTTAGCCATATGCAAAATATATTTTGAAAGCTTATAAAATGCACTTCACTTTGTATATTTTTGTCATAGTGCCATAAAATGTATTACTACTGCTTTTGAAATTTGGCTTAAAAGACGAATCCTCTGATGTTTTGACAGTGGCGGATCCAGTCAGTGGAAAAAAGTCATTTAATTAATATTAGCAAACCGTATACAGGTAACCATTAACTTAATAAATTTATGTAAATAAAAACGTAATAAACTGCTGAGAGAAAACATATAATCATACAATTTACCATAATTTTCATCTTAAGAAAATTCTAGATCTGTCCATGTGCCTGGCTGTTGAATATTCATACATTTAATGAAATGTTTACTATAATTTTAAACCAACTTCTCGGCATTATAGCGAATTTATGAACTTTCAAAATATCTTTAAAATATCATGGCTGAACTATTTTCGTTGATATGGTGGGATGTGCAAAATAACTCTCAAAATTATTTAAATTCGAATTGTTCAAAAACTACATTTTCAATCTTAACCATTGTGAGCTTATATAAACTATGACTAATATTCCAGTATTAGTCAAAAAAAAAATTACAAATTTTTCAAAAAGATCCACTTTTGATCAGTTTTTTTGAGTTTACTCAGTTAAAAATAATCCAATCAGGATGTATAAATACCATTACTTTTCATTATATAAGCAAAACACAAAATAAATTTGTATTTTTATGGGTTTTTCTTATTTCAATCATTTACTTCTATGAACAATTATCTATAAACTACTACTATTGTGATGGTATAAAGGAAACAGTTTGATTATTCATACTTTTTTGCAGAAATGATGTGAAAATCAAGATATTAGAATATTTCTTGGACAATACAGATACAGTACATGATTCACATTTGTTTATGTGAATATACATGCAAGTATTATTTGAATAATTATTATGGTATTGTTACGGGAATTCAGCCAAATAGTCACAGAAATTGACTAAGCAGAGACAGCGACCAATATAAAACTTATTTAGCAACTGTTGTAGCAATTTGATCTGATGAAATGTGTTAAAACCTTTCTTAGCTTACAATATTTTACTGTTCAATTATAACTGCTAATATATGAAGCTTATAACATATTATTTATATATTTCATACTTTAGTAAGATTGATTTGCTCACAAATTTTTGCAATTTTTATCACCACTATGCAATTATTTAATCACAAAGTCAAATAGATAGAAAAAGTTTATGTGTTTCATAATGTTAGTTGAAGATTTATAAGGATTCAGCCAAGGAATCTATTTAGACTATTTTAACAATGTTAACTTTTGACAAAATTTACTTGATTTTAATCATGATATTGATAGTATAACCAATGAATATAGAAGGTTCTATATTCGTTTGTATAACTTATACTGATTGTAGTTTAATTTATAAATATAATTAAACAATTTAACAAGAAATGCATCAAATTTTGTATCTTGTAATGGTAATATCATGTTTTATATTCTTTCTTTTCAAACCGAAAGTTGTTCTTTATCTCCTTAGGTGGAATAAAAACATGGTAACACTATACAGCAGAAATAAGTATTAATTTTTTTTAATGTCCAAATTATTTTTGTTTTTGGCCAAAAATGAGACTAATGGCAATGCTTGTTTTGTTGAGTTAGATTGAAACTCAAAATGTTACTCATACAAATAGTAAAACTAACTTGCAAAATTATATGGGAGTTTTTAAAACAAGAGATACATTGTTTCAAACATGTATCTCATAATCTTTAAAAGTAATTTAAAAATAAATTGTTTTCAGTAATAAAATAGGTATTAGAAACACAAAATTAAAATCATTATTATAATACAAACCTACAGAAACCAAAATAACCTTGAGAAAAAAATAATTTTAGCAATAACATTGAAAAAAATTACATAAGTTTTAGGACAACAAAGAAATGTTAGAATAACATAAACATGAATTTAACTAAAAGTGAAAAAACATCTTACCTGATACAAGGAACCCATTGTTGCAGATGTAGGTGGAATCACATTATTAACAAAGAAAAATAAAGCATCTTCGGGCCTCAAATGAATCCTTTTCCTGATAAGAAAATAAAATTGCCCCACTGTTAAATCTGATGGTACCAAATACTTTTTCTTGTCAACATCTCCAATACGCGATTTCGGTGCTTTTTCTACAATCACCTATTAGAAAATAAAATTAAAAATTCAATTCTTTTATAAACGAGTGAGTTTATTATCGACGCCATTTTTATACTTATTGTGGTGCAATAAAAATATATTGACAAAAATAAGACGTCATTTTAAATCTTAATCAAAATCAAATCATTTCTAGATATTAGTTTAAAAAATTATCAACTATTATTGACAAATTTGCTCTCATCTGATCACAATTGCACTTTTCTTTGTTCATAATAAAAATCGTAAACATATTTTTACTTACGGGGACTCTGTCAGGGTATTTCCTTCTAATTTTCTCTCCTTCGGTTTTCCTCTTTTCGAAAGGATGTTCCTCTTTATATTGGAACTTCATTGTAGCTATAAAATCACCGAAATTTTCAGAAACGAATTGCAAAATGTAACACTGATATTTTCTCCTCGGCTGTCAGATGAATAATATCGGTGTAAAATGGCGTAACAAAACAATCGATTCTACACTGGTCAAAACAGTGACTAATATAAACGTCATTTTATCCTGGCGAACCTGACATATTTATCTAAAATCAAAATTAAGTATAACCATTTAGAACGTTATTTAACTTATCATTGTAGGGATTTATCAGTTCATACGAATTTAATGATTTAAAACAGCTCGTCAATTGATTATGCATATACGCACTAATAATAATGACCTTGAACGATAGAAAAAATACACTTTATATGAACATACTAAAAAAATAATATTTGGTGCAATAAAAAGGCATTTATGTAGATAATTAATTAATCTAGCATATTTGAAATCTACCATGAAAAATATTTTCAAAATAAATTCTTAAAATTTTTCATGGTGTATTAGAAAACCAATAATACACATCTACACCTCCATATATAATGGCAAACAAAAAAATATAGGATATATACAATGTGTCACATTAATAAATATATTCTACATTAATAAATAAAAAATTATTATGCATTAGTTAATTGCTAAATAAATTCTGATTGTGCTATTATACCAAACTTCAACGTTTTTCTGCATAATAATGTGTTTGAAAATTTTAAAAGTAGATAATGTCTGGCCGCCTTACCTAAAACAGTTTAGCGTCGTTAAGGGGATGAAGTGGGTATTAATAAAACATAAATGCTAATTATTCATGTTAAAAGTTTGTTATTAAATTAAAATTCGAATTAATAGAAGACTGTACCAACAGTGAAATTAAAACTTGACTGTCTAAATCTGGTAACATCAATCAGCAAAGAGGAAAATTAAGGAAACTGTGTGTATAGTGACTTAAAGGGTACGCCGTGGAATATTAAAAAAATAATAAAAATCCTCAAAAATGCTAAATTAATTTAACTAAAAAGCAACAAATAATATTTTTATTCAACAATTTAATACTTTTTTGTAGTCGGTACCCTTTAGCACATAAAAAATACACCCACCTAATTGTTAGAAACATTTTATAATTTCCATATAGTTTAATGATTTTCTATCTGATGAGGAAAATAAACTAAAACACAGAACTAGTTCTTAATAACATGAAAAATGTTTTTATACCAACCAGTATTCCATCTTTTGAATTAGATCACTTTCTCACGTCTTATATAGACTGTGTTTATGTTTTAATAAAACAACTTTGTAGAAATTACATTCTGTTACCACTGATCTTCATGAAAAGAAAAAGTGTTTTGCTACTTAAATTTACGTAACCTCGGCTTGAATTAGAAAATTATCACGAAATGCTATTTTTGAATATAAAGTAAGTTTAATTAATTTTCTTGATTATGTTGTCCGCATTTTGTAAGTTAGAGGTGCTTTCTATTTTTACGGACTAAATTTAATAGAATCTAACTAAGAATCCTGAAATTAACTTAAATGGGTAGATCTGGCAGCTTCGCGACAGTCAACATCTTTTTTCCCCTTCCTTTAGTATACCGGAAATCAGCCCATTTAATGGCGGAACCAATGAGCATTTAGTGTACCTTATTGATAACTCAGGTGCTAATGAAGGAGAAATCTGGAATGAATTTCAAAAGTCACCAGCTTATGGCAATATTGTTACGTTTTGCAATAAGTGCAGGTTATTTTTAAATTCAACAATATTGGTTAATAGATACAGACCACAAGGTTATTTTGAAAAACTTTGCCTTGAGCAAATTAAAACAGTTTGAACTATATTTGCTTATTGTTTGACGCCCAATTCCTTGTGCCGCGATAGTGCTTTTAGATGTTTAGAACCATATCATATAACAACAGATAATACTGGCAGATCCAGGATTGTAATTTGGGGGCGTGGTGGATTTGGTTTGTGGGACTTGATCTCGCTGAAGGTTGGTTTTAGGAAAATAGTCACTAAAAAAGCATATACCACTCAGATGATTGGGGAGGGAGACTTGGATCCACCAATTACATATCAGGCTGGATTTAGGAGAAGGCATCCGGGGCCACAACACCGGGGTCTCCATAATAAAGCAACCCCCACAATAGGGACTTCCAAAAAAATCTTTCAAATTCCGGCCAGTAAACAACTTGTCTTTAAATCCGAGAGAAATACGTCTTTTGAGGCAAGGGGATGGGTGCTCAAGCAAAACTAAGCAATTCTCAAAATCAATTTTTTGAAGAGTGTATAGATGATTTATTTTTCTTTTCCAAAATGATACATAAATTTGACTTTTTGAAACCTTTAATTAGTCCCACACCTGTTTTCTACAGAACAGACATAATAATGAAGACTTTTTAAGGCAAGCTCTTAGTTCCACAAAAATCTTAAATAAATTTATAAAATAATTTATATTTAAAAAAACCGACTTCAGCTGACTGAAAATAAAAATCTTTCAGAAACAGTGTGCAATCAATCACTATTTTCAGATACATATTCTTTATCTGATTTCAGGTACAATTCTATTGAGTATCTTAGCGTATTTTTATCTCTCTCTATTTCTCCCTCTCTAATTTGATTTCTTTTTCTATATTTTCCACATATTTTTTAACTTTTTTAATTTGTTTTATTATTTGGACCACTTTCTATAAGTGTAACTCTAATTTACTCTATATTACATTCAAACTGTATATGCTTCTGTATATTGGTCACCCCTATATAACTTATTTATCTATCATTTTCTGAACCACCCTGTACAACTATAATTAAACTTCACAACGGCCCTGATATCTTTAAAACCACCCTATATACGTATAAATTCTGTCCACACTATTCACTTTCTATTTTTCTATTGTCTAAATTATTCCTGTATACCTACCTATGATTTTACGTCGCGCACCATGTCTAGTATTCTATTTATCCAGTGCTCATGGTCTACCCTATATAATAAAATTCACATTACTCTACCATTTATTTCAACCACCAGGTATATGCAACTGCATCTAAGAATTTTTGAAACCATGTCTATATTTATATATTTTGGAATTTGTGGTTTCAAGATTCAGTTTTAAACAATTAATCATGTTTTTCATAAGAATAAATTTTATATTTCTACAATTTTATATATCCTGGAAATACATGAACAAAAATATACATTTTTCATTCCTAACCAGCCCATCACCAATCAAAAAAAATTAAACACCTTGTATAAGCAACTAGGTACTTATGTTCCACACGCTACCTTATATTTCAACCATCCTGTATATTCAACAGCTTCTAACATTTTTTGAAGCCTTCTGTATAACTGTAATTATACTCCGTCCTATAACGCTCTACTCTTATTTCAACCACCTTGTATACGCAACTACTTATGTGCCACGCTGTTTTTGTTTTTTTAAAAGACCCTGTATAACTATTTCAATTCCACATTATATTTTAACCATCATATGTATGCAACTGCTTATGTACCACCGAATGTCACATGCACGCACGCACCATTACACTTTACTGTACTTTCAGGGCATATCTTTACATTTAAGGTATATATTTATTATGGGTCCCTCCATAATATTTATGATGAAAATTTGACATTTCCCTTTTTTCACATGTTTTTCCGATTTTTGAGAAAAATGATGTTTTATGTTAGAGAAAAATATGTGGAATCAAGCCGGAACATATCTTTGTAGAAGACAATTTAAAATATTCAAATTGCTTGAGCTGTTTTAGAGAAAACAGTGAAGATTCATTGCAATTCACTGAAATGTAGTCCCTTAATTACTTTTTTCTGATTTTCTGGAAAACCGTAAATCTCACATTAGACACAATTATATGCTCTCTTTCTTTAATGTTCCTTAATATAACACAGTTTAAATCATCAAAAGCCGTTTTTGAATAATCACTGGTCATACATAAAAAAAAGTTTCTCATTGCGTAAAAACCAATTAACTATTGAAACAGTTTATTCTCAGTATTCTTTAGTAGACATATAAAAAATTTTACAGCAGTTGGTTGTTTAATAGAACAGTTTTATGTGCTTATATTTAAAATAAAAATTAAGGAGTAACATTTTTCTCATTGAAATAATCTCCACTCAATTACCTATTTTCTCAATTTCATCTGCATCATCAGCATTGAGATATTGAATTTTCTTCCCAAAATGTTCTTCAATGTCCTTACAAATTGCCATAGACTGCTCTGAATCAACCAAATTTATAGCAATACCTCGTTTTCCAAACCTTCCAGTTCGCCCAATTCTATGAAGATAAGTTTCGCAGTCGGCCATACCATTCTGGTCAACAGGAAGGTCAAAATTGACAACCACAGTTACTTGCTCCACATCAATGCCTCTAGACAACACATTAGTAGTAATGAGAACTTTTTCTTTTCCCTCCCTAAACCTATCTAAAACATTTATTCTTTGTTCAACTGTGAGATCACCTGATAAAACAGCTACTGCATGGCCATCAGCAGACATTCTTTGTGATAACCAAGTCGCTGTCTTCCTGGTGTGACAAAAAATGATTGCTTGTCCAACACCTACTGTTCCATATATGTTTGTGACAGCATTGTATTTTTCATGGCTATCTGCACACCTCACATAATACTGTGCAATGTTATCTAAACTTTCTTCTTCACGCTTAAGTCTTATTATGATAGGATTCTGCACAATATGTTCCGCAAACTCAATTACTTCTTGACTGTATGTGGCAGAAAAGAACATCATCTGACAATCTGGTTTCAACTGCTTGTGAATTTTGATGCACTGATCCTGATGTCCTTGTGTGGCAATCATGACGTCAGCTTCATCTAACACAAAGACAATGATTTTCTTTAAATCAAAAAATTTAAATTTAACTCCCCAATCTAGAATTTTCCCAGGTGTTCCTATAAGTATGTGCTCTGTCAATTTGGTACCTCTTGGAACTTCCTCACCCCTTACAGCAAATTTCATTTCAATTTCGGGACAGTATTTTGCCATATGGGCAGCAACTTCTCCTGTCTGAATTGCCAATTCATAAGTAGGTGACAAACACAAAACTTGTGGGTGTTTTTTTGTTGGATCAACTCTACTCAGCATAGCTAAAACAAAAGCTGCTGTTTTACCAGTACCAGATTGTGACTGTGCAATTAAGTTTTGAGGAGGATCAGCCAGTAATGTGGGTAGTGTTGTTTCTTGAATTTTAGATGGTGCATTAAACCCCATTTCATAAACACCTTTTAACAGATTAGGTTTTAAATTTAAGGCATCAAAAGATTTTACTGAATATAATGGAGATTTCGGATCCTGCCTTTGGACTTCAATATCGTTTTTGTTATCCACCAATCCTCTCCTAATTATTTTTGACAAAAGACTTGCCTCTGCTGGACTAAAATGTTCGGGAACATCTTCTTCGTTTTCTGTCGGCTTTTCTTTTTCAGATTCGTTGTCCTCATTTGAAATTTCTACCTTTGAAAACTAAAATGCAGGAAAATTACTTTTTTGGATGTTACCTAGTGTTAAATACTACTTTGTTTGTGATTTTCTTTTCTGCTTCGGCAACGTATTTGGCCCAGTCTACTTTTTGGGACATGGTAACTAAAAAATAACTATTTTTAAATTAAATTTACGGAAAAAAATAAATAATTTACTATTATTTATGATATCTCTTAACTTAACCTGTAAATTAGCATTGAATTTTCATTTCACTCCATGAATCTAATTTCAAGAATTGTGGAACAAACTTTACATTTTATGACAGTTCGGTGTCAGACATATTAAGGACATATTTTTTGATAAATCTTTTAACACTGGAGTTTTGGTTTTTAATTAATAAAAAAATATATTGTTGATTTATCTATACTGTTATTCATATTTAGTTGTAATTAATATAGTTTTATTGTAGATAAAATTTATATAAATAAATTCCAAAAACCACGGAACATATTTTTTATCTGTCAGTGTCAGCTGTTCGCAGTTAACCTTTTTTTTAATTTAAATTTATTAAGTGTTAATTTAAATTTAATCTGTTGATTATGGTGAATAAAGCATTATTTGTTTGTTTAGGTAGTTGATATATATTTGTCTTTAAAGGTGATATGTAAAGATAATTTTTAGGAAACATCTGCCGGTCCCCAATTGCAGAGGCAGTATTTCAACAAATAGTTAAAGAAAGAGGTTTAGAGAGTCAATGGGTTATTGATAGTGCAGCCCTTGGAAATTGGCATGAAGGAAATCCACCTGATTCAAGAGCACGAAAGACCTTAAACAATCATAATATTGAATATGGGGGAAGGGCTAGACAGGTTAGGATATATATTATAAAAACATTTTACATTAATTGGTTGTCTAATAGAACAGAATTTTGTGCTTATAATATTTAAAACAAAAATTAAGAAGTAACATTATTCTTATTCAAATAATCATCAATCAATTACCAATTTCATCTGCATCATCAGCCTTGAGATATTGAATTTTCTTCCCAAAATATTCTTCAATGTCCTTACAAATTGCCATCGACTGCTCTGAATCAACCAAATTTATAGCGATACCACGTTTTCCGAATCTCCCGGTGCGCCCGATTCTATAAAGATACGTTTCGCAGTCGGCTGTACCATTCTGGTCAACAGGAAGGTCAAAATTGACAACCACAGTTACTTGCTCCACATCAATGCCTCTAGACAACACATTAGTAGTAATGAGAACTTTTTCTTTTCCCTCCCTAAACCTATCTAAAACATTTATTCTTTGTTCAACTGTGAGATCACCTGATAAAACAGCTACTGCATGGCCATCAGCAGACATTCTTTGTGATAACCAAGTCGCTGTCTTCCTGGTGTGACAAAAAATGATTGCTTGTCCAACACCTACTGTTCCATATATGTTTGTGACAGCATTGTATTTTTCATGGCTATCTGCACACCTCACATAATACTGTGCAATGTTATCTAAACTTTCTTCTTCACGCTTAAGTCTTATTATGATAGGATTCTGCACAATATGTTCCGCAAACTCAATTACTTCTTGACTGTATGTGGCAGAAAAGAACATCATCTGACAATCTGGTTTCAACTGCTTGTGAATTTTGATGCACTGATCCTGATGTCCTTGTGTGGCAATCATGACGTCAGCTTCATCTAACACAAAGACAATGATTTTCTTTAAATCAAAAAATTTAAATTTAACTCCCCAATCTAGAATTTTCCCAGGTGTTCCTATAAGTATGTGCTCTGTCAATTTGGTACCTCTTGGAACTTCCTCACCCCTTACAGCAAATTTCATTTCAATTTCGGGACAGTATTTTGCCATATGGGCAGCAACTTCTCCTGTCTGAATTGCCAATTCATAAGTAGGTGACAAACACAAAACTTGTGGGTGTTTTTTTGTTGGATCGACTCTACTCAGCATAGCTAAAACAAAAGCTGCTGTTTTACCAGTACCAGATTGTGACTGTGCAATTAAGTTTTGAGGAGGGTCAGCCAGTAATGTGGGTATTGTTGTTTCTTGAATTTTAAATGGTGCATTAAACCCCATTTCATAAACACCTTTTAACAGATTAGGTTTTAAATTTAAGGCATCAAAAGATTTTACTGAATATAATGGAGATTTCGGATCCTGCCTTTGGACTTCAATATCGTTTTTGTTATCCACCAATCCTCTCCTAATTATTTTTGACAAAAGACTTGCCTCTGCTGGACTAAAATGTTCGGGAACATCTTCTTCGTTTTCTGTCGGTTTTTCTGTTTCAGATTCATTGTCCACATTTGAAATTCCTACCTTTGAAAACTAAAATACAAGAAAATTAATTTTTCAGATGTTACCTAGTGTTAAATTCTACTTTGTTTGTGATTTTCTTTTCTGATTCGGCAACGTATTTGGCCCAGTCGACTTTTTGGGACATGGTAATTAAAAAATAACTATTTTTACCCTAAATTTACGGAAAAAGTTAAATGATTTACAATTATTTATGGTATCAGTTAACTTAATCTGTAAATTGGCATTTGATTTGATTCACTTGGACCTTGAACATAATTTTTATCTTTTATGACAGAGTTTGATAAAATTTTTAATTTATGAAGAAATATGTTGTTGATTTATCATATGCAGTGTAGAGATAAGGAGGGCAAACTTATATCTTATATGCTCAGATCTTATATGGGAAGTACATGTTATTCACGGGTGAATGCTTTGTGATAGTAATAGCGGACACTTAGAGCACTAATGAATTACATGGTGGACGTATTTGATTGGAAGAAGCTTCCAATCGAGTGAAATAGCCTCTTGCTCTCTCTCATGCCCTCTCTTTTTGCTCTTGGCACTCTATTTGTGCATTGCAGGCGATCTCCATAAGTAAAAGCTTTAATGCCGGCTCCATACTATTGCCGTCAATTCACAGCGTGAGTAGGTGCCCTGAACCAATTTGTACAAAGGGCCCCTCCACATTCATCGATTCACACTTTCTACAAGGGAAACCTGCCACTAAATCTTAGGGCATATACTTCTGGAGGTAGCCAATAGTGCGCTGGTGGTTTTTCTCATTGTCAACGCTTTACGGAGGAAAAAATCCATTTAGTCACATGCAAACCCTTAGAGCATGTACTTCTCATGCAATACACAAATAATGTGTGTAATGGCGGCACTTCACTTGGAGTAGCGTATTCGTATATTTGTCCAAAAACGGCGATGTGTGGAGAGGTTATTCGCTATTTTTGCTTTATTTGAACAAATAAGTCGAATACCGCTAAGAGCAAATACGCCTTACCGTCCACTTGTCGGTTTTCAATACACATCAAAGGAGTCAAATAAGCCAAATATTTGCTTTAGCCGTCCACACTTGGTTTATACAGTTCCACGCGTCGCTTCGATCGTGATCAACTAGTTTTTGTTTTTTAATCGCAAAGTAGTGTTTGTGGCAAATTGAAGTGGTCGAAAAATAACATCATGAACTTTCTCGAGTGGTACCAAATGCATCCTTGCATTTGTGACCCCAAACATACCAGCCACAAAAATAAAAATAAAATAAATGATGCATGGATAGATATCCACAACAATATTGGACAACCAAGCACAATCGCTGATTTAAAGATAAAGAGGGAATCTTTGATGTCTGCGTTCAGGGATTATAACACAAAAATTAAGAAATCAGAAACATCAGGAGCAGGCACGTCTAGCGTATTCAAACCAACATGGTTTGCTTACAAATACATGAATAGTTTTCTGTGAGCCATCTATAAATGCAACCCATCTAGGAATACTGAGGTAGGTAAAAAATAAATAAAAAACATTTTTCATTAATTTTGTTTATTTATCTTTACGGTGAGTCATGTGTCACATTTACTGGTATTCAAACATATTTGGCATGTTAGAGTGTTTTGCGATATGTGTGGATGGCACGTTTGGAATATTTGCAAATACATCAAATATTTGGACGAATATAGCGATACAAAACAAAAATACGCTAACACCAAGTGAAGTGCCGCCATAAAAAGAGAGAGGAAGGGGCTGTTTCAGTCGATTGGGTGGTACAGCCAAACTACATACTGCACATAGCTCATTGGATGCCTTAGAGCATGTACCTTCTGGAGATGGCCTGCCATGCACAAAATCGCACAACGCTAGAAAGAGAGGGCAATAGAGACAGTAACAGGCTATTTCACTTGGTGAGTGGAAGCAGCCAATGAACAACATGCTGAACGTATTTCATTGGAAGGGGCTCCCAACCGAGTGAAATAGCCTCTTGCCCTTTCTATTCCCCTCGTCTCTCTTGTTAGTCGTACCAAATTATTTGTGCACTGCAGGCGATCTCCAGAAGGTACAAGCTCTAAGTTGGATGCAGCTGTCAATCGAGTGAAACAGCCTCATGCCTTCTCTTTCCAGCCTTAGCGCATTTGTGCATTGCAGGCTGCCTCCAGAACTACACGCTCTATAATGTAAGTTTCTTCTGCTCCAACTTCGACCGAATCGAGTATTAAGTCTTTTTTTTGTATAATCGGTAACTGCATAGTAACGAATCTTTGTTATTTATTTTTTATTCAACAATTTCAATATTCATTGTCCTGCTAATTCTTGTCCAAGCATCACATTTTTGCTTATTTTTATATATCTCTTCAGCGTGATATAGTTCCAAAAATGCTAACTCTAACGCCGTGTCCGTCGTAACCGCGTTTGCTCGTTGCGGGCGGTGCGATGCGTCAAAGTGACAGTTGCAAACTATCAAATACTTAAAATAATACATTTAAGCAATTTTGTGTTGTCGCATCGTTCATGGTTTGTTTTAACCTTTAGTTGCAGTTTTTAATTGTCACATTGACATATCGCACCGCCCGCGACGCGCAAATACGTTTACGTGGGACACGGCCTTAGGCTCTCTCTCTAGTTCAAACTATGTAACTATTTTACTTAGTTACTGTAAAAAAATGTTGAGATAAACATTCAAATGTAAGTTTTTGTTTATAACGTTATTTACATTCTGCATACCCTTCCTCACCATTTTTGAAAATATCAGCTAATTATCACTTACAACAGCCCTCATATGTCTTCGTAGAAACCTGTACATTGAATAACACTAAAGGCTTTGGTTTGATTTTAAAAAAATGTTTGGCTATTCTATGTCACGGTTCAGATAATTGTTTCTATTGTTTCCTTTGGTTAGTAAATAATTTATGCTCATTCTTGAGTACAAAGTTTCATGTGAACTAAATATTTCTTTAAAATAAAAGCACTTAAAATGTTTGCAATGTTTTGTTCAGACTCTGGTTTTGTTTTTGTGTGGGCTAAACTTTAAAATGATCAGTTAGTACTTAAATTTAACGTAAAAAGTGGTATTTGGAAAACAATCAAATTCGTGGTATGAAACCAAATTAAGGAAAAATATTTTTTAAGAGTCCTTTTAAACCTTCTCTTCAGATTCAATATCGGTGACACATATTTCTAATATAGCGCACCCATAGCACTCACAGAAAACAAAATAAATACTCTAGAGTCGTGTTGTTTCATATTTCTAGAATACAAAATTATGACGTTAATGGGATCATTGAAATAAAAGAATTCTTTGATCACGTTTTTGGCGAATGCGCTATCTTATATCAAAGTCGTACCTAGGAACGCTATTTATAAATTCTACAGACAACTCTTTCAAGTTCTTCCAATTTGAAAGCTGTTTAACTGTAATACATGATCTTTAGATTTTTTTGTGCTACCTGAATATCTAGAAACACCAAATTTGTCTTATGTCAACTTAAAGTCATTGAAAAGGAGGCCAGAACAGACCTGGAAACGTTTGGTTTTTCCTTGAATATACAGATTTTTGTTTCGATTGCGGTGTTATTTCCCAAAAACACAAAAATAATCAAGAATATGTCACAAATAACATTTAGAGAACAATTACATAAAAACAATTTCTGACAATGTTTTTTTTTAATGTACAGATTCTAATGCTCTGCATTTTTTGTTTTCTTTTATTATTTATTAAATATGCAATTAAAAGAATAAATATATTAACCTAATTATGATTTTAGCAAATTTTTAACACTGAATTATCAGACTTGCAGATTTTCAAAAATTATATTACAGATTGTTTTAACCTAAAATACAACTTTGTATACCATCTGCCCAAGTAAACCAGGTGTTATTGCAATAAGCAGGATTTGACCTAAGATCCACAGGTTTATTTGTTTGAGGCACAATTTGATGCCAATAGTTTCCAAGTTTCCTTTTGAGATCTAGAACAATGCCAATTGTATTTGTATTGTTTATCAGATTCTTTGTTTCGCAAGGATCACGTTCAATGTCAAACAGACAAAAATCTGAACAGACTATAAATGGTTTAAATGAGGTGTCCCTACACCAACTGATATCTAATTTCTTTCTGGTTGTTTCAATGATTTCTTTGGTGAGGATGGTGTCCTTTGGTAAGTTCTGGATTGCTTTATTTGTGGGACTGTTCAAAATTTCTTTGACATTGTAAGGAGGTGTGTTTGAATGTCTCCCGCTGTCTCCATGGTACTGGTCATAAACACCTTTCATATATGTACCTAAAGAAAACAAATGAGTTTGATTATTCCAACATAACACAAACCGGTAATTCAGTTGTAATATGCTTCATGACAGTTATAAAAAATCACTAAAATTAGTATTTATCTATTGAATTTGGATTCAATGAAAATGGTATTTATTCTTATATTTTGAGTCAGATTGATAGTTCTTTTGATAAAATAAAACTACAATATACAACAATATGCTATTGCTATATTGCACTATGATAGGTTGAACACCAATCAGTAATTTGTATATACACGCCATTTTTGTTGCAGTTGTACATTCTGCCGTTTATGCTGTGTTTATCAAATATTTATGATTCCCGATGATCAGTTGCAAATTGTGTTCAAAACTAAATCCTAGAAAAACTTAGTCATAAAACTTGAAATTGAAAATTTAGTTCAACTTGCAAAAACAGGCAGCTGAATTGTTCTTACTGATCAGGAGAAAAAAATTTGCTGTTTAATTAAAGCTAATAAACTGATTTTATTACACCCTCAGTTATGATTGGAGGAAAAACAGAGAGATGAAACTTTTATTTTTTCAATCTACGCACCTTCCAACAACTAAGATGTCATCATCTGGAGTAAACCAAAAATGCGATATAAAATATATTAAACAAAATATTTCTTATATGTAGTCCTTTTATCTGTTAAATTATTCGAAAAATAATTATTACTCAGGACACATAAATAATCATGTACTTACAGGATATGTCATTATGATAGAGATAGAACAAACGGATTCTTCATAGTAAATATTCAAAATTCAACATTCTTGCTATTACATCTGCTTTCCCCACATATTAATAACGTCAGGTCTTTCCCTAATTGTATAATCTGCCATTATTTGCCACAAACTATTACTCTCGCACTCGAACTGACAATCCACAACCGATTTTATTTGTTTTTCAAATGTATGTTATAAAGTGAAAATCAAATCACGAAGTCTACATCGAATATCACGCAAATCACTTTCACTTAGATATAAATTTTCTCACAAGAACCAATACAGCAAAAAAACAGTCGTGGCGACGGTCAACTGTAGTTAAACTAAACATGTACTAAGCTAGACATGTTTATATTTAAAAAATAAATTTCTTTGCTAATACAGTTATTAAAGGTGTATAAGCTATTGAGTATTTACATATTTAGCTTTACAAGCATTCTGAAGCCAGAAGTAGTCACTGTAATAAAGGCTATCTAACTTCTAACTGGTGTACTATTTTTTTGCAAAATTATAGTATATTTCTGAAAATATTATAAAGCTTTTTGGTTCGTTTTGACCCGAAGTATTGATCCTCAAAATATTTGCACTCAAACCGTTTGCATCCTGTTTATCAAAATAATGGTACCTTATGAAAAAATTGTTTTATAAAATTCGGGGCACCCTCTATTTAAAAAATATCAACTTTTGCTGTAGTAAATAAAGCTTAGGTACAAAAAAACGATCATTTTTATAATATTATTTCTCCCTCTGTCACATCACAGCAATTTTCTCCTAAAATACTGGACGGAAGAGGTTGAAATTTGGTATCAATGTATAGTTTGGTGACCCGATCAGGAGTACATATCGTAAAAGAAAAAAATTGATTTTGGGGGTACTTCTGGGGGGGGGGGACTAAAAAATCGACCGAAAAATAAGGAGAAACCATTAATATTAATTTTGGGGGGCAAATTATAGAATTAAATAAAAATTTAAAAATAAAAAAAAATTTCAAACGCATCATGTAATATATCAAATGAAAGGTCTCATTCTGAGGAACACAAATATATTTTTTTTTCATATTTTAAAAAAAATTATTTAAAAATATATTAACGAAAATATACCAAAATTTACCCATTCCCCCCACCTTTATCTCCGAAACTATAAAACGTAAACTTTTGATAAAAATAAGAGTTATAGGTTCTGACTTGAAGTTTACTGGAAAAAAAAGGAGAAACCTCTACTTTTAATTTTGGGGGGCAAATTACAGAATTAAATGGAAAATATAAAATAAAAATTGTTTCTAACCCATTATGTTAAGTATCAAATGAAAGGACTCATTACGACGAAAACAAATAGTTTTTTTTTCATATTTTTAAAATAAATTAATTAAAAGATATTAACAAAAATATAAAAAAATACCCATTCCCCCCCTTATCTCCGAAACCGTTAGCTGGAAAATTTTGAAAAAAATGGAGGTATAGCCCCTCACCTGAACTTTACTGGAAAAATAAGAAGAAACCTCTAATATTTATTTTGGGGGTCAAATTATAGAATTAAATGGAAAATATAAATTTAAAATTGTTTCTAACCCATCATGTTATATATCAAATGAAAGGGCTCATTATGACGAAAACAAATATATTTTTTTCATATTTTTAAAATCAATTAAAAGATATTAACAGAAATATAAAAAAAAATTACCCATCCTCCTCTCCTATCTCCGAAACCATAAGCTGGAAAATTTTGAAAAAAAAATGGAGGTATAGCCTCTCACCTGAACTTTACTGGAAAACCCCCTAATATTCATTTGGGGGGGGGGCAAATTATAGAATTAAATGGAAAATAAAAAATTATAATTGTTTCTAAAGGGTCATGTAATATATCAAATCACAGGGCTCATTATGACGAATACAAATGTATTTTTTTATTAAAATGATTATTTTAAAATATATTAAAAAAGTAGCCATTCCCCCCGTTATTCCCCAAACTATAAGACCAAATTTTTTTTGTTTCTAGGAAAAATATGTAAAAATCACTAATTCTATTATTTGGCCCCCAAATAATAGCTTTAAAAGGAAAATAAATTATTAGAAAACCCCATAGTAATTTTAGGGACAAATTATACAATTAAATGGAAAACAAAGATTCAAATTTCAAACGCATCGTGTAATATATTAGATAAAAGGCTCATTATGTGAGTTACAAATATATCATATTTTTAAATCATTTGTTTAAAAGATATTAACAGAAATATTAAATATCGACTTAATTCCCACTTTAGAAACTACACCATTTAAATTTTGAAAAATATATTTTATTTGTATTTTTTAATAATTTGAATAACAGATTTAATAATTTATAATTTAAAACTTGACCTATTTTGCTCTTTATCTTCCAATCTACAGAGCCTCAAAACTTAGACAGTAGATTATAAAAGACTTCTCTGAAAGTTTATTAGTAAAATAAAACTCTAATGTTAATTTTTGGGAGCCAAATTAGAAAATTAAATACATATGTATTCTGATAAAAATCAAGCGAATCCTGAAGCAGATAAAATAAAAAGTCTATGTGTGGAAAATCAAAGTGTATATTTTTTATAAATTTAAAATGCTTCCTTTAAAATATATAAGGGTAAATGTAAGGAAATTCACTCATTCCCTGCTTGTCTGAAACTGGAATATTAGAATCTTGAAGGTGGTACGGAACCCTAAGTATGCGAGTCCAACTCGCACTTGACCTAATTATTAAGCATAAAATTCACTCCTAAACGGTTGACCTGTGTAATGGCGTGTGGATGACGTCAACACAAATACAAGGTGAGAATAAAATAATTTAGTTATTTTGTTAGGTATCAATTCGAAAGTGTATAAATGATGTGGAATGCTTCAGCGCAATAACACATAAAAAACTCCTAGCAAAAAACTATTCCTCACAAGAAAACAATGCAAAATAAGTGTGGCAATTTACCAATTTATTTCTGTGAAGATTACTCTGACGTAAATTTTTACGTTCTGTAGTTTCCTAAATCGTATGTCCATAATGACTCATCTGGAATCATTTCTTTATTATTCGCGTTAAAAGTGAATCTGATTTTGCCGCGACGTTGCCGCATTGACGATGTATTTGGACATTTCTAGCTTTTTAAGGTCTATAGACCATAGTATTATAAGAGTTTATAATTTTATTTGGCGTATACTATCTCCAGCTAAAATATATACACTCAAACTGTTTAATCTATACAAAAGACGCACGCTCCACACGCAAGGGAAATGATTAATAATAGCTTAGTGAATTTTACTCTAATTAAGTATTTAATCAACCCGTTACAAAGCTAAAAGGTTTGAATTAAATTGCATACATACCATTCAACAGTTTGTATCTGCCATTATAGCCCAAAATTCCCGACTGGCGCTGAACTTCGTCAATATTCAACAAGATTTCCGTTCTCCGCGTTTTGTGATTTTTGGAAATGACTTTCCATTGGTTGATACCGTCGATATTGCCAAGGTCTCGAATGTCACCACCTGCACATCAAAAGTTAGTTCGCAATATTTACTCCTTAAAACTTATTACCTGCTGCAAAATACAACGTTGGCATCACATCAGTTATGTGAATAAGCTCATTGTTTATGAAACCAGATTTTTCGATTAGTGGACTGTATATAACGCAAGAACCTCGTACCCCTCCTTCGTGAAGAGTTATTTTCAACTGAAACAAATAGCTTGGATAATTATAACTAGCTGTCGCCCAGTGGTCGAAATTCGACCAATTGTGTCAATATCTCTGGCAGGTTAAGTAACCTGAAAATCCTATCGGGACATTCTATCCTAGGGCCTTAGGGAGAACAGCAATTACACGGAACGGATCCAGATTCGGAACCTCAGTGTGATAGTTTCCTCGAAAATCCTATATATCCGTCTTACATCTCGCTTCTACAAATAAGTAAAGAAATTCAAGTTTTTTTCAGATATAATTCATAGGACATTATTTGTGTTCAAACTCGTAATTCTTAATTTAATATGACAACAAAGCAACCGCTAATGGGCTACCATACATATTTATTTTTTCTAACCTGTCTGTATAGCTATAATTGCACTCAATTCTCAAACATTTATTAAAATCCTCATTATAATAATTCCATCTCATTATATATTTCCATCACCCTGTATATGCAACTGCTCATGGACCACGCATATTTTTTAACATTTTTGAACCACCCGGTAAACCATTCTGTATATGCCACTGCCTATGAGCCACGGTATTTACTCTTTTTGTTTATGAAATTTTTAACTATCTTCTGTAACTATAATTCTACTCTGACCTATATTTCAATCATCATATATATGGAACTCTTCGTGGGCTACTTTATAAATCATATCCGTTTCTAACATTTTTTATCATCATCCTGTATATCTATAATTCCTCTCACCCTATATTTCATCTTCCCTATATATACAACTGCTTATGGGTTACAAAATGTTGCATTTCCATTTCCGCCACCCTGTATATGCATCTCTCTATAATACTCTTTGTACCACCCTGTATAACCGTAATTCTACTGCACCTTCTATTCCAAGAACCCTGTAAATTCAACCACTAATGGGCTTCTCTATATAATTATTTTATTAGTCATAATTGCACTCTACTCTGTATTTTAAACACCCTATATATGCAACTGCTTATGTGCCACCCACGAAAAAATTATTTTGAACATATCTGAAATCGCCCTGTATAATTATAATATACAACGATTACTTTACCACTAAACAATAACAACTCTTACATGCCACTTCCAGTAGTGCATGCTCTAAGTATAAATAGCATTGGTTCCTCTATATATAATTACTCAATGTTTTGAGTCTGGCGGTGGCGGAACGCGGCACATTGGGTGCGTTCAGCAGATACAAACTGTTGTCAACGTTTGCTTGCACAAAACATGAAACGTTAGCAAACGTTCACAACAGTTTGTATCTGCTGAACTCACCCATTCAGTTGTTTGGCATTGACATTATGACGTAAATAATGAATTTTTATTATACTTTATTTAATTAATGAACCATTATTATAAATTAATATTAGACAGGAAGCCCATGTCTATTTTATTTTTTGATTAAATAACAGTCTAAAAAATTTTGAGTGGCTTAGTTTCGTCGAGACGCCAAACTTTTTCCTTTTCGAAAATTTATGAAACAGGTAGCTAAGAGAGCTAGCAGGTGTTAATTGTGTCAAAATGGAGAGTGGATTTTTTTATTAATACCAGTTAGTTTTTTTTTTGTTAAATCTTTTAATAATTTGATAAATAATTTGGTTAAGTGCGAGTTGGACTCGCACACTAAGGGTTCCGTATCACCTTTAAGATTCTAATATTCCAGTTTCAGACAAGCAGAGAATGAGTGCAATTTCTTATATTTACCCTTTAAAAGATTTTAAAGGAAGCGTTTTAAATTTATAAAAAATATACACTTTTATTTTCCACACATAGACTTTTTATTGTATCTGCTACATGATTCCCTTGATTTTTATAAAAATATGTATTTCATTTTCTAATTAACATTAAGAGTTTTATTTTACGAATAAACTTTCAGGTAAGCCTTTTATAATCTACTGCCTGAATTTTAGGCTCTGTAGATTGAAAGATAAAGGGGAAAGTAGGTCAAGTTTTAAATAATAAATTATTAAATCTTTTAAACAAATGATTTAAAAATATGATATATTTGTAATTCACATAATGAGCCTTTTATTTTGCATGATGCATTAAAGAAATATTTTTTTATTTTTCGTTTAATGCTATAATTTGGCCCCCAAAATTCATATTAGGGATTTCTTCGTATTTTTCCTGTAAACAAAAAAAAATTAGGTCTGATAGTTTGAGGAATAAACGAATGTATTGGTAATTGTTTTTATATTTTTGTAAATATTCAATTTAAAAATATGAAAGAAATATATTTTTATTCGTCTTTTGATATGATATATTACATGATGAAATATGTATGTATTTGTCATAATGAGCCCTTTGAAATTTTTTTTTTGTATTTTCCATTTAATTCTATAATTTATCCTCAAAATATTGAGGTGTTCTAGTATTTTTTTATAAATTTCAAGTGAGCCTCAGTACCCCTAATTAGTTTCAAAATTTTAGGTATTATGGTTTCCGGAAATAAAGCGGGAGATAAGATTTTTTATATTTTCTTGTTAATATCTTGTAAACAATTAATTTCATAAATATGAAAAATATATATTTGTATTCCTCATAATGAGCCCTTTCATTTGTTGTATTGCATGATGCGTTAAAAAATATTTTTTTATTTTCCGTTTAATTCCACAATTTAGCCCCCAAAATTAATATTAGGGATTTCTTCTTATTTTTCCTGTAAACAGAAAATTTGAGGTCTTATAGTTTGAGGAATAAAGGGGAATAGGTATTTTTTTTTATATTTTTGTTAATATATTTTAAAATATATTTATTTTAAAAATATGAAAAAAATATATTTGTATTCGTCATAATGAGCTCTTTGATTTGATATATTACTTGATCCGTTAGAAACAATTTTAATTTTTTATTTTCCATTTAATTCCATAATTTGCCTCCCAAAATTCAATATATCTCCTTATTTTTTCAGTATAGTTCAGGTGAGGCGCTATACCTCTATTTTTTTTCAAAATTTTACAGCTTATGGTTTCGGAGATAAGGGGGGATGGGTAATTTTTTTATATTTTTGTTAATATTTTTTAAATAATTTATTTTAAAAATATGAAAAAATATATTTGTTTTCCTCATAATGAGCCCTTTCATTTGATATATTACATGATGCGTTAGAAACAATTTTAAGTTTATATTTACCATTTGATTCTGTAATTTTCCCACCAAAATTAAAAGTTGAGGTTTCTCCTTATTTTTCCAGTAAACTTCAGGTCAAGCCCTATACCTCTAATTTTTTTCAAAATTTTACGCTTTATAGTTTCCGCGATAAGAGGAATTTTAAAAATATGAAAAAATATATTTGTGTTCCACATAATGGGACCTTTCATTTGATGTATTACATGATGCGTTTGAAAAATTTTCTATTTTTAAATTTTCATTTAATTCTATAATTTGCCCCCCAAAATTAATATTAATGGTTTCTCCTTATTTCGGGCAACGTTCTATGTTTCCTATTTTTTTCAAAATTTTAGGCTCAGTAGTTTCGGTGATCAGGGGGAGGGGGACGGTTTTAGTTTTCCCCCCAGAAATACCCCTAAAATCAAAATTTCTTCGCTTACGATATGTACTCCTAATCGCGTCACCAAACTATACATTGATACCAAATTCCAACCTCTTCCGTTTAGTAGTTTATGAGAAAATTGCTATGATGTGACAGAGGCAGAAATCCAGAGTAATATTATAAGGGTATCCGTATTTTGTATATACGGAACCCTAAAAACGCGAAAACACTTTTGTCCTACACCTCCGATGGTAGGCTGCTGCGTCCCCCGCTCTAAACATGTCAATTTAACGTGAGCAAAATATTTACTAATAACAGCCTAATTTTTTCACTATTCCTTGGTAATTATTATAACAATCGAATGACATCTTTGTCCTACAAGTTAAATGGCAAGTTTTCCTAGTCCTACACCCGAAACATGTCGGTTTTATGGGCTCGTCATTAATAACTGTAGAACAATGAAACCACATGATTCCTTAGTGTATTGACTGACCGAAAAAGTAAATGTCTTACAAACATATAGATATATATCCGTAGTACTACAAGAAAAGTATGATTATGCATTAGGTAATAATATCGGATTTGATAAAAAATTATGTTGAATATTAATTCTCAGTAAGTTGCATTTGCATATATTTGTAAAATTATTTGTATATATTATTAGTCTATGATGCCAAAATAAGCCAAAAATATTTTACCAACTTTAATAATAATAACCTAACCCTGATTATGTTCGGACGATTCAAAAAGCTACGCTTTCAGGACGAATCTCTATTGGGTTTTTTGCAAATAGGATTGGCATTTCATTGCAGTTGCAGTGTTACATTAACAATTTAATCCACGCATCCTTAGTATCTAAATCTTATCACACACATTGTTCCCTAAAGAAGAAAACCAAGAAAGATTAGGTTGTCATTAATGATATTCATTTACCTTGTAGAACAAATATGCCACTCGATTATTCTAATAATTACCAGGCAATACTGAAAAAATAGGCTGATACATATTAGTAAATATTTTGCTCAGGTTAAATTAGCATGTTTAGATCGGGGGTGTAGAACAATTTTTTTTGTCATTTTTATGAGAATATTAAAAGAGTTTTCGAAGAGGAAAAAGTTGGGTGTTTCGGAGAAATTAAGCCACTCTAAAAATTGTAGCCTGTTATTAATCAAAAAAATAAACTTCTGGAATACTGTTGCAAATTTCGCTGGAGAGGCAGCTCTTGGACAATTCATAGATATATACATACAATAGCATAGACTGAACACGCAAGCAATTTTTAATTTCGACAAGATGACTAGCGTTTTTCGTTATTTTATTATTTTCTCCCAATCCTTCACAACTATATCACTTAGAACTAATTATTGCCCGTCACGCATATAGAATATGTGTAGCAATAATAATTTAACGTGAAATTTTAAGTAACTTACCCCACGTAGGGGCCAACCGGAAGCGTAATTTTGGTATAGTCCAATACTCATGGCCCCGTTATCAGAAAAAAAGACAATAATCGAATTCTCCAACATCTTTTTTTCAGAAAGTTTCTCCATTATTTTGCCGACGGATTGGTCCATTAAATTAATTACATCTGAAAATAAAGTGTTTTTAATTCGCAACGGCGGTGTTAACAACAATGTGTTGTATACAGAGTAATATATGGGGCATTTCACGTACAGGGGACAGCAAAAATAATGTCCGATTTTGGGTTTTGTTCATTTATAAAAGCATTTAAATAAAACTGAAAAACTTTGAATAATGGATTTTTGAAAACTATTGCTGCTAATTGTCCAAAAAGATAGAAATAAATTAAGTGGTGTTTTTTGAGAATATTGAATGTTATTTTTGACAGTTATTATAAATTTGAAATTTATATTCATTGAAACGCCAAATGCGGTCGTTGTGACTTTGTTGGCCGACAGAATCAACTTGGCCATCTTTGGTGCTCACTCACCCGGAGAAACTGGTGTGTTCAATTTAGGATCACCAAACAGAATTTGTAGAAGATATTTATTGGAAAATAAAACCAATCAAACTCTAGAGGTAAAGAGCTTTAACTTGGATAGCTTTTGGAAAAATTCGGTACATATTGGCATACAAAGACATTCTAATAAACCTGAACAGAAAAGTCTACGACTATTGTATTTTGCCAGGGACGACATATAAAATGAGAACCATGATAGAAAATTGCTGAAAAAGTAGAAGTAATGCAAAGGGAAATTGAAACAGCAATTCTTAGTGTAAACATTCGCGATAAAGTAACAAATATTGAACTAAGACCCAGAACAAGGATAAAGGAACGTCTGTAATCTTACAAAACGGAGGTCTACGATATTAAGAAGATTACAGGCAAACATTGAATGCGACAAACAACATGGAAAATTGTGAGACTCTAGGAGTGGACGGACTAAGAAAGAAGAACTTCTAATTTATGAGATCTTAGTTTTTAAAGCCCTCACCTTTTGGTCATTGGTGAGTGTTTTAAGACACACTACCTCTTTCAGGGGAACTGTTTTTATATCGGGATTATCTTTCGCAGTTAGTTTTCGACTAACAATCAGGGATTTGGGAAATCATATGACGAAGTGCAACTAAACTTCGTGTAGACAGAATTACAACCCGGAAGTAGGCCTATCAATGTCGGGATCACAGAATGCGTACTCGTCACATGTTTTCTTTGTTCATTAAACATATTTTAATTGTAATTAATTCAGTGTTGTTGAAACATGCAGCGAGGTTTGGTATTACGATACATAAATGTACATATAGACTTTGCATTATATATTATAACCTGCTGTTCTTCTCCTTCCCGGTGTACTAATATAGTGGTAAATTTCTTCCGTTCTGGTTACATTTGGAACTCCGAGCTCCGTACCTTGGTCTCCTGTATGAGCAGCTAAGTGAGCAAGTGTCAGAAACATCGGTTTGGTCGGATCGTGATTTTCGATGATATCCAAAGATCGTTTGGTGAACACGTCTGTACTGTACTGTCCGTCGTACTGCCATTGTGGCCTTAAGCCGTCGTGAAGATCAAAACCTGTGAAAATCTAAAATATTTTTAATTTTTATCAGCTTTAATGAGAATTTTATGTAAGGTGCTCTTAGTACGTAGTGTAATCAACAGTCTTAAATATAGAACTTTGGACAACAAACCTTGGTTTGCCTGAAGTTCTCATATGGTTTCATTGTTTCTTACGAAACCGTCTAAATTAATCGTTCCGATAATAATTTATATTTAACATTTCTTTTATTATTTGGACCAGTTTCTATATGTGTAACTCCAATTCATCCTAAATTGCAACCCCGCGGTATACGTTTCTGTGTATTGGTCACCCATATAAATTATTTTTCTATCATTTACTTCAACACCACCTATAATTATAATTCACATCTACACGATGTTGCAAGCGCCCTGTAAAAATATTAATCTTCTCCACCCTATATATCAAGTATAAGCTACTTATGTTCCACACTATATAACATTTTTTTCACCACCCTGTAAACTATAAGTCCACTCCACCTTATATTTCAAACATCCTGCATATGCAACTGTTTATAATATTTTTTGTACCCTCTGCCCTATAGCTCGAATATCCTTACTGCATATGCTAAATTAACCATTTTTTTAAGTTTTTAATCCACTCTGTATAATTATAGTTTTACTTCACTCTTACTTCAACCACCTTGTATACGCAACTACTTATGTATCACTCAATATAACATTTTTTGAACCACCCTGTATAAGTTTAATTCTATTCCACCTTACATTTCAACCATCCTATAAATGGAACTGCTCATGTACCACCCAGTACCACATTTATTTCTAAAATCTTTTGCACCCACCTGTCTAATTGTGATATTACTTCACTCTATATTTCAACTGCGTACATTGCTTGCTGCTTGAATTTCGATGCACGCACATACACACACACACACCTGCCGCTGTACACTATATAGAAAAGATCGCTCACCCAACAATTTTTCCTTTCGATATGCTAATGGAATATATCTTGTGCTATTTCATTCGAATGTAAGCCTTATAAAATCAAAACCGTTACAAAGACCCTGTACGTTATACTTTCATGGTATATCTTGACATTTCAGCGGGATATTTATGATGAAAATTTGACATTTACATTGATGTTTACCGTTTTTTGCACATATTTTTACGATTTTCAGAAAAACGGTTTGTTTTACGGTATAGAAAATTATATTTGGAAGTTGGTTAAAAAGAGCAAAACAACGAGTATCCCGAAATTTCGATGGACAAACAGCGAATTTGATACGGTTCTTGAATACACTCTGGCAAATCAGAAATAATCATCGAAATCTAGTATCTTCGACTACCTTATAAAAGTCGACTGGCGTACGTGTTGAATAGTTTACTTTGCAGCATAGCTTGAATCGATGGCCAAAGAATTGTACAGCTGTTTCTGACAGTATTACTCATTGTGTTTGTAAACAGTGAATTTATTTGGTAAATAAATAAATTTGAAAGTTAGTGTGAACATTTATGAAATTGAGCCCACGAATACTATAGCAGTATCAACACCCAGAGTTATGAAAACATGTTTCTAATAACAAAATATGAATCTACTAGCACCTTTAGAGTTTACAGACCTTTAGATCCAATAGTAATTACCAAACATAAGTATCATACTGTTACGAGAATTCATCCGACAGCTGGTGCAATGGGCCATAAACCAATTCGTGGAAGGATCATTATTCCGAGACTTCTGGGAATCCGAAATGTTTTCTCTCTCAACAGGCCGACCGCTGCCGTTACTGGGAATTCCCTTAAAGCTTCCAGAACATGAAAGAGTTTCCCGACGGTTCGTGAACTTACCAGACAATTCGAAGAGAAATATATAAATATGAACAGCTGGCGATAGGAGGCATTCAGTTTCCATCGGTCGTATTGTATAGTTAAGATAAAATGTAAATAGTTTCCTGTGAATATAAATTGTGTTAAAGTAGTGGAAATAAATTAGAGTGAGTTGGACTGTGTTTTTAAATAAATCCAAGAACTGAACTGAACCCGAGTGTGAAAATAAAAACGTTAAAATACATTTTTGGAATCACCTTGAAATGTATAATCCAAAAAATTTCTTTTTAAAAAAATGTCGATGACTTTTTTTACTCCCAAAAGGTTTACTCAGTATATTTCACTACTGTCTTAAAATACTTTATGCTGAAATCAAAATTATACCAGTTCCTACTTTACGTAAGTCCATAGTGTATATGACTATCAATACTAATATGTAAAAGGGTTAAAATTTGTTTAAATTTCATTCATATTTTCTTTACCAAATAGGTTCAATGTTTCACATCTGCCTGACGTCCCACCACAAAAATGCGAGCGTGATCCCGAAATTCTGGATACGGGCTCAGATCGTGTAATATAAAGACAATGCAAGTGTAAGAAAACTCGTTAACAAGACTAAATAAAGAAAATATGTGATATAGAAACTAAATTTTATAATCCGAACTTTCAAAATATTTTTGGTACATCTGGGATTCCCAATCGGTTGATCGTTGTTAATACAGTGCATTTGACATTCTATTCTATTCTGTCTATCTTTCCGAATACAATGAAAGTTAACAAAACTCGCAAACAAAAAGATACCATTTTGAATCTGTACCTGGGTTTGGTTAATATTCGCTGTTGTTTTGTAACTGAAGTATCCAACCGATCCACTCCAATATCCAAAATGGGTATCGAAACCCCTTCCTGTTGGTAAATTCTTTCTGCTTGCTGCCCCCACATGCCATTTACCTACCAAATGAGTGCTATAATTTAATTGTTTAAGTCTTTCGGGCAGAGTTGCGATGTTTTCTGGTATAGATCGGTTTTCGCCAGCTTCCAAAGGAAATCCTTGTAGACCTGAAACATTAACAGTCTATATTTAGTGCTTCGAAAGAATCTCTTACTGGAAGTCGTTAGATTTTTTTATTTTGCTTGTTCTGTATTTCTCTCAGTTTTTTCATGCAACAGATAAGTTAGTCCAGTCAATGATTTTCCTGAAAATTTGGATTTGAATACTACTTACACTCTGCTTCAAAGTTGGTTCTGTGCCGGGGGTTGCTTGTTTCTCAGGGGGTTGCTTATTTCTCAGGAGGTATGCTACCCCTTCTCAGGGGTGATGCTACCCCTTCTCAGGGTTGAAAAAAATTATATGAAAAAAGTCCGGGAATGAATAAATTGACTAATTTTAATCAACTTTTGGTTTTTCTGACAGTTAATTCTTTTCGAGCTAAGCACAGGGTCAACTTTGAAGTAGAGGATAAGTAGAAATTAAATCTAAATTTTTAGGAAAATCGGTGCTTCTTAGACAAATTATCCAGTATTATCGTTTTTTGCCTTCATTTACTGGACTAAGTATTTGAATTTTAAAAGTGGAACGAAGTGTAGTACGATTACTGTTCCTGCTTATAAATAGTATTTTGAACTTCAATACACCTGGACCTGTGATTGGAAAATCTACAGTCAGTTAGTCACTGTCATTTTTTCACAAACAACAATTTGTATACCAGCGAAAATTTAATAAAAGGCGTTCAAATAAAACAGTGACTGATAATGACTCCAGATTTGGGGTTGAAACGTCGCATCACAGATACGTCTCACAAAATATGCAAAACACTATTTATTCACACGAATACTGGTTGATAATTTTGTAGACATCTCGTTTAGAATATCTGTGTATGTAAGGAATAATTTTTGTAGAGACCACCAGTAACACAATTTTTCATAATTGCCTCAATAATAACACTTTTTTCCACTTTTAAATGTCAAATAGTTATCGGTTGCAGGAAGAAAAAACTAATGAGAGAAATACCCATGTGCAGGCAAAATAATCAAAAAGCTCTTCAAGAGTCATTCAGGAATTACTTCGTGCGTTACAGTTTTATACAAGGTCATTTTAGTTTTTTTTTGGACCATTTGCCTATTTTTATAATAAAACTACAGAAGCCGTGCCTATATATGAATTATTTTTCGAAAATTTTGGTAGGGATGTCATTGATGTAGAATAAAATACTTAATTTTCCAGAAGTTCTCAATTGGTCTCTATATACAGAGTGTTCACTTAACTTGGAATCACATGCAAATTTTTATTATTATTAATATTAAAAAAAATAATTTGGTCAAGTGCGAGTTGGACTCGCATACTAAGGGTGCCATACCACCTTCAGGATTCTAATATTCCAGTTTCAGACAACATCATTTTCTTATATTTACCCTAATATCTTTTAAAGGAAGCGTTAAAGAATATTTTCCACATATAGCCTTTTTATTTTATCTGCTTCAGGTTTCGCTTTATTTTTATAAAAATATGTATTTAATTTTCTAATTTGGTCCCTAAATTAACACTAGAGTTTTATTTTACTAATAAACTTTCAGGGAAGCCTTTTATAATCTACTGTCTGAATTTTGAGGCTCTGTAGATTGGAAAATAAAGGGCAAAATAGGTCACGTTTTAAATTATAAATTATTAAATCTGTTATTCAAATTATTTAAAAATACAAATAAAATTTATTTTTCAAAATATAAATAGAGTAGTTTCTAAATTGGGAATTAAGTCGATGTTTAATATTTTTGTTAATATCTTTTAAACAAATGATTTAAAAATATCATATATTTGCAATTCACATAATGAGCCTTTTATGTGATATATTACATGATACGTTTGAAAATTGAATTTTTATTTTCTATTTAATTGTATAATTTGTCCCTAAAATTTGTATGGGGGTTTTCTAATAATTTTTCTTATAAATATCAAGTGAGCCCCAGTACCTTAATTATTTTCAAAAGTTTAGGTAGTATGGTTTCGGAAATAAAGGGAGAAATAAGAACTTTTTATATCTTTATGTTAATATCTTGTAAACAATTAATTTTAAAAATATGAAAAATATCTATTTGTATTCCTCATAATCAGCCCTTTCATTTGATGTATTGCATGATGCGTTAAAAAAATATTTTTTTTTATTTTCCGTTTAATTCTATTATTTGTCCCCCAATATTAATATTAAGGATTTCTTCCTATTTTTCCTGTAAACAAAAAAAAGGTCTTATAGTTTGGGGAATAAAGGGGGAATGGGTATTTTTTTAAAATATTTTTTTAAATATATTTTAAAATATCAATTAAAAAAAATAAAAAAACATATTTGTATTCGTCATAATGAGCCATGTCATTTGATATGTTACTTGATCCGTTAGAAATAATTATAATTTTTTATTTTCCATTTAATTCTATAATTTGCCCCCCAAAATGAATATTAGGGGGTTCTCTTTATTTTTCCAGTAAAGTTCAGGTAAGGCGCTATACCTCTATTTTTTTTAAAAAAATTTACAACTTATGGTGATAATGGGGGTAATTTTTTTAATTTTTTTGTTATTATCTTTTAATTTATTTATTTTAAAAATATGAAAAAATATATTTGTTTTCGCCATAATGAGTCCTTTCATTTGATATATAATATGATGCGTTAGAAACAATTTTAATTTTATATTTTCCATTTAATTCTGTAATTTGCCCCCAAAATTAAAAGTAGAGGTTTCTCCTTATTTTTCCAGTAAACTTTAATTTTTTGCAAAACTTTACGATTTATAGTTTCAGAGTTAAGGGGGAGGGGGATGGGTAAATTTTGGTATATTTTCGTTAATATCTCTTAAGTATTTTTTTTTAATTATGACAAAAATATATTTGTGTTCTTCAGAATGGGACCTTTCAATTGATGTATTACATGATGCGTTTGAAAAATTTTTTATTTTTAAATTTTCATTTAATTCTATAATTTGCCCCCCAAAATTAATATTAATGGTTTCTCCTTATTTTTCCTGTAAAGTTCGGGCAAAATTCTATATTTACTATTTGTTTCAAAATTTTAGGCTCAGTAGTTTCGGAGATCAGGGGGGGAACGGTCCATTATTTTAGTTTTTGTCCCCAAAAGTATCCCTAAAATTAAAATTTCTTCATTTAGGATATGTACTCCTGATCGCATCACCAAACTATACATTGATGCCAAATTTCAACCTCTTCCGTCCAGTAGTTTAGGAGAAAATTGCTGTGATGTGATATTATAAGGGTATCCGTATATTGTATATACGGAACCCTAAAAAGAAATAAAAAATCTCAACATTAAAATTAAAAAAACTTATTTGACAATAAAATTTGGCTCAGGCGAGGGTATTAATTGAAAGAAATTAACGTTTTTCGTTTTTTGCTTTTTCAATTGTATAGGGTGTTGTGTTTTGCTTAAAAGTAAAATGCCTCTTTTGTGACAATATTTAGTGGCATGTAAAGAAGTTTACAATAATAGACATGAGGTCGCTGGACAGCTATCTGTCAATAGGAAGGTGTCTGTACATAAAATATTTGTTGAACATTTTGCTAGAGGTGTAGATAGCCATTGATTTAGAATACAAAACATCAACTAGTTGAATTTTGATAAAAATTAGGAAGGAAGTACTCGTATTCGTGCTAATATATAAAATAGTTTTACCTGTTCTCATGGGGTACTTTCCAGTGAGAAAAGCAGCTCTCGATGGAGTACACGTTTGTTGAGAGTAAAATCTATTTAACACGACTCCATTGTAGGCCAGAGCATCGATATTAGGCGTCGGAATTTGACTGGATCCATGGAAGCTGAAGTCATTCCATCCCTAGAAAATTTAAGAATTTACAATGAATATGTTGTCCCGTACCAAGGCTTAATATATTCCTCGCAGTTTTTTTTGGACTTCCATCGTCTTGAAATGATTGATCTCACAACGTTTCGTTAGCTTTGGATCTGCTATCGTCATCAGGTAAATTATGGAAAATTCAGATTATCTCTGGACATAATGAGAAAGAAACTTACCGAGGACGAAACCCTGATGGAGAGGACGGAACTGCCAATAGATTCAATCATGAACTTACTACAGTGTTGACTCAAGAACTGCTACTTTCAGGAGAAGGACAGGTTCTACATACAAGAAGATGGATTGATTATGGGTGGTAACCCTTTATCGCCAACCATCGCCAACATGTAAATGGAATGGTTCGAAGAATACACTGAAGGGTTACGAGAAGCAACCAAAACTCTGGTTAAGGTATCTCGACGATACCTTCATTATTTGGCAACATGGAGAGAGAGAGAGAGAGAGAACTACAGTCATTTCTAGAGTATCAACACCGATCACAACCATCCATCAGAATCCCACAAGGATATTAGGGTCATCCTTTGAATCGATATTTTTTCCCGTCGAGGCTTTTCCACTCATTTTTTCTTCTTCGTCAAAATTCGTGCAATGTCTGGATCATCCAACTAGTCTATTTTGCATTGTCCTGTAGTCCAATCGTCTCTAATTTGTGTAACGGAAATGTTTTCACACTGTTGAATTTCTCTATCGTGCCAGTGAGGATGCTGACTCATGAAGTGGCTGTCTGAGGAAGGTGCAAATTTAACTCTACTGTTAGCAATACAAATCCAGAATGACCCTGTACATTCCATTTTGATCTAAGCGAACGAAGAGGGCACAGTCAGAACAGAAAGGGTAACCACGTCACTAGGATCGACCTGGGATCGACCTATTGCGAGATGCAGAATCGCTTTCGGCATCATTACGAATCAAGACGCGAAGCTAAACAGTAGAATCGTTTGACATTACATCTGCCATGTTGTTATTGGAATTCTAAATAAATTATGTTTGAAAACAAGTTTGGAGAGATTTCATTCATAATTGCTAATACTACAATCTTTTTGAAAATATACGGTTGGTCTGTAGCGAAATCATTTTGCACTGGTAGTCATTTTTACATGTGGTATTTCCCAACAACTGCTTCGTCCCCGACTTCATCCCCGTCAGGAAATTGATAAACATGGCTTTCATGAAACTTGTGGTTATTAATTACACAAACTAGCTAAACGATTATCAGTTTATAATCGTTTTGCTAGCTTGTTAGCTCTGGTAGGTTTTTTTTATCATCATCTTAGACAAACACTTGTTTAACTAGATTTCCATGCGAGTTCAGCCTTCTTGGTCCTTTTGCTCAAACGAGACTTCTTTACTTTTCAAATTGCCATAACAGTTTCAATTTCTAAAACACGAAGAAGGCTGCGTTGTACTTTTTGATACGCTGACTCGCAGGCTTTTGTGGGTTTCACCATGTCTAGTGCCTTCAATTAAATTTTAAGCTGCAAACTGAAGACTTTGGTTTTCAAACCATTGTTCAAGGACCGAAACTATACTCATTGACAAAGAAATCCCTACACCCAGAATGAGATGTTTAAATTTAACTAGCTGTCGCCCAGTGGTCGAAATTCGACCAATTGTATCAATATCTCTGGCAAGTTTCTAGGACTTTGGGGAGAACAGCAATTACACGGAACGGATCCAGATTCGCAACCTCTGTGTGATAGTTTCCACGAAAATCCTAAATGTTGGTCTTACATTTCGCTTCTACAAATAAGTAACAAATTTCAAGTTTATTTAGATATAATTCATAGGACTTTATTTCTGTTCAAATTCGTAATTCTTAATGTAATTTGACAACAATTCAACCGCTAATGGGCTACACTACATATTTATTTTTTCTAACCTCCCTGTATAACTATAATTGCACTCAATTCTCTAACATTTATTAAAATCCTCATTATAATAATTCCATCTCATTATATATTTCCACCACCCTGTATATACAACTGCTCATGGACTACGCATAATATTTTTTAACATTTTTGAACCACTCGGTAAACAATTATGTAAATGCCACTGCCTATGAGCCACCGTATTTACTCTTTTTGTTTATGAAATTTTTAACTATCTTCTGTAACTATAATTCTACTCCGACCTATATTTCAATCATGATATATATGGAACTCATCGTGGGACTTTCTACAAATCATTTCCTTTTCTAACATTTTTTATCATCATCCTGTATATCTATAATTCCTCTCACCCTATATTTCATCTTTCCTATATATACAACTGCTTATGGGTTACGAAATGTTGCATTTCCATTTCCGCCACCCTGTATATGCATCTCTGTATAATATTTTTTGCACTACCCTGTATAACTGTAATTCTACTGCACCTTCTATTCCAAGAACCCTGTAAATTCAACCGCTAATGGGTTTCCCTATATAATTATGTTATTAGTTATAATTGCACTCTACTCTATATTTTAAACACCCTATATATGCAACTGCTTATGTGCCACCCACGAAAAAAATGATTTCTAACATATCTGGAATCGCCCTGTATAATTATAATATACAACGTTTACTTTACCACTAAACAATTACAACGCTTGCATGCCACTTCCAGAAGTACATGCTCTAAGTATATAACAGCATTGGTCCCTCTATATATAATTGCTCAATGTTTTGGGTCTAGCGGCGGCGGCACATTCAGTTGTTTGGCGTTGACATTATGGACGTAAATAATGAATTTTTGTTATATTTTAAATGAACCAATATTATAAATTAATATTAGTATTCTGCACTGAAGGTCGTCAGTAGCTACTAAACAAAACAAAAATGAAGAAAATCGGTTGAGAGACAGAGGAGAAAATGGTACCCAATCGTTTTGTCTTTGCCTATTTATATATAGATATGGTTTTTGTAAGATACAGATGCTATAGTAAGAAATGAATGTATAAAAAAAATGAATAAAAAATACCAATGAGTTTTTTTATTAGGTTTGTGAATAATGTGTTTTGCCTACCGCGCTTAACAGAACACCCCCAACACGTCTTGGCATTGATTCAATATGGTGGTCTATTTCTTCTTAAGGAATACTACCCCAAGCTACCTGTCTTACAACCTCCAAATTTTGTGTGGGCTGAGATAAATTCATCATATCCCAACATGTTCTATGGGTGAAAGATCGGGAGATCTGGGCGGCCATGGCAACATAAATATTTTATGAGTCTCTTCAAACTAGTTATACTAATTCGGGCAACATGAGGCAGAGTATTATCTTGTTGAAATATGGGATCCATGAGGTAAGGGAGTACATACGGCTCCACTACATCCTCAAGATAACGTTGCGCTGTCATGTTGCCTCGAACAAAGACTACTTCCATGTGCAATAACACCCTATACCATAACGCCTACTTTTCGGTATACATGTCGCTCAATATCAAATTGAGGTTGAAGTCTTTCTTCTCGACTTTGTCTAACTCTTCTTCGGCCATCATGTCCACCCAAGCAGAATCGAGATTCATCTGAGAAGAAGACCATTCCACATTCCAATGTTGTCGTTCTCTTTGCCACTGTAGTCGTTCCAGTGAATGCTCAGCGGTCAGAGGTAGCACAAGATGGAGTCATAATGCTGCAGTCGAGTTGTCAATAATTTGACCTCTTTCAAATTTCCTTAGCTGGCGATACATTTGGCGTACAAGTACTCTAGACATTTTAACATTACTCAACATCGAATTTGGATCCCATCAAACCGTTTGTTTTTTAGTAAATTAAAAAAATGCAAAATCGACTACAATATTAATTGATAAAAAAAGTTGACATGAAAAAAGTCGCCAAACGCTCCAAATTTTAATCATTTACTCCTTACTATAACACCTATGTTTTACCAAAACAATATTAAATTTAAGCATCTTCTTCTGGGTGTTGTGATTTCATTGTCAGTGAGTAGATTTTTGTCGTGAGCATGTGAATGTTTCAAATATATTTTAATGAAATAGTTCTAAATTTTTGAAATATTTCAGGGAAATATTCTGAAATATAATATTTCTAAAGAAAATCTGAACTTGTCTTTTATACATTAAATCATTGTGCAGAATGTGCAGGCATTCAGTTTCTTTTTAATTTTCAACTTCAATCGAAATCCAGTAGGAAAGAAACGGAATCAATCATTTTTGTGAGATTTAAAGAAAATCTTATTGTCCTCAGATAAGCATTCTTTGTCAGCGAGTATATTTTGTAAAAACCTTTTAAAATAATATTCAGGTAATTTTGCTGCTCTTAAAGAAACCTCAAATGCTGCAGCTATTGTATATTTTTTAAAGTTTGTTACCTCAGAACTCCGACAATTTGAGCCAAATTTGATGTTCCATTATTTTTTATTTGAATGCATATATCACTAGATTGGTCCCATATTTTTGTCTACGATGTGAACGGTACTTCATGGTCAATTTTATCAAAAAATAGGAAAAACATTTAATTTGACCACAAAAATTGGCGGAGGAGCTGGTGTTATTTGAATGTAATTAACTTTATTTAAATTGTAAGGTGTGACTTATTGAAAATGGGATTAAACTTAATAAAGATCAATGTTATTATAAGCCCCGTAGAAAATTTGCCGGAGGAAAAAGTATTAAATGAAGTAAACGTCAATTAACCGACTTCGAAAAATAGGCAATTGAGTTATTTTTAACTTTTTATTGTTTTTATTCCGACTTGACCATACAATGTATGGCAGCACACTCCCTCTACCTCTCTCAGACCCGTGGATGGAGTCGTGGCGGCAGTTTCCCAAGAATTGCCTGACCGCCCTTGCTGTTTCTAACAGGATGGCTTTTTACATTTGTTGGTAAAGATGTTCGTCCAGACCGAGGTATTTTAAATTGTTTAATAGATGTTTTGGGACTAGTCCTGTCGTTGACATAACAATTGGTACAGTTGATGTGTTGTTAATGCCCCACTGAGTCTTTATTTGAAATTCCAAATCACTATATTTGGTTATTTTCTCAGCCTGCTTGATGTTTATATTATTGTTGTTAGGAATTGCTATGTCAATTAAAGTTGTTTTCCGAGCGACTTTATCTACCAAAACTATATCTGGTCTATTGTGAGCAACAGACCGATCGGTCAGTATCGTGCGGTCCCAGTACAGCTTGTAGTTGTTATTTTCTAAAACAGATTCTGGTTTATATTTATAGTATGGCAATCTTACCGACTGTGATAATTCATGTTTCAGTGCTAGTTCCTGGTGAAGTATTTTTGCCACAGCATCGTGTCGTTCTTTGTATTCAGTTGCAGCGAACGCTTGACAACCTCCTCTATCGTTGTTAAAATAGAAGGGTCTTTAACGATGTACTTTAGGTAGTTCTTAGTTGGAATTACTTGATCTTGGATTGGTAATAAAAAGCCTTCCGTTTCTGGAAACATATTACCAGGGATCAACTAGTAGTTCGCACTGTCGACATAATCTTGGTTGACGTCATTTATATGTCTTCCATGAAGGGGCTTCTCTTTTCATTTCAGCAGTTTCTGATCAGTGGTCTGGTGGTGTAATTGGACGTGTTGTTGTGTCAGTCGCAGTGTTGTTGAGTTTTGTTAGTAAAACTCGAAATTTTCGTTTTAATTATTCAATGTCAGTCTTGCACCAGTTAACTATACCGAAAGAGTAACTGAGCACTGAACACGCATAGGTGTTAATAGCCTGAAACAGATTTTTGCTGTTTAGTTTGGTTTTCAACAGTCGTCTTACCCTTCTATAAAACTCTGCTGTTGGTCTTTTTTCATGTTCAAGTGATCATTACGTTGGGCCTGCTTTAATCCAAGGTACTTATGACCTTCCCCCATAGATTCAATTGAAGTGCCATCTCCAATTTCGTATTGCCCCTGCTGTATTTTGCCTTTAACTATATTAATAATTCGGCATTTGTCAAGGCCAAATTTCGTATGGATGTCACTAGAGAACCCTTCTACTTTTTGTCATTATTGTTATTATTCCTTGACATCGGTCATTTTTTTAAACCATTAAACCCCCATAAAAAATGTTTTTATCAGTGTTTAAAAATATGATAAGGATTCGACAGAGCAAAAATTAAATTTTGCAGGCATATGGGGGTTAAAATAGCATTTTTATTAATCCTTAAAATAAAATGTAATACTTACCACATCGTCAGCAATTATAACAATAATATGCGGCCGTTGGTTACTTGTTGTTACCCTAATAAACATTATCAGCAGAACTTTAAAAATTGTGAGTGGTGCCATCGTCGTTAGTAACTTATTTCATTTTCAGTCGTATTGAACATTATCATCCTCTGTAATGCGGATGTTTTTAATACGGAAACTCAACTAATTTATAACAAACGAGATAACAGTACTACCCATTTTTTCTATTTTTTTACATTTTTAAGTAGAACGTTTTTGTTTGATAATAGTGTGTGACGCAATGATACACCAAGTTTAAAAGGGATAGACATAATTCCATACAAATCTAGACGATGTTTTCACAGCTGGAAATTTACCCAGACCTTTGAATAGTAAGTATAAACGACAGGTGTAGAGTCTCAGTCCTCCCAACATGTGCTAACATCTAGGTTCAATTTGAAGACGCGAGATGTAAGACCGACATCTAGGATTTTCAAGAGAATCAGGAATGACACCTCGAAGAGAGTATCTAGGTTCAATTTGAAAATGTTCTAAATATCTCTTAAATGACTGGATGGCAAAAATGTGTAAAGATATGTGGCGAAAACTCTATATTCGTTAACAGAGAAATAAATTAACAATAAAAAAATTATCCAGAAAACGAAAACCTAAAATATATGTGTCTTCTAAATGTTATTTGTGGCATGTTCTTCATTATTTTTATATTTTCTTGGGAATAACACCACAATTGAAATAAAAACTGTATATTGAAAGAAAAATTCAAACGTTTTAAAATCGATTCTGACTTCGTTGTCAATGGCTTTAAAATATGTAATGAAAATCTAATTGCAAAATCAAACTTTCAATTTGCAATTACAATGGTATGAACTAGGTGTTGTGATTTATTTTTCAGTGACTATATATCCGACAAAGATGAATAACAATAAAACTTTTAAATAATAATTGTCAACGAAATAGTGTGTTTTTTTAAAGGGATAGAACTTTAAGTTTGCAACACTCTTTTAACCGGCGGCCATCTTGTCAGCTGTCAAGTGATTTATGTTTAGCTTCGTTTGGCATTTCATCATGATGAAGGGCACTTTTGGGTTGAATGGATATGTCAGTAAACAAAACTGCCGTGTTTGGAGTGATGAGTTCATGTTGAGACACGGTTACATCCAGAAAAACTGACTGTTTGGTGTGCTTTATGGGCTGGTGGAATAATTGGTCCGTACTTCTTTGATCGCTATAGAGCCATGATTACTAACCTTTCATTCATCAATTGAACAATCATGATGCACACGAACTGTGGTTTCAACAAGAGGGGGCAATATGTCACACAGCTCGTGCCACAATTGATTTATTGAAAGAAACGTTTGGTACGATTTTTAACGCCGCTTGACTATTTTCTGTGGGGATCCGTGAAGTCGCTAGTCTACGCCGATAAGCCCGAAACGATTAACCACTTGGAGGACAACATTCGCCGGTTTATTGCCGATATACGGCCACAAATGTTGGAAAAAGTCATCGAAAATTGGATTTCCAGTTTAGACTACGTCTGAGCCAGCCGTAGCGGTCATATACCAGAAGTCATATTCAAATTATAATGCCAAAAGATTATCTTTCGAATAAAGTAAATTTCATGTCAATTTTAAAAAATATATCCTTGTTTTATTCCATTTCACAGTTCTATACCTCTAAAAAACACCCTTTATTTTGAATAAGTACACAGAAAAGTGTATAATAGTATAACAAAAATGTTGGAAATATGCAAATTTTGGTCGAATTTCGACCACTGGCGACTGCTAGTTTTTTTCATTGTAAGATAAGGCGAATCCCTCCAGATAATCATTAGATTATTGGACATTACATCTAGGACATAAAGATGAACTATATATATATATATATATATATATATATATATATATATATATATATTAATCTGACCCGATTGAGTATTTCAAAATGGCTAATTTTTTTGCACATTCTAATAATGGCCGCGAGTTTGTGTCACATCCAAGTCGTTAGATTATTGAATGGGAGCTTTCTTAGGTCCACTTAACATTCCCTTAGAAAATCTGACGCGCTCGATTTTTTCTTCCGACAGTTCGTGGAATCAGCATTCGTCCGATATTTCCGGGAATCCTCGGGTCTATGGACCCGAGGCCGACGGCTAGCGTTAATGGGAATTCGTCGAATTTTATCGAATTTTCCAGAACACATTTCATGATGGGTCATTGACCTACTAGAGATTTCCGAAAGAAAAATATATAAATACGGACAGCTGAGGAAGGATTCATATTCGACGGTCGTATAGTTAAGTAGAGATAAATTGAAACTAGTTCTGTGAATATAAATTGTGTTAAAAGTAGTAGAAATAAATTAGAGTGAGTTGGACTGTGTTTTTAAAGAAATTCAAAAACTAAACCCGAATGTGAAAATAAAATCATTACAGTACATTATTACTACGTAGGACATAGTTACTATCAATATCTGAGGATCAGATTTTACTTTTTTGTCAAAAAGATTACTAATAGACTTAGTCCATTGAAAAGTTTCATTTGGGATTGCATTTGTCAGAAGACGCAATTTTATTTTTTTATATATCAAGAGGGGTTAGTGTAAACTTAAATCCAAGCTTGAGGGGTTGCAACCTGTGTCCTACGGCCGCATTCTTGGAAAAAGGAAACATTTAAACTCTTATATCGCTTTAAACTTATTATTATTAATATGTTTTAAGTTTTTCAGTCCATGTACAGTGAATAATGTTATTTCTTTTCTTTTATAACGAGTACATGTACAATCAGAAGAAAGAAAAAGTGAGTTAGTAAATAAGTAAACACCTAATTATTATTTTAAATTGGAATCACAAATTAACACACTTGTAAACTTTTATAAATTATATTACAAATTAGTTTAACCTAAAATACAACTTTGTATACCATCTGCCCAAGTAAACCAAGTGTTATTGCAATATGAAGGATCAGACCTAAGATCCACAGGTTTATTTGTTTGAGGCACAAGTTGATGCCAATATTTCTCAAGCTTCTTTTTGAGATCCAATACAATGTCGATTGTATTTGTATTGTTTATCAGATTCTTTGTTTCACAAGGATCACGTTCGATGTCAAACAGACAAAAATCTGTACAAACTATGAAAGGTTTAAATGAGTCGTCCCTACACCAACTGATATCTAATTTCTTTCTGGTTATTTCAATAATTTCTTTGGTGAGGACTGTGTGCTTTGGCAAATTCTGGATTGCTTTATTTGTCGGACTGTTCAAAATTTGGTCGACATTGTAAGGAGGTGTTTTTGAATGTCTCCCGCTATCTCCATAGTACTGGTCATAAATACCATTCTTATATGTACCTAAAATAAAATAAAAAAACTGTCAGATGTGAAAACTCTATATCTTCGCCAACTTGTAATATTATTTTTGATTATGTTAAGCTATATATTAGAATAATTTCGAAAAGATTGTTGAGGAGGTCTTGAATTATTTTGTCTGTTCATGCTGAGGTTACCGTTTTTTTGTTTTGTTAGCAATAAATTCCTCCAGTCCAAATAAAGGTCGGCTGAAGGTGCTCCGATTTTAGTGTTGTTTATCATCATACAGCTGGCTTCTTTAAGTTTTCTCTTTTTTAAATTTTCTCCCTCAGCATCAAGTGATCGCCAAACCACAAATTGTCAGTGTGAAATTTTTTGACAAACAACAAATTCAAAATCAAAGCGAAATTTTTTTTAGAAAAAACCTCGAAAACAACACTAAACGATTGACAACGACTCCAGACTCGGAGTTGAAACGTCTCCAAACACAGATAAGTATTACACAATATACAATACATTACTTATATACAGGAATACTGGTTGATCATTTTGTAGACATCTCTCAGAATAACTGTGAGGAAGAATCTCTGTACAGACAGCCAGTAATCTGGGCAATTTTACGAAATTGCCTTACTACACTTTGTTCTACATATACAATTTTTAAATACTTATCTGTTGCAGAAAAAAATTTAGAGGAGAGTAAACCCAATGAACAGACGAAATATATATTAGAATGATGAAAAAAATTAACCTGTTACAAAAAGAGATATGTTAATGATTTCTTGATAAATCTGTTCGTTTAGTTTTAGAATTCATCAGACTTTCACTTTTAGTTATTTTTTCTAAAGTTTTTCGAAGCTTTTTGTTTATCGTTACTATATTTTAATCAAATTTTCATCTGAAAAACCTTGTTTTGTAGCCTATATACAATATACAGGGTGTTTTGGGGGGGCAGATAGGTCGGCTCATTTGCAATATTATGTAACCCATATAACATCTAGATATCTTACGGTTTTTGTTTTTTTTTTATTTTTTTTTTCTGATTCTTAGATTTTTACATTTGAACTGTTGTAACTTTTTATTTTTCACTGCATCTTCACCAAATAAACTTAAATCTAATCTATGATGCCTGTTTGCTTATCGCATCTGATATTTGGTTGAAAAAATTAAGTCCACAAATGGCGAGGTTTCATAAACAAAGTGATTAAGTTAAACACTTTATCACATTACAAAAAAAAAATAGAAGCACATCGGGAACTTCGAATTCCCACAAAAACGTCTCTACTACAATCCCTTTCCAACGATATATCACACGTATTGGAAAGTAATCAGTATCATAATAAAATTTGAGATTGTTACTTACAAGGTTAGATCTACAAAAAATAAAACATACATGAAGTTGCGATAATTTGTTATAAATTTTGTTCAGACTGATTTCCACCGCTACGGATGCAATCGCGACACTTTCTTCTGACTGCTACAGTGGTAGTCTCTAGTCGCATCTCATCCCATATTATTTCAAAAGCAACATTTATTCTTTCTCTTAACTGTTCTTTGGTTTCAATTTCTCTCTCATAAACGAGTTGCTTGGCCCGTCCACATACAAAGAAATCAAAGGGAGTTAGGTCTGGCGCCCTTGGAATCCATACTATAGAGCCAGTTATCTCAATTGAGGTGTTTGCGAATGTAATCTCCAGGAGCTCTATGACAGTTCGCCTATAATGTGCTGGACAGCCAACTTTTTTGAATATTAGTGGTCTTTCAATGAGATTTCATCTAATAAGATCAATAAAACGTTCATTAAACATTCGTCATTTACGATATAAAAATAGACACCAAGGAGCAGCTAAGGGAAATAATCAATGTTGTGTTCTAAACAATGCGGGATGAAATCCCATTGGAAGACAGACCAATAAAACTGCCCAAAAAATTCAAAAAAGATGGCTATCCAGCACATTATAGACGAACAGTCAGAGAGCTCCTGGACATTTCATTCCCAAACGCGTGACTTGAGAGAACTGGCCGTATACTATGGCCTCTAAGGTCGCCAGACCTGACTCCCTTTGATTTTTTTGTATGTGGACAGACCAAGCAACTCGTTTTTTGAGAGAGAAATATAAGCCAAAGAGCGGTTAAGACCAAGAATGATCCTTTTGAAATAATATGGGATAAGATGCCACTAGAGACTACCACTGTAGGAGTCAGAAAAAGGTGTCGCGATTGCATCCGTAGCAGTAGAAGCCGGTTAGAACAAAATTTATAACAAATTATTGCAACTCGATGTATTTTTTATTTTTTTGTAGTTCTAACCTTGTGAGTTACAATCTCAAATTTCATTATGATACTGATTACTTTCCAATACGTGTGATATATCGTTGGAAAGGCGTTGAAGTAGAGAAGATTTTGTAGGCATTCGAGTTCTCGATGTGCTTATATATTTTTTTTTGTAATGTGATAAAGTGTTTAACTTAATTTTTTTATGGAACCTCGCCATTTGTGGACTCATATAAATTTTTCAACCAATTATTTGTTTCAAATATCAAATGCAGTTGAGCAAACACAGGTCATAGATTAGATTTTTAACTCTATTTGGTGAAGATGCAGTGAAAAATAAAAAAGTTACAACAGTTCAAATGTAAAAATCTGAGATTTAAAAAAAAAATTAAAAAAAAAAAAAAAAACCGTCAGATATCCAGAGATTATATGTGCTACATTATATAGCACATGAGCCGACCTATCTGCCCTCCAAGTTTAGCGAACCTTCTACTAAACACCCTGTATATCAGGTGGTTTCCGGGATCCGTCGCTTACGCTTCTAGTTCCTCGAATCCTATTCGGGCAACTAGAACAACTTTGGAATATTATTCATAAGAAAATTATCTATTTCATTCCAACTTATGAAGACACACTGTATATAAAGACGAATTAAGAACCTTCATCTTACAGTTGATTAACAGACATTATGATTTAATTCTGATTTATTTTCAATTTATTTGCACCCCAGGTTCCTAATAGCGACAATTGTTTTCTTTATTAATGTCACTGAAAGTTATAACCACGGCCGAGAGTGGATCCTGTATATAAAAACTACAGGTCTCTGTCAGCAAATAGTTCGGGAAGATCTACAGAGTTCTATATTAATGTCATAGGGCAATCTCGAAAACTCTTGAACGTCAAATGTATATAAATAGGTGTTCTTAGAGCATGTACTTCTGGAGGTGGTATGCAATACACAAATATCGTGTCAAGTGTAATAAGAGAGAGCAATAGAGAGAGAGCAAGAGGCTATTTCACTCAGACAATAAACTACATACTGCAAATAGCTCATTGGATGCAGCTCCCAATCAATTAGATCGTAAATAATGTTGATGAAATTGTTTTCTATTTATTTCTTCTTCTTGGGAGCAGCTGCTTTCTTCGCCTTCGGGGATGCCGCGGATTTTGCTGTTTTCTGTTTTGGAGCTTTCGGGTTTTTTTGTGGGCACCTTTACTGTTTTTTTTTTGCTTTCCAAGGCGACTTCGCTTTAAATTCAAGCGAAACTGATGATAATGACGATGAAGTTGTTGTCGATGGGGTGTATTTTGGAGTAGAAGCCTTCTTTTCAGTTGGCACCTTTTTTTAGGTTTGGTTGCAGCTGTACTCTTTTTTTTTTCTTTGTTGGCTTGGATTTATCGCTGGAAGCTGCTCGTTTTGCAGGCCACTTCTTTGCTCTACCTCCAGCGCCAGATTTTTTTTAGCTCATTGCAGCTTCCAATCGAGTAAAATAGTTTCTGGGTCCCTCTTTAGAGCCTTAACACGATATTAGTGCATTGCAGGCTACCTCCTGAGTACAAGCTCTATGGTTAAAGTTGAGTATCGCACATTGAGTAAACATATGTATTTACTCACTGGTGGCGCATTTAGTGAAGTATATGCTCTAAGTGTAGTTTTATGGTTGACAGTAAACGTCGTAAAGGAAATTTTGAATTCAAAAGTTGTTTTCATCGATAGATAAAGGTGTATTATTAATTGGATGGGCGAACAGTGTGCTATTGAAACCCACGGTAATCCGTAAGAATACTATCGCCTTCGTTAAACATTGAACAAGTTTTTGCTGACTTTCTATAAAACGGTATGAGGCATGTGATTGAAAAAATATGAGACCACTTCGGGATCCTTTTTAACAGAATTCAGTTTAAACGAACCATATCTTGCGTAGGTTTCGAGTAATCGCCGAACACACATAATAAACGATAAAAACATATATACAGGCGAATTGAGTACCTTCTTTTTAGAAATCGGTTAAGTAGGCTATTAAAAAGATAATGATTGATCATAGCGAAGTTAATTCTCTTCTAAACATTTCAGCGACCTATTATAAATCCTAAAGAGTTTTTCTGAAAAGCGGAACACAAAACAATTCAAATTGGTTGTTGCTGTGATAGTTTTGCATACATACCATTCAAGAGTTTGTATCTGCCATTATAGCCCAAAATTCCTGACTGTCGCTGAAATTCGTCAATATTCAACAAGATTTCCGTTCTCCGCGTTCTATGATTTCTCGAAATGACCTTCCATTGGTTGATACCGTCGATATTGCCAAGGTCTCGAATGTCACCACCTGTACATTAAAAGTTATTTCATAATATTTGCTCATAAAAGCTGTTTACCTGCTGCAAAATACAACGTTGGCATCAGATCAGTTATGTGAATGAGCTCATTGTTTATGGAACCAGATTTTCCCATTAGGGGGCTAAATATAACGCAAGAACCTCGTACTCCGCCTTCGTGAAGAGTGAATTTTAACTGAAAAAAGTTAAATCAATTGAATGTACAGTAGGAATATTATGAAATATTAGTGAAATAATAATAATAGCATTTATTGACCAACAGATTTTACAGAGCAGTGTACACATTCCCTATAATAGTATTCATATACATATGATTCCAAAACACAAAAAGTATAAAAGTTTAACAAAACAGTTACTATTAAAATTAAATATAAATAACAATAAAATTAATAATCATAAAATGAGAAAGGGTAAAAATCAACACAAAATGTTTAATAAATATCATTTCAATACCAACGAATTTATCAAAAAACAATTTAAACTCTAATCCAAACTTGTATTAAAACTTATATTCGCTTGAAAGAATATTTCACCGTGCAGTTCGGCTAGCGCACGGTGAAACTTATATAGCTTCTATGAGGTACGATATAACACCCTTAAAGCGTGCGATAGAAGATAGCTAATGCAAACTATATGGAGTAATTGGCTAATTCTCGTACGCCGCCCGGAGACACCGATCTGTGCTGTATTTAACTAGTAAAGTGCACCTCCACTTTCATAACCCACCAGCCGGCACTGCTTAGAACTAAGTGAAAATATGACGAGCTACATGCTTTGTGTGATACAGAGAATCATGAAAAATGTCACAAATATTTGATATTTTATTAAAGTTATGACACATAGTATTTAATGGTGAATTCAAAAGTAAATTTGTGACTTGTAACAGTAAAAGGCTATGTTAATCCTCTCGTGGTATTGTGGCACATAAAAATTCAAGAGAGCCAGTAAATCAGGGCAGTCAATTAGGCAACGAACCAATTTATAAACTAAGACTATGGATTTCTCAACTCTTCTAGAGAATCTTGTGAGTAATATGGAGTATTCTAGTCCCCTTGTTAGATACATTCTATCCACTTTATCTATTAAATATTTCAGGAATTTTCTCTTAATATTTTCAATTGTAACATAGTGAATATTACACTGCGGGCTCCAATAGTAATCAAGCTTTGTGCGTACGAAGCTGAAATATTAAATATAAAGTCTTTAAAGCTTCGCCACTTCCGCATGATAAACCCATACATTTTGTAAGCTTCAGTGATCATTGAGTTTATGTGAACCACAAAATTGAGATTGGTCTCAAAAATTACACCCAAATGTCTAGTGGTGGTATCACGGAGTAACATAGTATCGTTGACTTTATACGGATATACTAATTGACTCTTTTTGCTACTAAATGAGACAACCTTACATTTTGCTACGTCCAAAGGAAATTTGTTACTCTCGTACTATCTAATAAGATTAGAAAGATCATTTTGTAATCGTGCACAATCCTCCAATATTGTTTTTGGAAGATAAATTTTAAGATCGTCAGCATAGAGTAACTTATTAGTACGCAGATAATTGCACAGGTCGTTCACAAAAGTAGGAATAACAGTGGTCCAAGATTCGAGCCCTGGGGCACACCTGAAGTGAAGGTATAGCTAGCTGTTCGAGAGATATCCATTAAAAAAAAACTGCGGCCTATTCTCTATGTATGACTTGCGAAGTTTCATAGTGTCAATGGAAAATACAAACTGTTACATTAGTTTTTGTAGTAACTAATTATGATCCATTTTATTAAAAGCCTTTGATAAGTCTGTATAGATCACGTCCATCTTTAAATCATGACAACCCTAAGATCTATATAAAATATAAGCATATTTTAAAATATATCTGCAGTTATTTTAAAGTAACTTACTCCACGTAGAGGCCAACCGGAAGCGTAATTTTGGTACAGTCCAATAGTCTGGGCCCCATTATCAGAAAGAAACACGATAATCGAGTTGTCTAACATCTTTTTTTCGGAAAGTTTATCCACTATTTTTCCGACAGATTCATCCATTAAATTTATTATATCTGAAAACAAAATAACTAGTTATGCATAATATTTATAGTAGAGATAGTGTGGAACTTTTGGTAGGTAACAAATACAAGAACAAATATCCAACTTTTTTTAATATTCAGCGCTCATTTTACCACCATGCTGTTTTATAAACGGAGTGACTTATCGGAAACTAACCTTTTCCAAAGAAGCGTAGCCTGCTGAAATTTGGACCAAAAAACATATTTTTACGAAAATTCTAGATGTACCCTTTGATATTATGTTGGGCCTACAATGCACATACTAAATCGTGGAAAGGCTAGAAAGAGAGGGCAATGAAGAGAGCAGCCAATGAATGACATTCTGGACGTATATCAATTATGTCATTGCAAGCACCTCCCAATCGAGTGAAATCGCCTCCTGCTCTGTCTGCTGCCCTCTCTTGTTAGTCTTGCAACGATGTTTGTGCATTGCCGGCTACCCTATCTTTAGAAGTGAGCTCTTAAGGCTAATTCAGACTACGCTAGTAGTTTAGTCAAGTGGTCAAGAGTTATTCCAATGCCCCAAAAACGTTCGTACTGCGGTCGAGTGCAGTACACAAGTGTATTTTGCAAGTTGAACAACCTGTAACTTAATATTCCATACGCACTCATATTCTAGATATTTGACAAAAAAAAATTAAAGTTGTTCCTTCATTCCCAAGAAACGACATTTGTAAAACTTAACCAACGAAACGGTAGCTAATAACTCCACAGCTCAAACAGTAGTTGAACTCGACTTAATGAAACGTTCCGGCTTGTTTAGCCCATGAATCAGTGAGCAGTGACGCGTGGTGGGGAACGCTAATCGACCGAAAAATAGAACAAAATGGATCGGCTCCACTAAATTGCTTGCTAAACTACTCGACTAAATTTTCGTTGTTCAGACACGGATAGTTACTAAATTACTCGCCACTTGACTAAATTACTCGCCACTTGACTAAATTACTAGCACAGTCAGAACTAGGCTTAAACCTCTAAGGCAAGACTGGAAAGAGAGGGCAATAGAGGCAGTTACAGATTATTTCACTTGATCCGTAGAAACAGTCAATGGAAGCAGCTCCCAATCGAGTGAAATAGTCTCGTGCTCTCTCTATTTCGCTCTCTTTTTAGTCTTGGCAGAATATTTGTTTTAGGTGTTGGGTGTGGCAAAATGTCACTCATTTAGGGGCAACCTCATTTTTCAACTCTATTAAAGTACCTGGTTTGTGAACATACACCTGTTATTGTAATTATTTCAGAGGAAAAAAAGCACCTGGATATGTTTCTTGATCTCGGGGGTCAGTTCACGTCAGTGTTGCCAACTTTAGTAAAATCGAGTCGCTGGGCTCAACATCAAAACTAATTATGAATTAGTAATCTTAGTAATTAGGCATTCATTGTTTGAGTAGGTTACAGTGTCAGCCAAGCAATTGTCACAAATTTGTTTGAATTAAGTGTAGGTGTTTAATTAATAGTATAATCATGAATTTCAACTTTCACCAAACAACGGCCAACTGGATTTGCTTGCTTTTACAACCTTCAAATTGTCCTCTTAAGGAGAAAACTCCAAAAATTCTAAAATATTTCTTTTGGAAGGAGACATAAATAGAAATAGTTAACCTTTAAACAAATAGTTATTTACAAAGTATTGAATTTTTTTGGTTCCCCAGTTTATAGCATCCAAAATTTCTGAAATTTTTCTGCCGTTGTGTTCTTTATGATAACGAGGGCTGCCTTTTATATTTCGGGATTAGAGAACAAAAACAAATATTCATCATCGAAAATGGCTTTATTGTTTTTCAAAATATTCCCCATAAAGATCTATACACTTTTGCATGCGTTTGAACCAATTGTCGAAGCACTTTTTCCACTCTGATTGAGGTATATCCAAAACATGCATTCTGAGCAACCGCTTCTTCAGGTGTCGAAAAACGTTGACCTCTCAGTTGGTTTTTTACGTACGGACATAAAAAGAAGTCATTTGGTGACAAGTCAGGACTATACGAAGGATGGCTCATCAAATCGATGTTTTGTTGCAGTTGTTTGAGCCGATGTGTGAGAGCTCGCATTGTCGTGGTGAAGAGTGATCCGTCTTCGGCGGTTGGTTTTCCTCATTTCGTGGAAGACAACTGGTACGGTTGCGACATGTCCAGTTTTTCCGAAAAAACAGGCGATCATTTGCTTGGAAGTGCTTCGTGCGCGAACAACTTGTTGTTGGATTCGGCTCATCTTGAAACACCCATACAGTCGACTGCTGTTTACTTTCACTATGCCATAAACGTGTTTTGAAGCACCGCGATCGTATTTTTTGAGCTTTTCTTTCGACCAATCGACACGAGCCTTTTTTGAACGATTGACAAATTGTGTGGGATCCAACGCAAACAAATTTTTTTTGACATTTAAATGTTTATGCCTTATTGAATGTATGCTGGTCCCACCTATGTGTAAGGTTGACTCAATCTCACGATAGGTCACATGACGATCTTGCAATATCAGTTCGCGCACAGCATCAATGGTTTCCGGAACAACAACTGTTTTTGGAGGACCTTCACGAAATTCCTCTTGGAGTGAACTACGACCTCGATTGAATTCACCATACCATCGATAAACAGTGCTCCTTGATGGAGTTTCATCGCCAAAAATTAAATTAAGTTTATCCATGCACTCTTGCTGACTTAATCCACGTCGAAAGTTGTAAAAAATAATCGCACAAAAATGTTCACGATTTAATTCCATTTTTTGGCCGAGATGAATCCTTTAAGTTACTGTAAACAACACATAGCGCTCGTATGTCAAAACGTTCTGAGTACGAATAACCTCAAAAATGTCAAACTTTACGATAGAGCTGTCAAATTGCAACACTAGGGTTGTCCAATCCCGAAATATAAAAGGCAGCCCTCGTATCTTTCTTCGGATAGGGTTTGTTCGCGATAATTCCATAAGTTTCATCTTCCTCAGGAATATAATCATATCAAACCCTTATCTGTGTACCAAGTGGTGTATCCCTTTTTCCAAGCCAGGTGTTCACTTCTAGAGAAAACTAGAAGTGAACACCTCCTAGTTATATTTATTAAAGACTTTTTGTCGTTTATCGAGTGGGCAGGGTTGTGGCCCTTAAATAAGCCCATCCCCATCGGAATTACAGAGAGTTATATCCCGAGACCTGTCCAATTGTTCAGTATTCCTATTCAGTTTTATTTATTTCAGAGAATGACAACGGCGGTGTTGAAACGTACAGCGAGAGTTATAATAAGACTTTGGTGTTAGGGTATATAGATAAGTTGTGGAGTTTAAAATATAATAACCTGCAGTTCTTCTTCTTTCCGGTTCTGTTATGTAATGGTAAGTTTCTTCTGTTCTCGTTGCATTTGGAACTCCGAGCTCTGTACCTTGGTCTCCCGTATGAGCAGCTAAATGACTTAATGTGAGAAACATGGGTTTGGTAGGGTCTTGATTTTCTATAATGTCCAGTGACCGTTTGGTGAAAACGTCTGTACTATATTGTCCATCGTAGTGCCATTGCGGTGTTAAGCCGTCGTGAAGATCAAAACCTGTAAAATTCTAGAATATTTTTAATTAGTAAATGGTTAATTTATTAAACAGTCAGTAGGTAGTGAAGTTCGCACTCTTAAATTAAATCAGGCAATAGAGCGTTTTAAGTGACGTAAAATTTAACAGTTCAGAGGCGATAAGTTTTGACAACAAACCCGTAAGAGTAAAATATTTACACAATATAAACCCGTAAAAATTAAATCAGGCAATAGAGCGTTTTAAGTGACGTAAAATTTAACAGTTCAGAGGCGATAATTTTTGACAACAAACCCGTAAGAGTAAAATATTTACACAATATAAACCCGTAAAAATTAAATCAGGCAATAGAGCGTTTTAAGTGACGTAAAATTTAACAGTTCAGAGGCGATAATTTTTGACAACAAACCCGTAAGAGTAAAATATTTACACAATATAAACCCGTAAAAATTAAATCAGGCAATAGAGCGTTTTAAGTCACCTAAAATTTAACAGTTCAGAGGCGATAATTTTTGACAACAAACCCGTGAGAGTAAAATATTTACACAATATAAACCCGTAAAAATTAAATCAGGCAATAGAGCTTTTTAAGTGACGTAAAATTTAACAATTCAGAGGCGATAATTTTTGACAACAAACCCGTAAGAGTAAAATATTTACACAATATAAACCCGTAAAAATTAAATCAGGCAATAGAGCATTTTAAGTCACGTACAATTTAACAGTTCAGAGGCGATAATTTTTGACAACAAACCCCAAAGAGTAAAATATTTACACAATATAAACCCGTAAAAATTAAATCAGGCAATAGAGCGTTTTAAGTCACCTAAAATTTAACAGTTCAGAGGCGATAATTTTTGACGACAAACCCGTAAGAGTAAAATATTTACACAATATAAACCCGTAAAAATTAAATCAGGCAATAGAGCGTTTTAAGTCACCTAAAATTTAACAGTTCAGAGGCGATAATTTTTGACAACAAACCCGTAAGAGTAAAATATTTACACAATATAAACCCGTAAAAATTAAATCAGGCAATAGAGCGTTTTAAGTCACGTAAAATTTAACAGTTCAGAGGTGATAATTTTTGACAACAAACCCGTAAGAGTTAAATATTTACACAATATAAACCCGTAAAAATAAATCAGGCAATAGAGCATTTTAAGTCACTTACAATTTAACAGTTCAGAGGCGATAATTTTTGAAAACAAACCCCAAAGAGTAAAATATTTACACAATATAAACCCGTAAAAATTAAATCAGGCAATAGAGCGTTTTAAGTCACCTAAAATTTAACAGTTCAGAGGCGATAATTTTTGACAACAAACCCCAAAGAGTAAAATATTTACACAATATAAACCCGTAAAAATTAAATCAGGCAATAGAGCGTTTTAAGTCACGTACAATTTAACAGTTCAAAGGCGATAATTTTTGACAACAAACCCCTAAGAGTAAAATATTTACACAATATAAACCCGTAAAAATTAAATCAGGCAATAGAGCGTTTTAAGTCACCTAAAATTTAACAGTTCAGAGGCGATAATTTTTGACAACAAACCCGTAAGAGTAAAATATTTACACAATATAAACCCGTAAAAATTAAATCAGGCAATAGAGCTTTTTTGTCACCTAAAATTTAACAGTTCAGAGGTGATAATTTTTGACAACAAACCCGTAAGAGTTAAATATTTACACAATATAAACCCGTAAAAATTAAATCAGGCAATAGAGCATTTTAAGTCACGTACAATTTAACAGTTCAGAGGCGATAATTTTTGACAACAAACCCCAAAGAGTAAAATATTTACACAATATAAACCCGTAAAAATTAAATCAGGCAATAGAGCGTTTTAAGTCACCTAAAATTTAACAGTTCAGAGGCGATAATTTTTGACAACAAACCCGTAAGAGTAAAATATTTACACAATATAAACCCGTAAAAATTAAATCAGGCAATAGAGCGTTTTAAGTCACGTAAAATTTAACAGTTCAGAGGTGATTATTTTTGACAACAAACCCGTAAGAGTAAAATATTTACACAATATAAACCCGTAAAAATTAAATCAGGCAATAGAGCGTTTTAAGTGACGTAAAATTTAACAGTTCAGAGGCGATAATTTTTGACAACAAACCCGTAAGAGTAAAATATTTACACAATCTAAACCCGTAAAAATTAAATCAGGTAATAGAGCGTTTTAAATGACGTAAAAATTAACAGTTCAGAGGCGATAATTTTTGACAACAAACCCGTAAGAGTAAAATATTTACACAATATAAACCCGTAAAAATTAAATCAGGTAATAGAGCGTTTTAAATGACGTAAAAATTAACAGTTCAGAGGCGATAATTTTTGACAATAAACCCGTAAGAGTAAAATATTTACACAATATAAACCCGTAATAATTAAATCAGGCAATAGAGCGTTTTAAGTCACGTACAATTTAACAGTTCAGAGGCGATAATTTTTGACAACAAACCCCAAAGAGTAAAATATTTACACAATATAAACCCGTAAAAATTAAATCAGGCAATAGAGCGTTTTAAGTCACCTAAAATTTAACAGTTCAGAGGCGATAATTTTTGACAATACCCGTAAGTGTAAACTATTTACACAATATAAACCCGTAAAAATATGGTATTTTACGGGTTATTTTGCTTATTTTATGAAAATTGATCCCAAACCGTCAATGGACAATTTTAAAGAGTCAGTCTCGAAAAATGTGGAGGAACATACGTAATAAATATTTTTTTGATACTGAAGTTAGGGATGGTTTTCACACTGTATACTTTTCGAGTAGTTTCTCTAAATACAATACTTATTTTTGATTTATAAAGAGGTAATTTTCACACCACTGGAATTTATTGAATATTTAATGTATGGACATTACCATTAACCCTTCATTTGTACTAGATGTAACTCAATATCGATTCAATTTCAATAAACAATAATTGCATAATTTTACCTCAATACATTTTGGGATTATACCAAATTTTGCTTTGAATATTTTTGAGTGCAAAACATCATTGTACGTAAGGATTCAAAGCATTTGGTCAAAATCATCAAATTTCTGGAACTTGGACCAGAACTCGCTTAACAAGTTTCTACTTTGAAGACTTCTTCACGAATGTACCATTAGACGAATCTCTTGAAACTTACTGAGGCGGGACCCTGAGGGAGCTGCCAATAGATTATAATAGATTATCATGATCTTACTACAATGTTGCCTCAAGAACTGGTATTTTCACGACAAGGACCGGTTCTTCATGCAAGAAGATGGATTGCCTATGAGTTGCCATTTATTGCCAATCATTGCCAACTTCTACATGGAATGATTCGAGGAACATACACTAAAGGGGTACGAGAAGCATCCTAAGTTTTGGTTGAGGTATGTCGATGACACCTTCATTATTTGGCAACACGGAGAGAACTACAGGCCTTCCTGGAGCACCTAAACATGTCCCAACCATCTATTAGATTCACCATGGAAATGGAAGAGAGTGGGTGCCTACCATTCTTTTATGCGAAGACTAGAACCGAGATCCAAACAATAGGCCACAGGAGGGCTACACATTATACCTATTCTACAATTCTAATCACCCATCGGCAACGGCATCATCAAAACACTAATCCATAGAGCCAAAAATATCTGCAGCAAACGAGAGGCCCTCAAAGAAGAACAGGTGAAACTTAGAAAAGACCTTTTGACGAATAAACATCGGGAAACTATCATTAACAACGCGTTTGAAGAATAGGATAAATCACCTAGACAGGAAGACGAAACCACGAGAGCAACTCTGTTATTATCATACACTAAAGGCTTGTCGGAAAAACTTAGACGTATTGAACACAGCTATGGAATGAAAATGATTTTCAACAGCAGCTACACACTTTGCAATATCAAATAACGGGATATACGGCATACCCTGTGAATGTGGCAAACTCTACATTGAGGAGCACCGCATAGCTATTCAAAGGATAATTCACAAGGAAGAGCATTGGTATAAAAGAATATTTATTGAGACGGCTCTACATAACCTCAGAGGAGAATATAATTAGCGAGCCCAGCATCCAAATTAAAAACGTTTGGTGACTCCTTTATCAGCCACTGCCGCTACGCAGGGACCCAACGAGCAGATACGGCCGATAATTTGAATTTCCCATCATTCACCTGATGACGATAGCAGATTCAAAGCTATTGAAACGTTGTGAGATCAAAAATTTCAAGACTATGGGAGGATATTTTGCGGGTCAGTCAATGACTTCAAAGATAATATATGTTACAGGCCTTTCGAGAGCCTAAAGACCTTTGGCCGCAAAACGTAAACAGTTTCTAAGCCTTCATTAGTTGCACTATCCGCAAATGAACGAAATCTCCACAAATTATTTAACTACTTTACATTTGATTACATAAATAAAACTGATTTTTTTAAAGACCCTCTAAAAGTTGAGGAGAAACTACCCACCAGACACCTCCAATCGTCTATTGTGTTACTTATGACTCGTTTGTCAGAAACCATCCAAAACAAATTCAAACCTTTCGTGGTAATGGCGTCAGTAATTTACACCTCTTGTGTGTTCCCTCCATAATCTTTTTTGGTCATTAAAAGAATCCAAAGACAAATTTCTATAAAAACATATTGTTGATATTCGAGTAGGGAAAATGTTCGATAATACACAATAACAACCACCTATCATACTGTACACACGTCATTATATTATTAATAGTTTATATTTAAAAAAGAATCGACTTCAGCTGACTTAAAACAAAAACCGTTTAGAGACCGTGTGCAATCAATCATAGACATATCTGCTTTTTTATCTGATTTAGGGTACAGTTCTATTGAATATGTTAGCGTATTCTTATCTCTCTGTATTTCTACCACTCTGTACAACTATAATTCTACTCCAGACAATATTGCCACAGTCCTGATATCTTTAAAACTACCCTCTCCACACTATTGACTCTTTATATTTTTCTATTGTTTAAATTACTCCTTAAATTATTATTGTATACTGTATTTTACTCGGCCCATATGTCTAGTATTCCATTTATGCAACTGCTGATGGTCTACCTTGTATAACAAAATTCACATTTTTTAACCACATTTTATGACTCTAATTTTACTTTACCATTTATTTCAACCGCCCGGTATATGCAACTGCTTCTAAAAATTTTTGAACCCATGTCAAAATTATATTATTCTCCGTCCTATAATTCAAATACCTAACTTAATTGCTTATGTTTATATAACAAATTTTTGAAACACCCTGAATAACACCGACTTCAAAAATATACTAGATTGGTAGGTAATTAATTTGTACAGAATGAGCACCTTTAAATGTTTACATTTTTTACTTCCTGGGTAGGTACCTAACAACATTGAATGTGTTATTTATTTGCTAGAGTTGTATTTTGTTATAATTATTTTTAGCTTTTTAGTTATAGGTAGAAGTCGGTTATATATTTTTTAATGTTTTATTTTCAACTTTTTAGTATTTTTGAACTCAGGTAGTTTTCATTCTTTATTTTTTATTTTGTATGTATAACCTTAGTAGACAGAACCAGGTAACATCGAAAGCCTCAACATTACACAATGATACTTTCTCATTTAAATTGACAGGTAAATCTTTACGAACAAAATGTACTAGTACGCGTTGACTTAATAAGCCCAAAATATATTTTTTGACAACCCTGTATAACTATATGTACATACGACTGCCTACGGACAAGCATAAATTTGTTAGCTGCCTTCTATAGGACGGAGTAGAATCCATCCCATATTTACGGAGTCAAATCCGTCCTATATTTCAACCATAGTATATAACTCCTTGTGGGCTATCCGATAAATTAGTTCATTTTTTACATTTTATATTCTCGTCCTGTGTAACATTAATTCCTCTCCACACTTTATGCAACTTCTTATGGGCTATAAAAGCAAATAATTTTTTAATCACACTTTATAAATATAATTCAACTGCAGCCTATATATCAACCATCCTGTATATGATTTGCTTATGTCCACATCATATAACAGTTTTTTAATCACCCTATATAATTTTAATTTCACATTTTTATACCACCAAACGTCCAGTCCACTCTATATTCCAACCATCCTGTATATACAGCGGCCTACGGCCTACGGACCACTATCATTCTAGTTCGTCCTATATTTCAATCTTCATATAAATGCAACTCCTTCTATATATCACTTTACTTTGTGATTGTGTTTGCTATAACTAAACACCCTCTCTATAAACGTACCAAATACTAGTTTAAAGTTTGACATATGTTGTCACTGAATTTTCTTTTAGGCCGGGAGAATGTGACAACCAAAAGCACCGTCTTCGCAAAATGGAAAAATTTGCATTTAAATAGGTATTTGCCTGGTATACAAACAAAACGAGCTTGGTACTCATTGATTTAAGGAGCCGAAAATACTATGCTTTACTACCTATATGCTTGAGATGTACATAGAAAATTTTCAAATCTGCAATTAAAACTTCCAGTGCCTAAAATTACCGCACTATTACGTTGGAATTAAAATATTTATGAGGAAATGTCCGTTATGTCATTTCGATGAAATTTTTGATAAGAATTTTGGAATTTTCGGCGATTTTCTGAAAAACTGCAAGTTGCACGTCGCAGAAAAGTATATGAGATCACCTAAGGATCTTCCTTAATAGATTAAACGTTAAAAAACTATACACATCCATAAGGGGTTATCGAAAAATCGACTAAAATATTAGGGATATTTCCTCGATTTCCATGCACGCATTGTGTTCATTCACAAATTTTATCACTTTACCAATAGAATTCTTTTCCAAAATTTGAAGTTTGACCAATCCGGATATATACTCTGTTAAACAAGACCATATTCATTCAAATCGGTGCACCACAGGAGAAGAAATTAGGTAACATACATACAAAAAAAAAACGAAAAAATACGCGACGAACTGACAACCTCCTCCTTTTTGCAAGTCGGTTAATAAATCTGCAAAAACTAGTTAACCAACAAAATTTTATGCGCTCTATATGTCTATTTCCAAAACAATGAAAGTTAAACAAAACTCGCAAGAAAGAAAATACCACCTTCAATCTATACCTGGGTTTGGTTAACAATATTCTCTGCAATTTTGTAATTGAAGTATCCAACAAATCCATTCCAGTATCCAAAATGTGTATCGAAACCCTTTCCTGTTGGTAAATCCTTTCCAGTTGCTGCCCCCACATGCCATTTACCTACCAAATGAGTGCTGTAGTTTAATTGTTTAAGTCTTTGGGGTAGAGTTGCTATGTTGTCGGGTATAGATCGGTTTTCTCCGGCCTTCAGCGGTGTTCCTTGTAGACCTGAAAATGGGTAAGAACAGTGAGGGTTTTGAAACGGATTTCATGTTGGACTTTATAGAATTTGTCTGTGACATATTTTCTGCGAACTCAAAAATATTTTCTTACAGTTCGATTTTGATCGTTTCAACTTTAAATTTGAAATTAAGATTTTATAATAGTTTGTAAACATCGTTAACATAGCTGCTTTGCAGACATTCACAAAAATTTATACAAGGTGTTCATAAAAGATATCAGTACTATGCTTGCTGTATAAATAAAATTTTGGCATTTGCCACTGCCACGCAACAAACATATTCTGAAAGGTCTCAGACAAGAAGACAGCCCTTACAAAGTTCTTCAGAATTGTAGATTGGGACCAAATCAGAATCAACATTTATGGAGAAAAATCAGTGAAGATACTGAAACGAATTAACTCTAATACTAGTAGGCTTAAAAAATCTAATTTAAATCAAAATAATGACAACTATAGACAATACAGGAGTAATAAAATTAGCAAGACAAAAACTGAAATAGGCAAAAAGGAAATACAGTGTGAAACAGCCAAACGGAATAAATTCGTTAACGAATAAAGGAGGGCTTGTAGGGAAAAAAGCTTGGACACGTCGATTTGTATTTTTAAATGCACATTTCTTTAACAAAAATATATATTTCTATATAAAGCGTGTGTCATGTGATAGTGGTCAATATCAACTTTCTTATTTTAAATGCAAGCCCCTGTATATTATTATGTTTTTATTCTCCAGAAAATTCTAGACATAATTCATGTGCAATGTCCTACACCTATCTTCAACTGTTCCGGAAATATTAAGTGTTATCAGATTTATTACAAAAATTAACATTAAAAAAATAAAATTATTATATTTCACCAATTCGCTACATTACACTAAAAACGTAATAAGTAATACTGAGTATTTCTTAATAATATAAAAAAACCATTAATAATATGAGGGCTGCCTTTTATATTTCGGGATTAGAGAACAAAAACAAATATTAATCATCGAAAATCGCTTTATTGTTTTTCAAAATATTCCCCATGAAGATCTATAAACTTTTGCATGCGTTTGAACCAATTGTCGAAGCACTTTTTCCACTCTGATTGAGGTATCTCCAAAACATGCATACAGAACGCAGCAACCGCTTCTTCAGGTGTCGAAAAACGTTGACCTCTCAGTTTGTTTTTTACCTACGGGAATAAAAAGAAGTCATTTGGTGACAAGTCAGGACTATACGGCCTGATGACTCATCAAATCGATGTTTTGAGTGGTCAAAAATGCAGTTGTTTGAGCCGATGTGTGAGAGCTCGCATTGTCGTGGTGAAGAGTGATTCGTCTTCGGCGGTTGGTTTTCCTCATTTCTTGGAAAACAACTGGCAAACAAATGGTTGTGTACATGTCCAGTTTTTCCGAAAAAACAGGCGATCATTTGCTTGGAAGTGCTTCGTGCGCGAACAACTTTTGTTGGATTCGGCTCATCTTGAAACACCTATACAGTCGACTGCAGTTTACTTTCCGGCTCATACGCGTAAATCCACGATTCATCACCTGTCACTATGTCATAAACGTGGTTTGAAGCACCGCGATCGTATTTTTTGCCCTTTTCTTTCGACCAATCGACACGAGCCTTTTTTTGAACGATTGACAAATTGTGTGGGATCCAACGCGAACAAATTTTTTTGACATTCAAATGTTTATGCAATATTGAATGTATGCTGGTTCCACTAATGTGTAAGGTTGACTCAATCTCACGATAGGTCACATGACTATCTTGCAATATAGCTTCGCGCACAGCATCAATGGTTTCCGGAACAACAACTGTTTTTGGACAACCTTCACGAAATTCGTCTTGGGGTGAACTACGACCTCGATTGAATTCACCATACCATCGATAAACAGTGGTCCTTGAAGGAGTTTCATCGCCAAAAATTAAATTAAGTTCATCCATGCACTCTTGCTGAATTAATCCACGTCGAAAGTTGTAAAAAATAATCGCACGAAAATGTTCACGATTTCAGATGAATCCTTTAAGTTACTGTAAACAACACATAGCGCTCGTATGTCAAAACGTTCTAAGTACGTATAACCTCAAAAATGTCAAACTTTACGATAGAGCTGTCAGTTGTCAGATTGCAACACTAGGGTTGTCCAATCCCGAAATATAAAAGACAGCCCTCGTATAGGAAATGTTCAAAATGCTCGCCGCGAACGTCTTGGCAACATGCTAACCTGGTATAGAAATGTCTTCTAACGTTACTCAACATCTCAGGCGTGACTGATCTAATCGCATGCGTGATTCATCTTTTTAGTTCGTCTAAGTGGAGGAGTTTAGTTTTGTATACAATACTTTTGTCATATCCCCACAATAAGTAGTCCAATGACGTCAAATCACGAGTTCGTCTTGGCCATTCCACGCCTCTCAATCCACCGATTTGGAAAAATTTGGTTGAGGTACTGCCGGACATTGATTACGTAATGGGGCGGTGCTCCATCTTGCTGAAACCATATTTTATTTGCAGGGACTTGTGGGTTTACTGGATCAGGATATAAGTTTGTCCAAGTTGGCACGACATTATTTTGGAGCAGTTCTAAATATTTATTTCCATTCAAGTTGCCATCAATGAAAAAGGGACCTACGATATGATTTCCAACAATTCCTGTCCAAAAATTAACTTTTTCAGGATATTGCGTATGTTTCTCTGTCATAGCGGCAATTTTGACGATTAACATGTCCCTGAAGTATAAATGTGCTCTGATCAGAAAACAAAACATCTCACCTTACATGTTACATTATTTGTTAATCGAAATCGTCTTCCATGAGCTCCTGGGACGCCATCATTTTATAGGGATACATTTTACTTTCCTTTAATACTCGAAAAATTGATGTGTGGCTAAAGTTGAACGGTGGGGCTGCTTTTCGACCAGAATTATGTGGTTTTTCTTTAAACTCAAGCATAATATCCAATTTCGTTTCAGTTTTGGCACAATAGTTAGTAATATAAGAATTGAAGAACATAAAAAAAATATACTAAAACGTTATATGAATAGAGCTGGAGTATGGAATGATCAATAGGAAATTAATATTACAATAACAAAAGGATTTTATACATAGAAAGGAAATAAGAAAATATCAGTATAATTTAAAAAACGCGAATAGGCTAGAGGTTATAAGGAGGCGATAAACACATTTGAGACTATTAAAACTTTTAAAATAATACTGAGTAAAATGATATTTATATTGCCTGAAAAAGATTATGCATACAAAAATGTAACAAAACATTTATTCTAAAACTGAATAAATCTGACATTGACGTAAATATTGTGCAAAAAGCCATAACATAACCACCATACTTATAACGAATTTTCACAATGACATTTGGATGTCAACTGAGAATTTTAAATTTTGCCTTGAGAAACAAAAAGTAATATAAGTTAGCCAACCAAAGTGAAAATATATTTTATTAAGGATATAAATTAAGAGATAAAATGCAGTTACATTTTGATTAAATGAATTTATTTATTATGACCGTTGTAGTCAATATTTCAATGTATTCATCATTATTACTCGGTGTTTTTTGATTTATTACAGGGGTCTACGGAGAGTTTCCGACTTACAAAGGCAATGGATTAGATTAATCGTAATACGAGGGCTGCCTTTTATATTTCGGGATTGGACAACCCTACTGTTGCAATCTGACAACTGATAGCTCTATCGTAAAGTTTGACATTTTTGAGGTTATACTTATTCAGAACGTTTTGACATATGAGCGCTATGTGTTGTTTACAGTAACTTAAAGGATTCATCTCGACCAACAAATGGAATTAAATCGTGAACATTTTCGTGCGATTATTTTTTACAACTTTCGACGTGGATTAAAGTCAGCAAGAGTGCTTGGATGAACTTAATTTAATTTTTGGCGATGAAACTCCATCAAGAACCACTGTTTATCGATGGTATGGTGAATTCAATCGAGGTCGTAGTTCACTCCAAGACGATTTTCGTGAAGGTCGTCCAAAAACAGTTGTTGTTCCGGAAACCATTGATCCTGTGCGCGAACTGATATTGCATGTGACCTATCGTGAGATTGAGTCAACCTTACACATTAGTGGGACCAGCATACATTCAATCCCACACAATTTGTTAATCGTTCAAAAAAAGGCTCGTGCCGATTTGTCGAAAGAAAAACTCAAAAAAAAAAAGATCGCGGTGCTTCAAAACACGTTTATGACATAGTGACAGGTGATGAATCGTGAATTTACGCGTATGAGCCCGAAAGTAAACAGCAGTCGACTGTATGGGTGTTTCAAGATGAGCCGAATCCAACAAAAGTTGTTCGCGCACGAAGCACTTCCAAGCAAATGATCGCCTGTTTTTTCGGAAAAACTGGACATGTCGCAACCGTACCACTAGAACAACGCAGAACAATCAATTCTGAGTGGTACACAACCATTTGTTTGCCAGTTGTCTCCTAAGAAATGAGGAAAACCAACCGCCGAAGACGGATCACTCTTCACCACGACAATGCGAGCTCTCACACATCGGCTCAAACAACTGCATTTTTGACCACTCAAAACATCGATTTGATGAGTCATCCGCCGTATAGTCCTGACTTGTCACCAAATGACTTCTTTTTATTCCCGTACGTAAAAAACAAACTGAGAGGTCAACGTTTTTCGACACCTGAAGAAGCGGTTGCTGCGTTCTGTATGCATGTTTTGGAGATACCTCAATCAGAGTGGAAAAAGTGCTTCGACAATTGGTTCAAACCCATGCAAAAGTGTATAGATCTTCATGTGGAATATTTTGAAAAACAATAAAGCGATTTTCGATGATTAATATTTGTTTTTGTTCTCTATTACTGAAATATAAAAGGCAACCCTCGTAATATTCCGTGAAAAATATCAAAAATCATGTTAGTCTGAAACTGGTAGACAATGTAACTCGTTCCTCGAAGTTTCCTTGGACTTCCATCGTCTGACAACGTTTTAATAGCTTTAAATGTGTCAATCTCTACATTGGGGAAACAAAGCGATCACTGGACACCAGGGTTAAGAAGCACCGCATGACTAGTCAAAGGGCGAGCTAACGAAGTCTGGGTTACCCATTCACGCATGGTTAATTCACAAGGAAGATCACTGATATAAAAGAAAAGTTATACAGCCGGCATACATAATCTCCAACAAAAATATAACTTGCGAGCTCAGCCTCCAAATTAAAAATGTTTGGAGACCCCTTTATGAACCACTGCCGCTACGCACCACCTACAGCCAATCGCTAGGTACAACTGCGCTAATGGAACCAGATTAGAGAACTAGTACGACAGATGACCGGTTAAAGGTATTTCCACATGTTCCTGAACATTGTGAGATCAACCATTTCAAGAATATGGAGTCTAAAGAAACATCCAGGATGAAAATCATGTTTTATTCTGTAAAGAGTTTGAGCAGCAAATTTAAAGACCTTTGCTATCTATTATCAGCGGAAGCCGCAGAGGTCAAATGTTTATAGTCAGTTGTTCAGTTCTTATAAAATGACGTAGTTTTGGAGCTCGTAAGTTCGTGTGATGAGTTTTTACCTGTTCTGATGGGGTAGTTTCCAGTGAGGAAAGCAGCTCTGGATGGAGTACACGTTTGTTGAGTGTAAAATCTATTTAACATGACTCCATTGTAGGCCAGAGCATCGATATTAGGCGTCGGAATTTGACTGGATCCATGGAAGCCGAAGTCATTCCAACCCTAGAAAATTACTGGAATTTAGAATGTTTACGATGTATCCTACTTTTTTAAGAAAAGAAAAAGTTGTGTTAATATTGCTAATTAAATTTATCTATAATTAAAGAGGTCCATTTTGGACGGCTAAACACGAACCTGTTGTGCATTTTGGTGAAGCACGTTTGTATTTTTTAATATTTTCACAAAAAGTAAAAATCGCAATTAAGCCTTGTATTACGTAATTATGAACGACGAGATGTTAGCATAAGTGCATTTCGTGGTTTAGAGGTTCTTTGAGTTATAGGATTTGGTTTGGTGGGTTTTAGGACCATCTGGTGGATTCAACTCCACGTATTTTTTTTCTAGATTTGTTTCTTGTAGTTTTATAGACATTACGCGGAGTCGTAATATCATCATACATACGTCACGGTCAAAATAAAGCTTAAACGAATTACATTTTTGACTTACACATAAACTGATTCAGAAGCTCGCGAATCCTGAACTATTACTTTTTATTTTAAAATGCACCTTGCTGTACAAAATACATTGAATTTTGATAAAATGTGTTCATCTAGTGTACGGTGTTCTTTTAGGACCTACAAGCTATGTCCATAATCAGACGTACAAATTTATTGTTGAATTTTCAACCATACATGACAAGTATGATGAAATCTGGAGTAAATAAAAAACAATTTCTATAAAATAAGGAAATAATAATTATTTTATTTCCTTTGATTGTTTCAATTGGATTACGTTTTAACAACATTTAAGATGAGGTAACTTTTCAGACGATAATTCTATATTATATAATTGGTATTCAAACAATATATATAACAAATGAACTTGAAAGATCCTTGGCTCAAATTGAAAGAAAGTCCTCTTAAAACAACAAATATGTGTGTCAATGTCGTCTTGAAGACTTTGATACATTATTTATTATCATGTTTTTGAATTGATGAGTATTTGAATTTCCGCCTTTAGTCATAGTCCAGTCAATGAAGGCAAAAAACGGTAATACTGGGTAATTTGTCTATAATAAGCAGCACCCATTATCCTAAAAATTTGGGTTTAATTTCTACTTACCCTCTACTTCTAAGTTGACCCTGTGCCGGATGTTGTTTTTTCCCCGGGGGAGGGGGATTCCCCTTCTCGGGGGTGAAAAATATTTTATGAAAAAAAGTCCGGTAATGAATAAATTAACTAATTTTAAGTAACTTTTTTTCATAAAGTTTTTTTCTGAAAGTAAATAAAATGCACTTTAAAAAATATATATATTTGGATCAAAAATGTAGCTTATAAAAGAACAATTTATGTTTTTATTTATCAAAACAAAAATTGAAAGGTTTATCGTGGAATAATTGAAACACAATGCATTTTTCGGGAAAAGTTTATAAATACTTTTTTAAAGTGCTTTAAAAATCCTTTGATTGAGTTTTTCATAAATTTTAAATTCATTTCCGGTGCTGCTAGGACAAATACCCGGGAAAATGGTTATTGACTGGACTATATGTATTTTCCCAGTTTTATTTATGGTATGGTTTTTGTCTGTATTGGTTCCAATAAATATCTGAATTTTTTATTTTTATTTTATAGCATTTAAATAAGAAAATCTTGAAATAGCAGTTATCAATTATGTAAGAGTAAGAGATACTAATGTAATTAAAATAGGTAATATTTGTTTGTTGATGACGCTATTACAAAAAATCCTGCAAACCAAATGCAGAAACATGAACGAATAATTAAAAAGCCATTTGATGAAACCGGAAAGTCCTACGAGGTGTGCCTATAAAATATTATGGTTATATTAGACTAAAACTACTATAGACGAACAACAAAGGTTTTCCTGGTTTGGTGTCTGTTGTTTTCATTTATTTTATTAATTAAAAATGTTTACAAATGTTGTTATTAGTTTCATTCAATAATTCGATAATCAATTTCACTTATTTGTGGAACACGTTCCAATAGACCGATGTTATCTTTCACAATATGATGAAGCATGTTAACCTGTGAAGTTTAGTGTAACATTAATTCAAACGGTTTGCATAAAAAATTAACAGTATAAAAAATGTGAATTGTCATTTTTACCTCTATGGATAAGCCAAACTTTTTACCTTAATGATATAGGAAAGAAGTGGAATAGGGCAAAGAGATAACACAAATGCAATATTCTTGTTGCACTTAACCTAAACTAACCAACCCACACCAATCGATATTTAAATGCCTAATCACATCATCACCCTGCCCAACTAAGTTCTGTAATGAAATCTTTGGCCCTTAGATCTATTCGCCTAACAGACATTGACAGTAGACAAAACGAACGTAATAAACTTCAACAAATCCTTCGACAAAACGGTTATCATCCAGACCATATTGCACGCATATTTCGTCAATCGCAACAACCCTCGAGTACACCAACCCCATCAGAAACAGACCAACAACACCCGAAAGCCTTCCTTCCGTACATTCGAGGAGTCACTGACAAAATAGCACGAATCCTACACCGACATCAAATAAAGACGGTCAACACTAGTCAAACTATAACTAACTTAACCGGGAACCCTAAGGATAAAGTACCTAACGAGGATCGCGGAGTTTACGAAATTCCATGTCGCGATTGCCCACAAAGCTACATCGGTCGTACAAATAGGCGCGTCAACCATCGAGTATATGAACATTCTTTGTCAGTTCGCAAAAAAGATCCGACTTCCGCTCTCGCGCATCATAATATCCAAACAGGACACCCTATCAACTTCGAGGGCAGTAGAACTATCGTATCTCTTAACTCCCTTAGGGCATCTACTATTCTCGAAGCAATTGAAATAGAGAAAAGACCCCTCTGTCTATACCGCCGCGATGACAGCTCTCGCCAGATTAAACAAAGCAGACACGCCCACTAACACCCGACCAATCACAACACAGCCTCATCACGTGACATCCCTTTCTAACCCAGCGCTAACTATAAATAAAAGAAGCAGAGCAGACTCAAATTCAGTTCAGTTACCTAGTGACTCTTGGGGAGTCGGCAGATTGAGGCCCCGAGTTCGATCTAGACTCTGAAACTTTTTTTACTTTTGTCTCTTGATAATGGCTCCCAAGCAGGAGTCGAAACGTCGAGTATATAATAAATTCAGACGCGGTTCTCACCCGGAACCTAGCCTTGTTCATATACATATAATATATATTGTTTCTAGTTAGGGTACTTTCATCAGTTGCGCTTCCCACAATTGAATGTCCTCTCGAACACTTCTTTATGTATTTGATACATATCGTTAAATTTGACGAAAATTATCGAATAGGGGTTTTAGCAATTTTTGGGGAACAGAAATTTTTGCAGGAGTGAAAGTTTATATACATGTTTTTCTTCCTAAAATGAAAATATTAATTACATCAAATATCACAAAAATATAAAAGTTGATAAAAATGACAAAATTATTCTGTGGAAAACCTAAAATGACAAAAATCTCATAAATTAAAAATATATAAAACGTCAAATGTTGAAAAAAGTAAAAATGTCAAAAGTTAAAAATGTCAAATGTCAATAATGTCATAAATTTCAAAAATTTTAAAAATGTCCAAAATGCCAAAATTGTCAAAAACGTTAAAAATGTTAAAAATGTCAAACATGGCATTGATAACAAATAAAAAAATCAAAATCCAAAAGAGGAAAATTACAATATCAAAAATCTCAAATACGTCAAATATATTGAATATTGTTTGTGGCATATTCTTGATTATTTTTATGTTTTTTGGGCAATAACACCACAATCGAAATAAAACGACGTATATTGAAACGTTTGGTTTTCCATCAATATACGTAGTTTTATTTCGATTGTGGTGTTATTGTCCAAAAAACATAAAAATAATATTGAATATTATTTCAAAATAAATTATAGTTTATAGGTACTCGCGCACCTAGCCTAGCTTCTTATTATTTTTTTAGAACTGGTAGTAACAAAAATTACCCCCTAGAATTAAACAAATATTGACGTCTTTAAACAACTGATTTCCCTTTTTTTCGCTTTTACAAAAAATAATGAAAATATCTACTTTAAACTCTTAATTTAATTACTATTTTGTTACATTTTTTCAACGAAAAAAAAATCTATTGTATTTTATACTGGAGAAATGAAAACAAACAAATGTAAAAATATTGCAAAGTACCTTAAATTAAAAAAAAAGTATATTTTGTAGACTTATGGGGGTCGAAATAGACTTAATTATGTGCTTAATAAAATGTAATTCTTACCACATCGTCTGCAATTATAACAATTATGTGCGGCCGTTGACTAGTAGGTGTTACTCTATTAAACATCACCAGCAGAACTTTAAAGACAGTAATTAGCGCCGTCGTCGTCGGTTTCATTTCGCGTTCTTAATCGTACTGAAAATTATCGTCTATATTACGGAAACTCGACTGATTTATATAAAACGATACAACAGCACTACCCATGCGACTTGGAATTATATCATTTGGTTTTCGGAACATGTTAAGATGATTGATACATTTTTAAGTCGAAGGTTTTTTTATGGAAATGTATGGCGTCGTGTCTTTGAGATATTCGCCGATATTAATGTTAATTAATTAATGAATATTCGTCGGCATCTTTTTTTAGGGTTCCATATATACAATATACGGTTACCCTTATACTATCACTCCGGATTTTCCCTCTTTCACATCACAGCAATTTTCTCCTAAACTACTGGACGGAAAAGGTTGAAATTTGGTATCAGGGTATAGTTTGGTGAACCGATCCTTCTGTTTGGGTATACATATCATAAATGAAGAAATTTTGATTTTAGGGGTACTTCTGGGGGGGGGGGGACTAAAAAAATCGACGATTCCTCCCCGAAAACCTCCGAATTATAAGAAGCAACATTTTGAAAAAAAATAGAGATAGAGATAAGGAGAAACCTCTACTATTAATTTTGGGGGCCAAATTACATAATTAAATGGAAAATATAAAATTAAAATTGTTTCTAACACATCATGTAATATATCAAATGAAAGGGCTCATTATGGCGAAAACAAATATATTTTATTCACATTTTTTAAATAAATTATTTTAAAGATATTAACAAAAATGTAAAATAATTTATCCATTCCCTCTATCTTATCTCCGAAATTTTGAAAAAAATAGGGATATAGGGCCTCACCTGAATTTTAGCGGAAAAATAAGGAGAAATCCCTAATATTAATTTTGGGGGCAAATTACAGAACTAAATGAAAAATATAAAATTACAATTATTTATAACTCATGACGTCATATATCAAATCAAAGAGCTCATTATGACAAATTCAAACATATTGTTTTCATATTTTTAAAATAAATTATTTAAAAGATATTAACTAAAATATTTTTTTTCCCATTCCCCTACCTTATCTCCGAAAAATTAGGCCTTAAAAATTTGAAACAAATTAGTGATATAGGACCTCACCTGAACTTTACTGGAAAATAAGGAGAAACCCCTAATAATTATTTTACGATGCAAATTACAGCACTAAATGGAAAACATAAAATTAATATATCAAATCAAAGGGCTCATAATGACGAATACAATTTTTTTTTCATATTTTTTAAATTAATATTTTAAAATATGTTAACAAAAAATATAAAAAAATACCCATTCCCCCCTTTATTCCTCAAATTATAAGACCTAATATTTTTTGTTTACAGGAAAAATACGAAGAAATCCTTAATATTAGTTTTGGGGGCCAAATTATAGAATTAAACAGAAAATAAAAAAAATTTAATCATGCAATACATCAAATGAAAGGGCTAATTATGAGGAATGTAAATATATATATTTTCATATTTATTTCCGAAAGTATACTACCTAAAATTTTGAAAATAATAGGGGTATTAAAACATCCTTTAACAGAAATAGGTCTTAAATTATCAATTGCCGTCAATAACATCCTCACTAAATTCGTTAATGTCTATGAATTCGCCAATAGATTTTATTGTAAAAAAAATTCTCAATCAAGTTTATTATTCGGGCTAGCGACCATATGACTGTTTTATTAATAAATTTTAATTGGTTAAATGTAAATCTAGTGAAAAAAATGTTGTATTGCGTAATGGTGTACATTGACAGTGGCCGTGAAACTTTAATAGAACGGTTTTTATGTGGCCTTAATACTGCAAATATGTAAATTATGAAGTTCAAGTTAAATTACTCAGTTTCACGGTTGTTGTATCAATTTATTTCGTTAATATTACTTTGTGATTTTTATGAAATATGCAGTCTTTCGGTATAACCTTTTGCTAAAATTAATATATGACCTATATTGATCTGCCTTGCAATTTTTTTTTCAATATTCAGGGTTTTCATTTCAAAACTACCACTTAAAATAACTTCTCAAATATCTTAAAAAGAAAAAGACAAAAAAAAAGTTAATTTATATTTACGGGGTTTCAACCCCTAAGCGGGCGTGAATATCACTTCTAAAAGTTTAAATACAAAGGAGTATCATGTGATACCGCTTTTTAAAGGTCTCTTTTTGCCAATCTTTTGACACATAATTTTTTTAAATCAGATTATTTTTTACAGAGTAATGACCTGAAACCATAAAAAAATAAAAAACCTAGATAAATAAATGCTTAAATGTTTTTGTGAAATATATTTGTATTTTTTATTATTAGTGGTGGTGTTGTTGTATGTTGGCCATCAAATTTACACAATGGTTATTCTTTACAAGAAAGAATTGAAGTAATATTTATATATGGGGAAGAACAACGATGTGTACGCAGAACTGCTCATGTTTTTCATCAGAGACATCCCGATAAAAATATTGGACATCAGTATGTGTTGGATTTAGTTCATAAATTTGAAAAAAATGGGCGTTTCGCTGAAAAAATAATGATTCTTTACCGTCTCGTATATTTAATTTAAAATTGTACTAAAATTGCATGGAACATTTTATATACTAATTTACGGAATTTGTTTTCCAACTTCGCCACTTCACAGAGTACTCAGCGTGAGATGATTATATGTGTTCAAATTCTTTTTATTGCTCTTCTATCCGCATCTGTAATAATTTTACTTTTACTTTCACATCTTAGTGACTAGTGAACCGGTAATTTTAATCGTTTAACGATGTTACACAATATTTAGGTAGTAATTAGTAAATTTAAAGTTTCAGATTTTCCTGCAAGATGCATTTTTTTTTAATAGTTGACCGATATTTTCATCAACTACCTTTCACCTTTTCAATTTAAACGATTCCTTTACTAGTTTCATTTTTTCGGAATAGCTAGCTTTATTTGTTATTTGTAAACTTAATTTGTTACAAAATAAATTTGGTTGATATATATATATATATATATATAAACTAAGCTAGGTTCCGGGTGAGAACCACGTCCGAATTTATTAAATACTCGACGTTTCGACTCCTGCTTTGGAGCCATTATCAAGAGACAAAAAATAAAATAGAGTTTCAGAGTCTAGATCGAACTCGGGGCCTCAACCTGCCTACTCCCCAAGAGTCACTAGGTAACTGAACTGAAGGTGATCTGCGCTGCTTCATTTATTTATAGTTATCGGTCGATTAGGAGGGGATGTCGCGTGATGAAGGGGCTGTGCGGTGATTGGTTGAGTGTTGGTGGACGTGTCTGGTTTGGTTAATCTGCAGACTACGAAATAATGAACAATAATCCTACTATTTACTTAGAGAAAAAGACTAAGGAAATCATCAACAGGTCACAACTTCCTCTTGACGCCAAAAAGATCATCATTCCTCGTGAAAAGTTTTCTAAAATTCCGAAAATTTACAGACTACCCAAAATTCATAAGCCGGACATTCCTCTTAGGCCCATTGTCAGTTCGGTACAATCCCCGACCAAAGAATTAGCCCGGTACTTTGCCAAAACCCTCCAACCTCTAGCCGAGCAAGCATCCTCGTGCGTAAAGAACTCTTCTTCCTTCCTAGATATGCTAAGTGCTTATAGAATTTCTGAAAATGATATCCTAGTTAGCTTCGATGTTGTATCTCTTTTCACCAATGTCCCCATTTCGAAAACGTTAGATATTCTAAGAACAAAACACAATATCTCTTCTGACATCATCAAACTTGTACAACACTGTTCGTCTAACACTTATTTTTCATTTCAAGACACTCTGTTCAAACAAATCCGTGGGGCCCCATGGGTTCACCTCTTTCTTCAGTGCTTGCTACGATTTTCGTGGAACAAATTGAAACCCAGGCCCTAAACTCGTCTAATTTAAAACCTTCCTGTTGGGTTAGATATGTAGATGATACTTTTGTCATTTGGCCTCATGGTAGAGATTCATTAGACTTCTTTCTACAACACCTCAATGGTATACATTCTAATATACAATTTACAATGGAAATCGAGTCCGATGCTTCTCTCCCGTTTCTTGATTTCCTCATAACAAAAACCAACAATGACAGATTCTCACATACCGTCTATAGGAAACCAACCCATACCAATCGATACTTAAATGCCCAATCACACCACCACCCTGCCCAATTGAGTTCTGTAATGAAATCTTTGACTCTTAGATCTATTCGTTTAATATAGATATTAACAATAGACAAAACGAACTTAATAATCTTCAACAAATCCTTCGACAAAACGGTTATCATCCGGACCACATTGCGCGTATAATTCATCAATCTCAACAACCACCAATCACACCAACCCCGTCAGAAACAGCCCAACAACATCGAAAAGCCGCCCTTCCATACATTCGAAGATTCACTGACAAAATAGCACGTATTTTACAACGACATCAAATAAAGACTGTCTTCAACACCACTCAAACTATAGGCAACTTAACCGGTAACCCCAAAGACAAAGTACCTAACGAGGATCGAGGAGTTTACGAAATTTCATGTTGAGATTGCCCACAAAGCTACATCGGTTATACCAACAGGCGCGTATATGAACACTCTCTGTCAGTTCGTAAAAAAGATCCAACTTCAGCTCTCGCGCAACACCATATCCAAACAGGACACTCTATCAACTTCGAGGACAGTAGGACTATCCTATCTCTCAATTCTCTTAGGGCATCCACTATTTGCGAACACATTGAAATAGAGAAAAGACCTCTATGTCTAAATAGACGCGATAACAGCACTCGCCCTTCCACAGCTTGGACCTCCGTAATTGCCAGATTAAACAAACCAGACACGCCCACCAAACCCAACCAATCACCGCACAGCCCCTTCATCACGCGACATCCCCTCCTAATCGACCGATAACTATAAATAAAAGAAGCAGCGCAGATACACCTTCAGTTCAGTTACCTAGTGACCTTGGGGAGTAGGCAGGTTGAGGCCCCGAGTTCGATCTAGGCTCTGAAACTCTATTTTATTTTTTGTCTCTTGATGATGGTTGCAAAGCAGGAATTCATCCGCGTAGTTGATAACTGATCCCTGCCGGGATCGATGGTATAATGACGACGTTTCAGCAGAGTCACACTAGAAGTTCGTTGACAGTTTTGTCCTTGTAAAGGAACGGTCGCCTGACGTTTCGCCAAAATCTCACTTGGCATTTTCATAAGGCTTTTTCTCTTCTTCCAACACGAAGGGTGGCTGCAGGTTCGGACCTTTCCGGACTACTTCGTATCCGAGATCGTCGGCTAGGTCGTTCTCCGCTTGGTCTGCTCTCCGTGGCGTCTGAAGTGGAAGTGAGCTCCGATATGTGCGCGCCGCTGTTTATGCTAGCTCCCGAGTCCCCTCCTATTTCTACGAGTGACGGAATGCATTGTGGTATTGTTGCGCTCTCTTTTAATTTGTTTTTCTTTTCCCGTAAGATGTTCTTCCAGGCTTGATGCAGGTGTAGAGCTTCGTTACGGTTATTGATTTCTCCTTCCTTCTCAATTTCTATAGCTTCCCTAATTGTTCTTTTTTTGAAGTTGTTTTCTGTTGCCAGATGCTTAGAGCCCTCAAAGTTGATTCTATGTGCTGTTTGCTGTTGATGTTGGAACAGGGCCGAGGTTGTGGTCTTGTTTCGTATGCTGAGTTTGTGCTCTTCGATTCGGGCTACACATAGTTCCGTATAGTATTTAGTGTAAAAGAAAGATAGTAACAGTCGTCATTAAAAGCTTTTGTTCTCAACAGTATCCCTATCACCACAGCCAACTTTTAAACCTCTAAATAATTGTTCATAATACCAAGTCGCTGCAATCAATACAAAGGGTTACCTCTTCTTGAAAAACGTTAAAGGATTGGTTATGGTTGTTTTAAAATCAAATTACTGATCACTGAAATCACTGAATTCTTTGTTTCAAAAAGTGTTCGTCAAAAAGCATTTAATTAGGTTGGCGTTGTCGTAGCAATGTATTTATTGTAAAAAATACAGAGCAATTTCGATATACAACAAATTTGTATTTACATCTCTTTAAAACTTGTTCGATTTTGAATTAATATAAATTGTTATCTAGAAGATTGTTGTATATGTACTGTTTTTTACTTCAGATTCAAGATGAGGATTTCCACGAATTTGACTACATTTTCGGGATGGATGAAAACAACATATCGAATTTGAAAAGACAGGCTCCTGCAGGTTCCAAAGCAAAAATATTGCTATTGGGGGATTTTGATCCAGAAGGTGAAAGAATAATAAGAGATCCTTATTATGTAAGTATGACTGCTGCATCTTGTTACAAAGTGTTGTCTTGAGTTGGATTTTTCCTGCACTCTCGTCCATATTTACCATGTACAGCTGTTTTCTTTTTTTTCCAAAATACTTCACATCACACACGAAAAATTGTTCTTATTGACCAGGTACAAATAGACAGACCATACTTACACAATGCCTTTACTGATGCATTGTTGTTTTTCTATATTTTTTATACAGTTCTGATTTTGACGAGTTCTTTGCAACTAATGAAGTCTATTTGTTCTTTATGTTTACATTATGTTAATTTATGCGGGCAGATGAACCCTTTTGGGATGACTTCGACACTAAATTAGAAGCTGATATTGCCACCAGCGGCTATAAAGAAGGGGTCAAAGTTAATGATGACGATTTTAAGCTTGTGTCCCATGCTCGTTTCGCTCGTTCTAGGTTAGTAACACTCTTAACAGTAACCTAAAGGAAGTTATACTGATATCACTTTATTTAATTTTAGTGTTTATGAGTATATTTAGTTGACATTCTACCTCTTTGTCAACCTCTTTGGTTTCCACCTCTTTTGACGTGACTGGCCAAATTTCGTTTAATAATTCCCCTGTTTCTTAATCTATCAACTAAGCTCATTGAGAAAAATAATCATTTTTTTCTTTTTATAAACGAGGAAACTAATTTTGCTCGATTTAATTACAGGATTCTGGATCACAAGGTTTTGAAAAATGTTACCAACAATGTGTACGATCTTGTAAAGCATTTCTGGATCAACATAACTAAACTGAAGTGTAGCCAGCCAGTTTATTATCTCTCTGATTTTTTGAGATTTTTTTATACAATTTGTTCATGTTATATTAAAACATTATATGTATAAAACTTTTTATTTTTTAAAGGCAATAAAAATTTGTTTCAAATAAAGTTTTTATTATATGAATACATTTAAAAGTCTACATGTTTTACAGTACTCGAATTTAATGATTTGAATGTTTTCTCGGATTCTTCAGGATGCTCAGAGCATTGGTTCAACGTAAACTGTTGTGTAAATAAGTAGACTTACCTAATTTTAGGTTATAAATTCATATGTAAAATCGTTTTTTTTTATCATGTCACATTTTCGAGACACACTGCAGAATCAAATATAGAACTGAAACAAGAAAACAATTAGCTGGGTGTTCATATTATGGAAAGTCGGAAAAGTCAGGGAAGATCACCTTGCCAGGAAAAGTTTGTCAAATCCAAAAGCCACAGGGAAAGTGAGGGCACATTTGAGATCTTAAAACTATTTTCATCTCAACATTTTCTATGGTATTAAAATGCGGGGCATATTAAATTCATGCTTTAGTCTAATCCTTAATCCAGACTAATGTGCATGTTTTTCCAGGTTTTTGAAAGTATAAACATACCAATTAGGAATCAACACCTAAATCTCGCTTATGGCTCCCAAATAAGAAATCAGGTGAGAATATAAAAATAACATTCTACCCTCGTAATATTGTTGATCTAACCAGATCATTTACTACTGAAACATAGTTAGGTATATATTGCTTTGAAAGAAGAACAACAAATTCAGTATTTCTGAATTTAGTACCAATTGTTTATATGTGAACCAAAAATTTACCAAAGTCGTTCAGCTAGTGCCTACTGTCCACACCTTCTGATTCACTTCACATGGGGTCTGATGATAACATAGCTTGGAAGTCACAAACAGAAACAGGCTACTTTTCATTATAAGGCACAAGCAAATGAAAAGAAGTTTTTGTCTTTTTTTGCATAGTAAAAACTTCCACACTGTAATCAATCCATGTGATTTTAAGGGATACATTAAATTCTCATTCAATCTAATAATGAAAACTTGTTACATTGGACTTAAAGATTTACAAATCAATTTTATAAGGCAGATAGATTGCTAACAAATTTTAAAAGTATGCAGAAATCTTTTTAAATAACTCATTAAATAATAATTCATCAATTTGGGACCATGTTTAACTGAAAATTCTCATGTCAGATCCAATTTATAGCAGTTTTGTGAACCTCACAATGTCCAGCAGAGTGAATGGACCGAAAATCTTTATTTTCGCCAAACAAGCTTTGATAAAAAATTATTCCCTGAGTATACATAAAAAAAGAAAATTCTATTTTGCTTCAACCCACTAAGAAATACACAATAAATTGGATATCTGAATCTTTTATTAATATATTTTCCCACTTATGTAGTTTTAATTAATTAATTTTAAAAGATGTCATCTCTCTCATTATATTAGTGAGGACACCTCTCCGTGGTGTGTCGCCACCATCTTAAAAACATTTCAAAGTTTAGTAATATTCTATGGTGTAAACGGTATTTAATATAAAAATTCTGTGATTTTAGAGGTTTTGTGATATAAATTAAATTTTCAAATGTTTTTTTGCAAAGTGAAGACATTTTGCATGTGCTTTTGTATAAATCGAAATAGTTGAAATCGAAAACTTATTATTGTCAAAATGGAGTTGTTTTCGTCCCCTGCGTTTTCATTTCGCAGCGTAGAAAATCAACAAAGCACTGGGGCCATAAAGAAAGTGAATACTGGACAAGTTGCTCAAAGAAAGCCGTTTTCAGACAGACCAGTCAATAGCAAGACTCCACTAGGAAACAAATCAAAAGGAGTACAGCCAGTTAAACCAAAATTGAAAAATACTGTTGGTAAAATAATAAAACCTGAGGAAGATTTAGATGCCAATGATTTCATCTTTTCCTACAAAGAGAAGGAAGATTATTACTCCAATATTTGGTCTGAATCAGTATTAGGCCCTGATGGCATCAACAAAATACTCCGCAGTTGCTACGAGATTTCACACAAAACTCCACCACCATCTCCTTTAACCAATGATCACGAATTGAAAATTGAGCCTATATTTTTGGATTTACCTTTGTGTGAGTTTGATCTCAACAAGGAAAGTTTGTACATTGAAACTGTTGATGAAATTGACATTCCTGTTTTAGATGATAGTTTTTTCTAACAAATTGTTTAATTTATATTTTATATTTGACCGTGTCTATGTATGACACTCATTTTACTTTGTATTTGAATATGTATTTACTCTCCATTTTTTTTGTTAATTGAAAAAGTACCATAATTTGATTTTTTAATAAAGATGATTAAATAAATGACATGTTTAATAAAATTAAGATATTTTATTATAAAAGCTAAATTTCTACATTTATATAGTTGTAATGCAAAGAGGATCACCAGGGTCGAACTTTAGATTGTGTTGCATGTGTTAATATCCAGGTATTTATAGGTTTTTTGGCAATGGTCACTTGCCTGTGTCGTCCAAAAGCTTTGCACTCCACATATAATCTTCCTTCTCTCATTACAAAATAACAATCCTTACACCTCCGTTTTACTCTTCCTTTAATTTTCAACCCGCAAGTTTGTACTACATTCTGTAATTTAGGTGCTAAAAAGCTAGATGCGGGTAATAACACTTTTTGTAACGAAAGTGAATGAAAAGATGAAATAACAGTTTGTGGGTTAATTCTGGTAACGCACAACCAAGTGGATTTTACTATAGATAACATTATTGGGCTATTCGTTTTACATTTGTATTCAAATATTTATAAATTTCGAGGTTATTTAGGTTATTTTTTAACTAATGATCCCAGAACCACAGATCAAACACAAGCCCAGAACAGGATAATAACTTAGATCATTTACCATCTAGATATAGCCTGTCAAGCATAAAATCATGGCATCGCTAGAAAGAGAGGGCAATAGAGACAGTAAGAGGCTATTTCACTTAGTGGGTGGATGGTCGGTGGACGCAGCCAATGAACAACATGCTTTATTGAAAGCAGCTCCCAACCGAGTGAAATAGCCTCTTGCCCTCTCTATTGCCCTCTCACTCCTTAGTCTTACCACGACATTTGTGTATTACAGGCTATCTCTAGAAAGTGAATGCTCTAAGGATAATAATGATATATGGGATGGGAACTATGTGTGTTCTGTGTCTTTGTCAATATTATTGTTTTGTGATTTTTATCCTAAAACATAAAATCTCATTCACAATCTCATTTTTTGACAAGTAAATGTCAAAATATGTTGTCATGTCCAACTTTTAAGAAATAATTTTTGATTGTAATGAATGTACATAAGTTTTTAATTATTTATAAATAATGCCGACTCCTCTTTATGTGTTTATTGTTTCTGTAATATCAGCTGCTATTTTTGCTCAAGGTTTTTTGTAATTAAAACCCTATTGAGTGTTTATTTTAATTATGAAATATTTTAGGAAATGGATATAGAACCAAAGACAAAATGTATGAGAAAATTAATGCTGCAGCAGCTTGTTATAGGAGACTCAATGGGACTCATCAAATAGGATGCTCATGTAAGAATATCCTACAACAGTTGTGTTAAAGAAATGTTTTATTTTATTACATTTCAGCAAAGCGTGGTGGTTCTACTGGAGTTATTCATTATTGTGAAAATGTTAGTGAATTGAACTTTATCTTAAATAATGGGACATCTCCTCCTTATATCCCTGTTCTGCCAACAAGACTGTTCAACAGTGACATTTTAAATATTTTGATAGAGAGTCAAAAAGTATCAGGGGTTATACTGCACCCAAATAATGAAACATTACCTTATTTTACACATGATCATGAATGTCCAAATCCTTATTCAAGTTTAGATGGAACTTGCAAGAAAGAAACTTGGAATCCCTATGGTACTGGAATTCAATATAAGAACATACCATTTCCCATGTTCTATGTTGAAAATGAATTGGAAATTGTCAAAATGAGAAATTGTTTTGAGAAATTTAATAATTTTTCATATGATAGTCAAGGCGATAGGTCATTGTGTTCTTTGGAATTAAGTGCTTTTATGTATGCAACTACAAATACACCAACTTGCATAAGGTGAGTAAAAATAAATATTCACAACAAAAAAACATACAAAATTTAATCAGTTCATACTGAAGCATATTTGGAATGCATTAATACATATTTTTAATGTCTTACATGTATTTTGCCTGTTCATATAAGTTTTCTCACCTCACATTTTACAGGCAACATAAATATTTAAAATTGTAAATCAAGAACAAAATGTATTAAGGCAATTTTTCAAAATTATAGTAAGGCAATGTAAAAAAATTAGGAAAAGTTTAAATCTGTTGGTCTGCAGTAAATAAGTCAGGGGAGTAGCCCAAGATCAACTTTTATAAGTTATATTTCATTTATAATAATAAAGGATCCTTTTACACAGGCGTTCAAACATAATAAGCAACCTAAACCCTCAAAAATTTTGTGACCCACTTGGTGACAGTAACATTTGGGCCAGCATCTATCCATTGGTAGAAAATGCAGACAAAAGAAATGAAACTAAACCTCTTAGGGGATACAAGTATGTCGTGATAGCTGCCAGGTTAGACACAACATCTTTATTTGAAAAAACAACTGGTGCTAACAGCCCTGTAACAGGTATAGTGACCTTGTTGACAGTAGCTAAGTACCTAAAGGAAATTTTAACACCTGAAGATGTCACAAAAAGTAAGTCATATGCAAGTCTTAATAAGAAATTAATATATGTCATGTTTTTAGCTAAAACGAATGTGTTATTCTTCTTATTTAATGGTGAATCTTATGATTATATTGGTTCACAAAGAATGTTATATGATATGGTTACTGGTAACTTCCCTGTTGAAGGTTTAGGGCCTGAGAATGACTTCTTGCCTATTATAACTCCAGACGACATCAAGTTATACGTAGAATTAAGTCAGTTAGGAAATACAAATCACACAAAGAATCTTTATATTCATTATCTTAAAGAGCAACAATTGGTAAGTTCAGTTCTGGCACGCATCAAATTTGATGTTTAAGTCTGCATCTTCACAAATTTTTAGATAAATGAATTTTCCCAAACGTTGAATGAAAACAGTGAAATAAGTTTCACAAAAGTTCCAATAAGTTTACCACCCTCATCGTTACATACATTTGTAAAACATGATGAGGATTTCAGTGGATTAGTAGTTACAGATCACCAAACAAGCTACAAAAATCACTTTTATAATTCCATCTATGACAATTCCTCCAATATACAATATGTTTACCAAAACGCGTCCAATGATAATGATGAAGCATTTCCGAAAGAAAGCATCCAGTACTTCGTCGCTGAACTTGCCAAAACAATAGGACAAGCTGTTTATCAAGTAGTGACAGGTCGAACTTATGTTGGGTTCAAAAATGTTCAAAAAGTAGTGGTATGAAAATTTGTATAGTCATTGAAAGTTTTTGTTTTAATTTTGTGTTGTAGGTTGATGAGCTTTTTCATTGTTATTTAGAAGATCCGAATTGTAAGGTGTATCAAGGGACTAATGGGACGGTATGTATGCTGTAAATTGCTCATCAAATACAAGGTGTCCCACAACATGTGGGCATTCTCCTAATTTCAGTTAGATTCTTCCTGTGATTCTCTCATAGGGAGATATAAGTCCTGAAAGTTCACCTCCCACGTTTTTTTTTAAATAACTTTTAACATACAAATAGCCAATGCAAAAGGGGAAAGTGTTTTGTAACTAAGATTATTTCCATAGTGTTTCTCGCTTCTCGTTTCTCTATCGCGACGAGCTAGTGATAGGAAAAAGTACTGCACCTACCTATGTGCTCTTATCAGTTCAAAGAGCGCTTAGCTGAATGAATTATATTCACTGACAAAGAAATCACAACACCCAGAAGGAGATGTTTAAATTTAATATTGTTTTGGTAAAACATAGATGCTATAGTAAAGAGTAAATGATTAAAGTTTGGTAATGTTTGGTGTTTACCAAAAAAAAAAACTGTTTGATGGGATCCAAAATCAATGCTCAGTAATGGTAAAATGCGTAGAGTACGTGTACGCCGAATGTATCGCCAGTTAAGTGAATTAGAATGAGGACGAATTATTGGTTTAAAGGAGGCGGCTATTTGATTTTCGAGAAATCGCTAACCTCACGAACAGAAATCCAAGTACTGTTATGAGATGTGGTCAAGTGTGATTTGATAATACCCAAAATCTGAGAAGAGCAGGCACCGGACGTGGAAGGGGCACAAATGAAGTTCAAGATCTACCTCTAAGATTCAGGACTTCAGAGACAAATTTCGACAACTTCAAAATTGGCTAATGAGTGGTTAGGAGAACAAAGCCAAACGGTTTACCTCAGTATAAGGTCTTTTGGACTGCATCATTATCGACCCCATCTTGTACCTCTGACCGTTGGGCATCGACTACAGTGGTGCAGAGTACAACAACACTGGAATGTGGAATGTCATCAGGTCGCCTTCTCTGATGAATCTCGATTCTGCTTGGGCATACGTGATGGTCAAAGAAGGGTTACACGAAGTCGAGGAGAAAGACGTCAAGCGCAATTTGATGTTGAGGGATATGTACACCAAACAGTAGGTCACCTTCATACTTTGTTCATGGCAACATGACAGAGCAATGTTATCTGTAAGAAGTAGTGGCGCCGTATATACTCCCTTACCTTAATCGTCTCATGGATCCGATGTTTGGACAAGGTAATGCTTGGGCTCATGTTGCTCGAATTAGTATAAACTAGTTTAAACTTTTTTGAAGATACTAATGTGAATATGTTGCCATAGCCGTCCAGATCTCCTGATCTTTCGCCCATAGAACATGTTTGGGATATGATGGTCAGAAGGTTCGGAAATCTACCCCAGCCCTCACGGATTTTGGCGGTTCTAAGACATGAAATACATATAGCTTGGGATAGTATTCCTTAAGAAGAAATAGACCACCTTTTTCAATCAATGTCAAGACTATATATAGATAACCGCGGTGGACACATTATTAACTCCTTGGTATTTTTTATTTAAATTTTAAATATTTACTCCTTATTATAGCATCTATGTTTAACGAAAACAATTTCAAAAACATCTCATTGCGATTTCTTTGTCAGTGAGTATATTATTTCTTTTTCTCGCTTGATTACCTCAGATCAGGACTTCCAGATCTAAAGAATTGATCTCAAATCTCACTCTTTTAAAATAAATCTCACGATCTCTGTACATATTATACAATTTTTGTAAACTTAAAATGAAATTTACCAGGTTAGTTTCAGTAGCCATTTCTTCCAGTGGGGGCCCTTAACTAATCTAGGAATTCTGGGGAACCTTTTCATATTTTTTCTAAAGTATTTTCTGAAAATATAGTAAAACCCTCATTTTAAGGGTTCATAAACATTTTTATAATGAGTAGTTTCAAAAATATTTTGACTGTAATGCACACAAATAATACATTATTCGCCTATCTCCACTTTGCCCAAATTATAATAATTATTAAAATTTAATTACGAAAAAAATCAGAATATTACTTTTCATTCAAAGTTCAAGTTTACCTAAGCAAAAACCTTAATTAATTTATGTCTGTAAATAAAAAGTGGTATAATAGATATTAAAGCAAATATATTAAAATTGACCTATCCTCCTACTTATCTCCGAAACACTGAGTCTAAATTTAAAAAAAAAATGATAAAAGGTTCACTCAAAATTTGTAAGAAAACCTAAATGGAACTTTTAAAGTTAATGTTGGGATCAAACTTTAAGAACATCCATTGTAACAGTAATATGAAAGGACTAATAAGGAATCTTCTCAGTTTGACAATCGATTTTTTTGTTTAATAGCTATTGACGAGGTTTAGTGTTATTTGTAATAAAATTTTTGAAGTATTAACTAATATGTATTTGAAATTATATCCGATTTTGACAAAGGCACCATCTTTTCAATAATAGCTAAACAAAGCATTTAAATATTGAAGAAAGAGGCTTTTGATAAAACATGATTTACTCATTTTATGTTTCTTACTGAACAGAAAATGCCTCCGTTTCCTTTAAGCCTCTACGTTGGAGTAGATCACGTTGCCGCACATTCTACAGCACTTACGGCCGCCATATTGCGATGGTTTACCGGCGACATTGTTGGTGATGGAAACATAAATTGCACAAATGTACCAAAAAATTACGTAAGTTAATTTTACCCTGTTAATTATTGCCTAGAACTTTCAAAAATTGTCTTTGTTTTAGGCTTTTAGATACTACAATATGTCACAAAGCTTTAATGAACTGAATGTTACCAAATGCTTTAGGGTTACTTTAAACAAAACAGATGCGGTCAGTCCAGCTTTTAATATTACTGGTGAGTATTTGTGATTTCTAGACATTCCCATTTCAAATTTACAAGACAATTATACATAAAATAATATCTCAACAGGTTTCCATTTATTCAAAAAAAAAGTTTCATACAAAAGCTATATGGTTTCAAGTGTTTCATCAAATTGCCCACATTACGACCAGGAACGTGTGCGAATTTTGAGAAATACCACTTGATCAAATTATATTGCATATTACGATATATACAAGGTATAAATTTAAATATTCTTTGTTGGAAGAACCTGATAGGTCATAAACTGATTTTACAACCTAATAGACCAAACCATACACTTGCTTTATACAATATTTCTCATTCTACACCCAGTTTATTGTTTTTCCACTGCGGGAACTACATGAAGACATACAACAGAAGCAAGGCCCAGCCCTGTTTCAATATAAAATTAATAAAATAATGAAAATCTATGGTAAAGACAATTTAAAAGCTATAAAACGTTATTTATTGCAGATTATGATTGGTCCTCAGGCCAATACAGTACATGGTCAGAGTCAGTTTGGGCCGAAACACACGTCAGGATGTTCTTAAAACCATCAGATGCTCACGAAAGGACCACGATGGCTATAGGTTCCGTTAGTCTGATCCTCTCTTTCATCTTAGTGTACTTCGTCAAGTCCAGATCTCACATTCTGTTCGCCGAGTCCATGCCTGCAGAAGCGCCGACAGACTGTTGAGAATAATGAAAATTATTTGTAGACAGTATTAGGATAAAAGATATTTTTCTATTAGTTAATTTTTGGAAAGTCCATTCCCGAATTATTGATAATAACGTGAAGGCTTTAATCGCCTAATATAAAATTCCTAATGTAATTAAACAATGTAATTTTTGTCTGACTGAAATAGTCTTTTAACTTCTTCGCAAAGTCACTTGTGATAAATAGATTTCTTATGAACCTAGGATATGTTTATTAATTTATTCTGTTTAAATTATGTAAAAATAATTAATTCATATCTAATTATATTTTTAATTTTGTTTATTAGTAAGTGTTTTATTATAATTCCGTTTAACTCATTAATGCCGACACTCACATGTTCATCAGTAAGTATCTACGGTTGCACGACCTGCTGTCTAACTGTTCCCGTGGTTTGTTTAAACAGCACTTTTAATTTTTCCGAGACTTTGGTGAGTGCAAAAATAGCATAAATCCAGACATTGGTCTACTCCCTGGTACCCCACCCAGCACCTGCTCCAGAATTAGCTCCTTGTGACTATTTCCTATTTCCAAACCTGAAGAAAGAGTTGGGTCATCACCAAGATGAACGCTTATTTTGAGGACCTTGAGCGAACCTATTATATGGAAGGAATAACCAACTGGCAAAATGCTAGACTAGATGTATATAGCTAAAAGGAGAACGTTGAGGACTTGAACGCTTGTTTGTCGAAAAACTGTATTTTATATAAAAATCAGTGAATTATCAAACTGTCTTCATAAAACATTTATGACGTATTTCTGAAATGAATTGTTAAGATAAAGGACAGAATAGTTAACACAAAGTAACTTGAAATGATCTACTTGTGCCGCCAATTGTTTCAGAAACACAATTATTAAATAATAGCAGGCACTCAAAATAAAAAAAAAATGAATAATAGTCTGAAGCTGCATGGTAGACGGATACGGAATCAAAATGGTTTTCAAGAGTAACAACACCTTGAGGAGCATGATCCCAAAACAATGTTGGATAGTCCTGCGTACCAAAAACTGCATATACAGCATACCCTGTGAATGTGACAATCTCTACATTGGGGAGACTAAGCGACCACTGGACACCAGGGTTAAGGAGCACCGCATGGCTACTCAAAGGGGAGAGTTAACAAGAGTTAACAAAGGCTGGATTACCTAATCACGCATGGACCGAACACCATAACATCAATTCACAAGGAGGAGCACTGATATAAAAGAAAATTGATCGAAACTGCATACATAATCTCTACTAAGAATATAATTAGTGAGCCCAGCGTCCAAATTAAAAACGTTTGGAGACCTCTTCTTGAGCCACTACCCCTACGCATCACTGGCAACCAATCGCTAGCTACGGCGACGTTGATTGGACGAGACATTGGATTAAGCGTTCGAATGAGCATGACGGATGATCTGAATTTCCCATCAGTCACCTGATGACGATAGCAGATCCAAAGCTATTGACACGTTGTGAGATCAATCATTTCAAGACGATGGAAGTCCAAGGAAACTTCGAGGGAAAAAAATCTTTTCCTCAAACCAAACCATATTCTTTATAGGTTTTTTTTTTGGGTCGCTGAACCGGAATTATGGGTCAGTTTTGCCCAATCACCTCAAGGCTTTTTGGCCAACAGGATCATATTTTAGAGGTCACTACAAGGTCATTCCTAGCTGCTTCTCAGTTCAATTCGGCAGTCATTTTGGAGGAAGCTGACTATGAATCTTAAGTGCATTTATGTACACAACTAGAACTCAAATTCATTTCAAGATGATCTCAAGGCCACATTAGAGAAAATTTGTGCAACAAGTACATTCTTGAATCGCTAAAGGTCAAATCAAGGAGTCTCAGATCTGCATGTTATTATACAGGCACGGCCAAACGTATATAACTATTCACGTGAATAACATGTTTATGAATGTTTTGCCACACGTTTGTCTTTCACATGTGACAAATATTTTGAATGAAAAATTGCATTCTGATAAGGATTCGTATTGGTAGAGGCTAGAATTTCTATTAGCATAAGATCTTGATTTTATACTCACTGACAAAGAAATCTCAACATCCAAAAGAATATGTTTAAATTTGATATTGTTGTGGTAAAACATAGATGGTGTAGAAAGCAGTAAATGATTAAAATTTGGTATAATTCGGTGAATCTTTTTTCGTGTAAACTTTTTTTATCAATGAATATTGTCGTCGTTTAATGCATTTTTCAAAATTTACCAAAAAAACAAATTGTTTGATAGGATCCACAATGTTAAAATGCCTAGATTACGTGTACGCCGATTTTATAGTCAGGTAAGTGAATTTGAAAGACGTCGAATTATTGGTTTACGGAAGGCGTGTCTTTAGAGACCGATTTTCGAGGACTCGATATTTGGCTCGGAAATTTGCCCCAGCCCCCACGGACTTCTTAGATGAAATGAAATACGGGTAGCTTTGGTTAGGATTCCTCAAGAAGAAATGTGCTACCTCACTAAATCAATGCCAAAACGTGTTGGGGACTGTATAGATATCCGCGGTGGACAACACATTATTAACAAACTTAATAAAAAAATGAACTCTTTGGTACTTTTTATTCAAATTTTACTCATTTATTCATCACTATAACAACTATGTTTTACCAAAACAATATTAAATTTAAACATCTTCTGGGTGTTGTGATTTCTTAGTCAGTGAGTATAATTGCTAATATAAATTAGTTCTTTATGCGAATTTACGCGATGTCACCGTTTAGATTTTCCAGATAGCGTATTTATTAAAGTATTTTTTCTTATTTGATGTAATAAAAAAATATTTATCTAATGTCAACTTTGTGTCTAAGTATATTACAACTCTAAACTCTATAAAGATTAGAAACGATTAAATTCTTCATGATGATAAACTATATGTGCTATTTCCTTATGGCTAAGGACGTATCTTCAACATTTTCATTGGGGAGGCAAAAAACATAGAACACTATGTAGATACACACCTATTTACTATGTCCTTTCATTCCAAATAAATTTAGAGGGGGCAATTTCGTAATAAATTTACCCAAATATTGGCAACTCTATGGTTTTGAACAAATATTATGTGCTGAATTACTCGTATTACATTCAAGATAGTCGATGTGAAGTTATAATCTATGCCAGAGACCCCCCCCCTTCCCCGGTACGATCCTATTGCGGGATTAGCGTCGTAGCAACAGTAGCAATTGTTAAGGTCGGTATACACGATACGATAAATACTAGCGATTTAACGTAAAAATCGAATTGTTATGATTTATTGAACGTGTAAACAGGGCATTGCAGCGATTCATTGGCATTAGATTCGATGCCGGCCCGCATCAATTTCTGCGAAACGTAACGACATGTTGGAACATGTAGACAAGTAGCAACCGTTTATCGCTACGATTTGACTCAGTTTGCATTTTCTTTGGCAATGGAAATGAACTAATTCGTTCATTGGTCTACAGTTGTTTTTCGAGTAGATAATCATGGCACCTAAACAAAGTCCTCGAGAACTTTAGAGTGAATTTGTTGAATCTGCTTGTGGCTCGTTAAAAGCAAATAATAAAGCAGGAAATCTTTATGATATATCGTAACGTGTAAAAACTGTCTCACTCATTCGATTTATTGTAACAATAAATGCGTCAATCACAGCATTACGATTTATCGTAGTGTGTAAAACGACCTTTAAGGGCCCTATACGAACGGGAATCCCCCACAGACGTTGGAGATTCTAAGGTATGAAATACAGCTAGCCTGGGATAGTATTCATCAAAAAGAAATAGACCACTATATTGAATCAATGCCAAGACGTGTATAGATAACCGCAGTTGACAAACAAATTATTATCAAACTAGTAATAAAAAAAAATAAGCTTCTTGGTATTTTTTATTCAAATTTTAATCATTTACTGCTTACTATAGCAACTATGGTTTACTAAAACTATATTAAATTGACACATCTCCATCTGAGTGTTGCGATTCCTTTGTCAGTGAGTATATTTTTGGTTGTGTCCCAGTTTGTTTGTATGGTCATCAAGTTGTATTTTTTTTTTCTTATATTGTTTTGTCCATACTCATTTTATTGACAACACAATGATAGGGATAGTTAGTGATCGAAGGTGTGGCAAAAAATTATGGTGGAGCAAACAAAAATGTGAAAAGTTCCTACCAAGAACTGCTTTAGGTATACTTTACTCAACAAATAAATCGTACCGATATTGAGGGAAATAAACATTATGATATCTTTATCCGACTTGACCGTACAATGTATGGCATCACACTCCCTCTAAGGCACGCTATGAGTGCCTTTAGGGAAAAATTCACTAAACCCCAGATATCCTAGATATCAAAAGGGTTTAGCTCTGATATATTTAATTTTTTTTTTTTTTCAGTTGGGTATTGACTTGAACTACAAAAGACAGCCAGCCAAGTGAGGTATCTGCCTCACCCTGTCGCACTGTGGCCACGCCCATATAAAGATTAAACATCAACTAAGGTTTAGTTACATTGAAAAAACTAGTGAATTGTTACAAGATGGTATCACAGATTAGAAAATTGGAAAAAACTTCGAGACGTAGAAAAAATATATTTTTATAAAATATGCTACAAAACAAAATTTACAAAACATTTATCAAAACTTATTCGAATCTAAGGACCCCCAGGAGTTGGAACAACAAAGTCAGGATCATCTGTTTTGCATTCCTCTTCCCAGTTTGCAGGAATTACGTTCTTTGTAAGTTCCTTCAGTTTTGTTAAAGGACAGAAGCTATCGCATCCTGGAACTGTCAGTTTAAAGGGAGGTACTTCTGTTGTGTTTCTCAGGTAAATCTGCAAGAAATTCTCTATTAAGCATAAGAATTATAACTAATGGTATTTTAGAGATTAATGTATGTCCAACTGTAAGACAGGCTATTGTGGTATTACTTTAATCACCAAATTTGCATTTACAAAAATGTCTTACCTCTACTCCATAATCATTTGTTGCTTCATCTTTGGAAAATTCAAACAAAATCGTGATGGCGTAAGTCGGAAACTGTTTATCCCAAACCTTCAATGCCCTCAGAATGTTCACAATCGTGGAATCATGTCCTCCATACAAAAATGCTCGTCCACCGTTACTGCTGGGTTTCACAGCACCTTCAGCTATTGCATCCCAATCTGCTATAAGTTTCTTCAGCAGTACTCCTGAAAAAAAAACAACTTTACCGTTTTGTATACATTCAAATATTAATCAATAAATGAGAAAATACATGCCAGATGTACCTAGGAACCCAAAGAAGAATAGTAAGAAGTACCTCCTTTAAGTCTATTCATTTCGTCACTGTAGGCGTTGAATATGAAACTTAAAACCGTCGGTTCGTACATTTTTTCGGGATAATATTCTTTGGTCCAATCAGGCAAAGTAAGATTCAATCCTTCCTAAAAAGTTTTCCATTTTTTCAATGTGAAATTCTATGTAGATGCTTTACCTCTGCTAAAAGTGTGCTGTAGACATCTTGAACGCCATCAAAATCTTCAATTTTCTGCCCAGTGATCTCTGTCAGTTCTTTGAATAATGATTCATATTTTTTAAGAAGTTCTTGTACCTCTGAAGAATTGAAGACCTTTTCACGTTCTATGTGGTAATTTGGACAAGGCTTTCTAACTAAGAGTAACTAAAAAATTGGAACATTATTAAGAATCAGTAAAGGAGAATACAGATGTGTGTTGAGATGTGTTTTAAATTTATTCTCGACAACCCTTCAAAAGAAAATTTTCAGTCCCCACCCCTTCATAAATTCAGTTTGGCAAAATGAGGAATAATTTCAATATTTGTTTAAAGAAAAAGTCAATCTATCAATTTTCATGCAATGAAACACTTATCGTCTGCACAATTTTTGGTCCTTTAAAATTATTGCACCCCTTCCTTTCATCTAACATAGAATTTTTGCAAAAAGCCACACAAAAATCTCCATTAATTAAAAAAACTACTTCCAATTCAACAACATTCAAAACAGTACTGAAGGCCTAACTATGGACAATCCTTTAAGTCCCCTTCTATCTGAAATATTCATGGACTATTTTCGCTCATTTTCAAACACGATCTCAGTAACAAAATCCTGTATTGGTACCGATAAGTCGATGATATTGCGTAATTTACGGATAAACATCGACAATTACAGTTACTACACAACTACTTAAACCAAATACACTCCAACATAAAATTTACACTTGAAACAGAAACAAATAACACACTAAATTTCCTAGACCTAACAATTAAAAGGCAAGACACCACACACACATTCTCCATATATCATAAACCATCACACTCTGATCTTACCATCCACAATAGTTCACACCACCCCATACAACATAAACTTGCTGCATATACTTGCTTTGATACGGAACTTGAAAGAATCAAACTCATGGCAGTCAACAATGATTACACCACTCAACTTAGTGACAACTTATTGAACAGAAAATTAAACAAAATTGCTATCCCATTGACCCCTATCTCTTACCTAAATTATACCATACTCTCACATTCAATGGAACCCCCTCACAAAAAATCTCTAGACATATAAAAAAACAAAAATTCTAACTCGGATGACTATAGGTTCACCTGTGGGAACCCAATTTCTATATTGGTCACACTGGAAGATCTTTCAATTCAAGATGACGTGAACACACTAGAGCTTTTGAAAATCAACAACAAAGTAAATCTACATTTGCGGACCAGTAGAAGTATTCCAAAATTCTTGCCGTTTACATCTGGAGACGCGCAAAAAATCAAAGTAGAGGTCTTTTATTTCAAATAAAAATGAAGGTTTTAATATGATGAACAAGAAAATCAGGCCTAAACAACAGGTAGAACTTATATGTACATAAATGTCCTAAATTAGTTTTGGGTGCAGGATTAAAGATCGGAAGAGTCTCCAAAATTTTGAGGCATTGAGAGGGAGGATTTCGAAAATAGAAAATGGATCAAAATCCTCGCTGAATCAAATAAAACTATTTTCGATTAACTCGGTTATTTACAAAGTAATTTAGGTTGTCTTAGAGAAACCATCAAAAGCTTGCGATCATTCTTTTAACTTTTCTACAATTTTGAATATATTCTTTGCTCAATGAAAATTTGAGCTATACATTTCTTTTTTTGCTAAAGTAGCAGTTTTCCTAGAACAGCAAAACATTTCAACATATAACAAAATTACATTTTGGTGGATGCGTCTAACCGTTTTTGAGTTGAGTTTAAAGAATGAACTCAACTCAACTACGTATAATAATTCAATAAAAAAACACTTTTCAGCAGTTCATTTCTTGATTTGTAATTCAAATTTATAGGTTGTAACATTTTGTTACTTACCGAATCTTGATCAAGAGGTTCAGATTTGACAGGAATGGGCTGCCAGTCCAAAGGTCCCCATTTCTGACTAGCTTCAGGAGGCCAAAGGCCAGCGTTGACAGTCTGCAGGCTGACTTTAGTTCTGTCCACTCCAGTAGCTTGAACTTGATAATTGTCAGGTGAATAATGGGTACCCAAAAATTTCCCATAGCGTTCTCTGAGGAATTTTCCGATGTTGTAAAGTTTCAATTTTCCTTCCTGTAATATATTTAGACTAATTAAAATCATCTACTACAACCAGACAGCAGTAGTGCATGTTGAAGAAATAGAGACAGGCGAAATCTAAATCCAGAAGAGAGTTCGTCAAGGCTGTGTTATATCCCCTCAACTGTTAAACACTTATTCCCAGCTAAGATTTTAGGAAACACTGGAGGAGACGCGAGGGAATAAACAATGGAGGAACATTCATCAGCAACCCAAGATTCGCCGATAATACTGTTACAATGGTTGAAAGCGTAGAAGATCTTCAAATTCTATCAGCGATAGTCAACGAAGCGTTTTCAAGAAGTAGGACTTACTATAAACTCTGAGAAAACTAAATTTATGGTTATAAGTATAAACCCAAACACTGACCCCATTCCCATACTGGATGGAAAATAGATAGAACGTATGCAAAAATAAAAATATCTTGATTCAGTCATAAATGCCCAAACAGATCCAGATGAAGAACTCAAGAGCAAAATGGAAGTGGCTCCAAAGGCATTAGTCAAATACCCCTCAATGTTTACGAACAGAGATTTTAACCTCCATATCAGAATAATGTTTATAAAATATTATGTGTTTGTGAAAATACCCTGAACTGACATAATCACAAACGACGAAGTAATCTGTGGAAGTAATAATCACGTAATAATAGTATTAGCCGTATTAGCCAAAGAAAAGCAGAGATTATGCAATAGAGAAATGAAAAGTTAGCGCGCGAATACGTCACAAGTGTCAATTTAAAGTATTGCGAAAGGAAAATTATATAATTTTCTTGATTGGTGATGTGCTGATTAGGACTACAAAATGCATATTTTTGTTCATGTATTTCCAGGATATATAAAATTGTATAAATATAAAATTTATTCTTATGAAAAACATGAATAATTGGTTAAAATTGAATCTTGAAAACAAAAATTCCAGACCCCCCACCCCGCCTCCGATAAGAGATAATTCAAGTCTAAACCCAAAATCTTATTTTTTATTTCACCGAAGAGTAGGGAGACATTAGGTTCGTTCCTTCAACCGATTGGCAATTGGTTAATGCATCGGTACATAAACCGTTTATTGCGCAACTCGATGCATGTACCAGTCGGTGGTTGCACCACCGGTTATAACTTGAAGCCGGTGATCGAAATTACCGGTCATTAACTGGTTGCGAATCAATCACACGAAACTGAACCGTTCACTAAACGGTTATTGTTTTGAAAGAACGCTATTTTTCTTGTGCGCAGGTACGCGACCGTTGTGTATCGGTTATCTAGGCTGAAGGAACGAACCTATTGTCTACATAAATATGATAAAACCAGAAACTTTACATTTTAATTAGAATTAGTTCGCAATTCTTCAAAATAAACATTTGAAAAGAAGTTACAGATATCGAAAAATTAACTAAGCCTCTTTATAACTTTATTTTGTTTAATAATTCAATACATAATTTAAATGATTCACTGTTGCTGTTAAATGACTATAAAATTTTAAAAATATGTTCCCTTTTTTGCAAACACCAACACTACCGTTTGTTTCAGTCATATTACAAAACTTTTTGACATTCTAAAACTAAAAACTAATGATACATTCCGAACTTCTGAGTATTTGTTCAATAAAGGCAATATACCTATTCACTTTAAAAGGGAAATATTAAAAATTAAATAATTTACAAATAATTATTCTGGAATACAAAATAGAGCTGAAACGATCTAAAATAATTTCATAACCGAACTTATCACAATGTTTATTTACACTAAGAATAACACAATGTAGACAACTATTAATACACAAAGAAATTTAAGACACTTGTGACGTAAGCTAGGACGACGGAATAGGCAACCCTATAAACTTTATGGAACGAGGTACATAAGACACATCCTAAGCAGTGACAAATACCTACTGTTAAAAACTATTAATGCAGGGAGAAGAAAGGTATCGGAAGGAAGAAAGAATCCTGGTTCATCAACATTCTCCATTGTCCTATCACCTCATTAAATGTTGGTCTAAAGATTTGCCTTTCATGTCCCAGGGCCGGATTTAACTTAATGCTCTTGGGCACCAGAAAAAATGCCGCCGCATATTTTATTTTCTAAAATTAAAATAACTAATTTATTGCAGAAAATTTATTATATATTATATATTTTCAAAACATAAACATATTAGCTTTTTTTTTCTCAAAGGTTTAAAAATTTGACACTAAAGGTTACTCATAATTGTATTACATTGATTGATTAAAATTTGTGTTTTGAGAAATGCAAATATCACTCCAAAATATTTGCAATATTTCGGAAAAAAATACTAATTTAATTCTTTAATTCCAGAAAATAAAAAAATCGAATATTGTTCATTAAATAAATCACTTTGATTAATTAACGTGCCAGAACGATAATTTTCTAATAATACACTAGTTAAATTTCTTGAAATATCAGGTACATAAAAAATGATTAATTGTCAGAGTTAATTATATAGAGCAATCTTAAAAATACTGGATTTTTTTTCACTTTCCAAATTTTTCTGACCTACAAAATTTGTCGCCCTGGGCACTAGCCCCTAGTGTAAATCTACCGCTTATTGGTCTATAACTGTTTTTAACGGGTTGATTTTTGTTCGATTTGACTGTATTCTATTGCTTATATCTTGTGATGGTAATATTCCGTCCAATTCTGTTTTGGTCATTCTGGCTCGTGTGCATATATTTAGTTTTGTTTTCATTGATTTCGAGTCCCATCTTCGCTGCTTACTTCTGGACCCTGATGAAAGTTTCCCTCACTTTTATTCTAGTCTCCTATCAGATTTACACTATCTGTAAATGCCATCAGTAGGTTTGGTCTTTCTCTATGGAATATTCAGGTCGATGTTTCAACTTCTCTGCTTATCTGATGCTATGTTCAAGGGCGATGTTGAAGAGTTGTCCTGAAAGTGCATGTCCCTGCTTCAGTGCATTACATAAGAATTGTCTCCGACATCGCGACCCTTCTATGCACATCTTAGAGTCTTAGAGTGCAACGCTGCCTTAGCCTCATAAAGCGACCAAATAAACCTAGAGTATTTCCACTAAATCCATTTAGAAGTTACTAAGTTTAACCTGACAATGACATTGACCTTGACGAGGTAGTAACAAAAGGAACCCTAATTTGGACTCTGCTATATTTCTCCATTTGACATTAGTATGAACTTGATCATGACCTGGTCAAACGGACCTCGGATTCGAACCCAAAAGCATATAATAAGCATGGTTGCCAGCTCCCCAGTGATTTTATTTCGGCTTAATCTTTAAATGACCTTGAACATGATCTGAAAAAGTAAAACTTACCTTCGGATTCGGACTCAGCGACCCCAAAAACCTAGGTTAACCACAGATGCCCCCGCCACGGCTAGTTTTTTACGGTGTGACCTTAAAATGACGTTGAACTTAACCTGACAAGGTCAATTGGACCTGGGATTCAGACTCAGGGTTATAGTGGTCTAGTCCGATGCACAGAAACTTTTATCATTTTGTGGGGCTGTGCAACTAAACCTTATTGGGAGTGCACTGCTTAAATAATAGCTTACAAAAGTTTGTGTGAAAGGTGCGTCTTTTTTGAAAGACATGGAAGTATCTAATAGCAATAATCTTATTTACGTGTGAAAATTAAGAAGAGTTTTAGAGAAATTTTTCAGCTTGGGAACAAAACTAGTTAACAAAAATGAAGTTTTAGATTTGAGCCACCCTATTAAGCTATAGTAAATGTTTTTACTCACATTTGTTATTTGTCCCCATCCCACTGGATAAAATGTGTTATTTATATAAGGGTCATTTGGATAGGTACTAGCCGGAGTTCTTATTCCATGTCGCATAACCTGAAAAAAATCTCATGTTTAACAACTCTTGACTATTGAGGAATATAGAGAAATATAATTGGCAATGCGCTTAAAGAAATCGATCATCCCGATGAAATTGTTGAAATATTAGTACAATGATTTACATCGACATAATTTATTTAGAATAATTTGTATAAAAAATATCATTTTAATCTGATGATTTATTAATTTAAACACGGCTCAGAACAAAATGATACTGAACCGAAAAAAAAAACTCTAGGCGGATTCGAACTTACGACAGTTGCAAAGCAAAATGGCTAACCCAGTACGATACGCGTGAACATATCGTCTGAGCCACCTTCAAACTGATACTAATTGTGAATTTACTACGCTTTATAACTTATGAATTTAGACAGCGACTCAATATAATATATATACTGTAACTCAATGATGGATAAATTGGGCATGTCTTTAAATAACATTGTAACTCTATTGTTTTCAAATAACAACTCAAACTTGCAGAATATATTTCAGTATACACGCGTGACATTGGGAAATTATAAATGGGTATTTTGTTGCATTTTTTCATTGATTGTGTTTTAACAAAGTGGACGTTCTCCCATATATTAGGAAATCTATGAATAACAGAGAAAATCGATAGAGAGACAAAAGTTGGCAATCAGAAAAAATATATATAACATGCGAAACATTTTACTACAAAATAGCTTTGAAATAAAAAAACAGCGACTTCAATGCATAGTAACAATAATGACACTAAAAACTAAAACTTAATTCAACTGGATTTTGAAACGAAAGATACATGTTCTATAAGACTGCCTTTGAAGTTGATGCCAAGCCTAAGAAATGCATATATTTTACATAGGAATATAAATAGCTTTATAAATTAACTTTTATTTATAATGCTATTTATGCGCCTTATTACAGACATATTTTTCAGGCTTATCCGATTTTTTTTGCAAAATGGACCATTCTATGTCATTGATGATGAAATTCCAATCTAGTTTTAATTAATTTCGTTCTAGATTTCGAATAACAATAACAAAAATGTTGTAATCTAGCGCATTCACCAAATATTATAATACATTAAGAAGTCGGTTACAAGATTTTTCCGATTTTTTATAAAATGGACCGTTCTACGAGCGCTTAAAAAAATCGATCATCTAGATTGAATTGTAGAAATATTAGTACAATGATTTACATCGACATAATTTATTTAGAATAATTTGTATAAAAAAATGTCATTTTATTCTGACGATTTATTAATTTAAACACAGCTCAGAACGAAATGATACTGAACCGATAAAAAAAAAATAAAATAAAAAAAACTCAGGGCGGATTCGAACTTACGACAGTTGCAAAGCAAAATGGCTAACCCAGTACGATACGCGTGAACATACCGTCTGAGCCGCCTTCAATCTGATACTAATTGTGAATTTACTATGCTTTATAAGTTATGAATTTAGTCAGGGACTCAATATATAAATATACTGCAACTCAATGATGGATAAATTGGGCATGTCCTTAAATAATATTGTAACTGTTATTTTCAAATAAACACTGAAACTTGCAGAATATATTTCAGTAAACACCCGTGACAATCGGAAATTATGAATGGGTATTTTGTTGCATTTTTTCATTGATTGTGTTTTAACAAAGTGGACGGAAAGTCGTTCTCCCATATATTAGGAAATCTATGAATAACAGAGAAAATCGATAGAGAGACAAAAGTTGGCAATCAAAAAAATATATATATAAAACACGCTAAACATTTAACTACAAAATAGCTTTTAAATAATAAAAAAAGCGACTTCAATGCATAGTAACAATAATGACACTAAAAACTAAAACATAATTCAACTGGATTTTGAAACAAAAGATATATCTAATACTATAATACGAGCAATGTTTGTATATGTATATATATATATATATATATATATATTATATATATATATACAAACATTTTGTATATATACAAACATTGCTCGTATTATTCTAGTTACTCGAATAGTATTCGAGTAACTAGAAGCGAAAGCAGAAGGCTACGAAAATTATGCGAACCGACCTGAGGAGGGCAGATGTGACTCTGCCGAAACGTCGTCATTTTACCATCGATCCCGGCAGGGATCAGTTATCAACTACGCGGAAGAATTCCCGGAAACCACCTAACACACACACACACATATGGTTGAAATATGAAATATAGGGTGAAGTAGAATTATAGTTACAGAGGGTAGTTGAAAGATTTTGGAAACAAAAGTGTTTGTAGAATGGCCAAAAGCAGTCGCATATACAGATTTGTTTGAATAGGTATGGAATCGAGTGAAATTGTAGCGGGATTAAAAAAAAGTTTGTATCGGTTTTTCATAAGAAGTTGCATATATAGGGTGGCTGAAACATAGGAGGAAGTAGAATTGTAGTAACACCATGTAAATAAAAAATGCAAGAAAATAAATATTATGTTAGGGAGTTTAAATTAGTTTATATAACAAATGTCCGATTATTTGGATATATGTACGTTTATGATAAAACCTTGAATTTTCGAGTGAACCACGTCACCCAGGTACTGTTTTATAAGACTGCCTTTGAAGTTGGTGCCAAGCCTAAGAAATGCATATATTTTACATAGGAATATAAACAGCTTTATAAATTAACTGTTATTTATAATGGTATTTATGCGCCTTATTACACAGATATTTTTCAGGCTTTCCCGACCTTTTTGCAAAATGGACCATTCCATGTCATTGATGATGAAATTCCAATCTATTTTCATTAATTTCATTCTAGATTTCGAATAACAATAACAAAAATGTTTTAATCCAGCGCATTCACCAAATATTATGATACATTAAGAAGTCGGTTACAAGATTTTTCCGATTTTTTGTAAAACGGACCATTCTACGAGCACTTAAACAAATCGATCATCCCGATGAAATTGTAGAAATATTAGTACCATGATTTACATCGACATAATTTAATTAGAATAATTTGTATAAAAAAATATCATTTTAAGCTGATGATTTATTAATTTAACACAGTTCAGAACGAAATGATACAGAACCGAAAAAAAAAAAAAAAATAATAAAAAAAACTCTGGGCGGATTCGAACTTACGACAGTTGCAAAGCAAAATGGCTAACCCAGTACGATACGCGTGAACATACCGTCTGAGCCGCCTTCAAACAGATACTAATAATGAATTTACTACGCTTTATAACATGAATTTAGTCAGGGACTCAATATAATAAATATACTGCGACTCAATGATGGATAAATTGGGCATGTCCTTAAATAATATTGTAACTGTTATTTTCAAATAAACACTCAAACTTGTAGAATATATTTCAGTAAACACACGTGACATTCGGAAACTATAATTGAGTATTTTGTTGCATAACCTGAAAAAAACATCATGTTTAACAACTCTGAGAAATATAGAGAAATATAATTGGCAATGTATGCACAATATTAGTATTAACTGGATTATCATGGTATACGAGCATCTAAGGAAATCGATCATCCCGATGAAATCGTAGAAATATTAGTACAATGATTTACATTGACATAATTTATTTAGAATTTTTTTTTATAAAAAAATATCTTTTTAATCTGATGATTTATTAATTTAAACACAGCTCAGAACAAAATGATACTGAACCCCCCCCCGACAAAAAAAAAAAAAATAAAAAAAACTC